>JAJJWW010005741.1:0-436810 GCA_023531295.1 Papaver armeniacum | reverse complement strand
GATTTGGATGTATCCATAATCGGACGTCCCAGTGAGTTCCATACCCTAAGATTATGGGGTTGCCCCAAAATGAGTTTTCTAAAATCCTTCATTTGATGAATTTTGAAATCTACCATAATCGGTAGCGTTACCAACAACAACTCGTTATGGGGAGCCCCGGATCGAACCCTTGCCAGTCTCCCATGGAGTTTTAGTGTACGGGCGGGCATAACCATGTGGTTCGTGATTTGGATGTATCCATAATCGGACGTCAAGTAGGTTCATGCCCTACACAGGTGTAGGTTTGCCCCAAAATGAGTTTTTCTAAAATCCTTCATTTGAGTGCAATCTATAATCAGTGGCGTTACCAACTTAACAACCTACGATTATAAGGAGCTTGAATCGAACCCTTGCCAAATTCCATAGGTTTTGGTGTCACGAGCGGAGCATAACCATGTGGTTCGTGATTTGGATGTATATATTGGACGTCAAGTAGGTTCCATACCGATTATAGGTTGCCCCAAAATGAGTTTTTCTAAAATCCTTCATTTGATGAATTTTGAATCTACCATAATCGGTAGATGATAAAACTTATAACTAGATTATATAGTGATTGAGTTCAACACTTTGACAAAAACTATAATATTGAGTACATCAAAACAATAATCGGTAGATTCATCCAATCATCGTAATAGAACCCAAATGATGATCGGTGGTTGCATCCAGGTCTATATATTGGTGTTTGGAAAAAAATTTGACAGTAATATGTAGAGGTAGCTCAGGTTCAGGTGAGAAGAAGAAGAAAAGAGAGAAGAAGTGGGTATATGTCTTGCCAACCAGGTTTTATAACTTCCATGAACAGTGGGTGATCACGAAGAAAGGACGTGAGGTTCTTGAGTTTCAGGTTTCACTCCCCGTATTTAGAATGACGATTTGGAGTATTATGTTGATAGTCCAAACTTTGATAGAGATGAAACCCTAGGCAGCGCTTTCATGGAAGAAAATGGAGAATCACCCAGAGATCCAAGCTAACGATTCATCAAACCTATCGGGTATATTGTTAACAAACTCTAATACCCATGTTATCCATATTGCATCGTTTGGTGTTTTCGTAGTCGTAGGCCGATTTTCGCATGCATGTGAATGACATGAGGCGACATATATTAGGTAGTTAATTTGTGCTATATCTCGGATTATCAATAGTCAGGTATATTTTGATGTATTAATATACGAATATGAAAAAATCCCCAAATTGAAAGCTTCAATTTCTCATAATGGAGTTGTCTCCACATAGAATAAGCGTCAGATTATTGATATAGTAATCGTTGGTTGATTGATGATTTATAGTCCCTCCGATTATCTGAAGCTTTTACACGAAGAATTGTTCATTTACGTATGTATTAATCGGTGGAGCTATATTACCGTACTGACTACGATTTTGTCATGACAAAGTTCCTTTGTAGTATTAAATCACACGGTTATGTGCAATCAGTTACTTAATATCTAAACTTCCATCGATTTCTAATGCTGCTTATTGTTATTGTGCGCCAAGTTTATTATGGCAGTTGATAAGCGATTATTATTTGGTTTGATACTTCCTACACTATGCAAAGCGATTTGATATGGTATGAATTATCTTTATTTTTCCAATCATGTGTTAGATGGTTATGCTTATGCTTCTGTTTTATAATAACATTTAGATATTTGGAAGTAAGAAGGAGGCCAAGAGAATGGATTGGAGCAAGGCAAAGAAGATGTCGTGGTAGTTTCCTGAGCCATTCATTAAGAAGATTCGGAGTTGAAGTGGTATATGAGCGAGGTGGGGAAGAAGAGTCACGAGGAAAGAATAATAAGTATGTAAGGAAGACGGAGAGAGAGAGAAGTGCTGAAGACTCATGCGAAGAAGATTGGATGCCCATTTAAAGATTGTCTTCCTATAAGCCAGATGGTAAGGAAAGTAAAGTGTGGAAAGTGCTCTAAGTTGCTAGTGGTTGTCACAGCCGATAGTCCGGATACTCTTATTGGACATGATAATGGTTGAGAGTTAAAACCACATGAAATGGAGGCAGTGAGGTCTATATGTGTATCACAAAGTGAAGTCAGCGATCTTAAGTAAAATAAAAGCGGCGGCACCGACAACATCTTCTTTATCTACAATTAAGTCGGCGACCTAGCTACGATCAAAGGACGGAGATGGGATGGTATAGCGGTCATACAACAATACGCGTGTGAGTTAGGAAGTGAGTTACGACTTCCACGTTAGAAGCGGAGAAAAGGATGTTAAAGTGAGCTACGTATTTTCTTAGCGCATCCGAAATGATAAAAATTGGCTCAGGTGTTTTCGATCAAATTGTGTGTGATGGATGCCACTTACAAGACAAACAAATATAACATGCCGTTATTGGGCATTCTAGCCATCACACCTGGCGGACAAAAACACATTTACGATTGCATGGGGTTTAATGGATCATAGGAACAGCAGCGAGTTTCATTTCCCAGATCTTGAGACGGCAGAGTCATTTACAGTGGGATAATTTTCCAAGGAGTTATTGTAGCGGATAACGATCAAGCCTTAATGCATGCAATAAGCGAAGTGAGTGTTTCATCAACCCGAAAACTTGCGATTGTGCGTTACCTTGCATTCGAGGCAACCTGGAACACTGATTACCATACGCCATTTGCAAGCTAAAAAACCAAGGAAGGAGTACCGAGAAATTAGAAAGGAAGAGGATGAAGGCGCATTCAGTAAAGCAGAGGCTTAAGGAAGAGCAGAGAGGGAAGAGAAGAGGTTATTTGATAGAATGGAATGGAAGGAGGATGGGATAATTTGGGCGTTCGCGAAGTCATGGGGACAAGGTCGTTTTGGAGCAATGGCAAGGGAAATTCTACGAAAAGACACTTGAAGAAATTTGAGAAGAATATTACAAGGACTACCCAAGAGGCCTACGATGAGTGTTAGTCAAACTACAGTGAGTTCTGGAGATTAGGGAGAGAGGATTTGTGTATGTACATGGACATATGAATATCATAACTTCCAAGAGCGAAGAGGCGACAAGCATTGCGAGAGGTCACCCGGCGATTAAAGAAAATCACTTCTAGGTAGTCAAAATGGAGTGAGTTAATGCCGATCAGAAGCAATCCATGACGTTCACCGATCGCGATCCTGCGTCTTAAAGGATTAGGAAACACATGCAATTTAGTGTACACATAAAATTCCCCTCACGGAACACGAAAGGAAAGATTGCTTCTAAGGGGCATTGTTCATAAGGTTCACGTTGGGCAATAAATCACATGATGGAGACAATTGGGGTGCTATATAAGCTTAGCGATTGGCGAGAATACGGTTTGTCGTTTGCGAGGATACCAGTAGTGTGTCGGTCTCCCATGTCAGTCAGCCAAAATGGGTAGGTACGTCGATGTGATTGACATCAATGACATACATCCCATTTTGGAGAGCAGTTAAATTTCACTCCAAGCACCCCGCGAGTCAATGGTCGAACCGTTCATTGGAGTCGAATTGTGTGCAAGAATAGCAAAGCGGGTATGCTGCAACCAAATGGCGCCAGAAGCAAATATTGATGCATGTGATTTGGAGCAAGCTCTTCCACCCTCGTTTAAAAAGAGGTTGAGTGGAGCCTATCGCAAGCATAAGGAAGTAGGAGTAGGCCAAACACCGAAGTGTCGAGGACCATTGAGAGAAAGAATTAAAGGATCATTTTGTCTAATAAAAGAATATTGTGTCGGCATGAGCGTTCGGGCCAGACGAATTTGAGAGATGAGCACCCAGCCCCCAAGAAAAGAGGTCGATCGAAGAAAGATCAAAATGGAAGTCCAAGGCTCTCACAGAAGCCTTGTCAAAGTAAGTCGAAGTCCCAGTCTTGGTGGAACAGAGTTGTGTTGGTGGAGGCCCAAACTAGCTCTCAGTAGTTGTTGATCAAACCGAGCGGCTACTTCCACGAACACATTCCAAGCGGAAATGGTGACTATAAGAGAGAAGTATGGTACTCTTCGACGTCCTAGAAGGATTTTTCATGGAAGACCAACACGATCCAAGGTATACGATTATAGAAGAGTATATGCAATCGACGCCCTCCACTCATTGTACCATTTGTGTTTTGTCCTTGGGCGGGGTTCGAGTGGGGATGGCAATTGCGGAGGTTTCACGTCGCCTCGGGACAAAGTTGGTTGCTTTGGTGAGAGCGGTGAACGACAGACGTCTACCTCAATGGCAAGGTTTAAGAACTAAGATGGCGATCTGCCTAATAAAAAGGGACAAGGATTTCCATATGGAGATGATGAAGGGGTAGGAATGGAAGCGCGACAAAAGAACTAGAGTTCAAAGACTTTGTTGCGCGTGTAAAGTGCGAGAAGAGGTTAGAAGACAATCGGATCCAAGTATTGGATGACAATGCCTAAAATGGATATCTCTTGCGGGCGCTTTGAATTACGTGGTACATTTCTTTGTTCCTCCTAAAGTATGGACATTCTAATACGTTTACACCTACAAGAGCGGTTTTACGATCCAGATCGATTAAAAGATAGAAGAATTGTTATGGCATTTGTAGATGAGATGCATTTTATCGGTTTAAGAGTAAAGAGGGATTGCCCATTACCTCAGATTGGGTGGTTGGGCGATTACTTCCCCAGCGAATCATTGTAGCGATTGGATTTGAAACAATATAGAGACCAACATATGTTGGATTGGGATCGGCGTCATGAAGAGTGGATTTCCAGGAAGGCCTACAGAATTGGTTCCCTCGCATAGTATGAAGATCAATGAGTTGTTATGTTTTTGAAAGATGCTATTTTGGAAAGCCCTATTTGTACATATTTTTTGGAATTTGTGCCAAATACATGAGGTCTAAAGCTATAGTCGGTAGTTATATTTTAATATATCAGCGATTATACAAGCTTTTATGTGAGACTCAATCGATTATTATAATACCGGTTATTAACATTTTGAGACTTATCCTCCCGCGATCAAAGAGGTTTGATCAAAGCAAGCTGAAATTTTTCCCGGAATGGTAGATTACATATTATATAAACATCCGATTGTCACCCAAACTCACGGCTGACAAAAAATAAAGCTGCATAAATTTTTCCCAGAATCGGTAGACAACATATTGAGATAAACTTAGATTGTCATATTCCACGTAAAATCTTCTGAAATCGGTAGACAACATCCTTTGAATAAACTTAGATTGTCACCAAAGTAGCCAAAAAATAGGTGAAAATCTTCCCGAGAGTCAGTGGAGCAATATAAAATAATAACTCCGATTGAAACCCAATGCAATCAACATTTATCCACCTGACCTGACGGACTTGAGAATTCCTAGCTTCCATCGTAGTGAACCGTTCTTCACCCTTTCCACTAAATCTTTATCTTTTTCACGGGAAGTTGTCTCCTATATAAGCAAACATAAAATTAATCGCCAACCGTTTTAGTAAGAAAGATTAAACACTAGAAGCGTTATAACTTACAAATTGTTGGATCCCGGCAAGCACAGTGGCTGGTAGCCAGACATCCTCTTTTGTATCGTTATGTAATCCTTTACCCCTTACTGGACCGATTCGGAAGCTTGATCATGAACTTGTTGGAGTGATCTTTGCTTTAGATTTCCATACTCGCACAAAATTGGCTATATACCCACTCGCCAAAAGACTTCGAGTGTTACAGCCTTCTGCTATGACATCTCCGTCTTGTTTCACGATACCACTGTTTTCCGCATATGACCAAATCTGCATCTGCGTCAAGCGTTGCCATGCTTGTAAGTTGAGATATACAATGAATTCACAAAAAGAGTAGACGATGGAAAATCTATTTGATAGAATACACAATGTTACTATATATGTATTTGTTAGTGTGTCTGAGGTATTACCTGAGTCTCTTCCGACTCCACAACCCTATCCTCCTGATACTATCCAGGAGGAAATCCAGCTATTTGAGACTCGTTATTTGGGTAAATCCGTTTATCAAGACACTCAAATAAAGCCCAAGTGGGCACATCAAGACACTCAAATAAAGCCCAAGTGGGCACCACAGAAAAACCCAGTTGTCTTGCAGGAAACCTTGGATGAGGATGTGCTCTGTCTGTTCATTTTTCTGATTTGGTGCAGTTGTCTCATAATTGTGGCAGTTTTAATTGATTTTGATGATCCACAGTTGTTTCGACTATTGATATACGATTTGAAAGGGTAATTAGCCATTTTATGGGTACGTAATGTCTGGATGAATACGTTAAACTTAGCACTTCTTGGGAGGTAACCCAATATGCATGCGACACGGTAATATCTTTCCTTAACTCTTTTACTTCAAATGGTAATAGTTTCTCCTTGTTCATGCTTTTAATTTCATCTTTAGAACATTGAGGACAATGTTAGATTTAAGTTTTGGGGTATGGGAGAAACATTTTAGTTGCATTGTTAAACTCCATAGCCTAGAAATTTATGCTTATTAAGGATGGCATTAACCAATCTAAGTGGATGGAAGCATTTTGATTGTAGGAGTTGAGGAACCAATCTGATTAGATGGAAACATCTAAAGAGTCTATTCTTAAAAGCACATAGCTCAGGTGTTAGAATTAGAGAAAAAACATGGTAGTTTCGCCATATCTTGTTGAATCCTTTTCACTTCTATTTTTATTTTGTTTTCTTTAAAATATGTTTGTCTAAGTGATTAGGTGGGGCTCACGATTCAAGTTGTTACCACTGCTAGGGTGAAATAGAGTGATTGAGATACAAAAAAAAAAAAAAAAAAAAAAAAAGAGAAAATTGAGACAAGACCATCAGACCAACCGGAATAAATTCAATAAAGTCGACCACTGGAACCCTTGTATATGCCAGTCGTGTTGACCTAGAGTTAGGATTATCGACCACTGGTATCCTTGTATATGCCAGCGTGTTGATATTAGTCCAGACCAATATCTCAGTCCATTAGGATAGGTTTATTTTGGCAGTGGCCTTCAGACAGATATGAGAAACACCGTTCACCTTAGTCAACATCAAAACCATCTACGTTTTTCTATATCCATTTCTTAATCTATCCATGTGATTGGTTGACTCCGGTTGTGATGTTCAGAAACTATCTGAGTAGAGCTCTGTGACTTATATATGAATTTTAGTATGCTTGAGTGCAAACTCGTGTACATCAATTGGAATTTCGCATCAGGGTACTTCCTTCTGTAGTCAATAAGTATGCCAACCAAGGAGATTCTTTAGTGCCTTCCAAGGTTCTGCGTAAATAGCTAAGGTCTGGACCCTCTTGTAAACCCTCCCGAGACTATAACTCGGCCACTAGGGCCACCTAGAGGTTTAAAGGCTTATTGCATACGCTAAATGCAATCGACGATGCCTGCGACAGTGAGTTAGGATTTTATTTTGTAGATTTGATTTGCTCGGGACTAGCAAATAATAAGTTTGGGGGTATTTGATAGACGTACAAATAAGTTTGGGGGTATTTTATCACTTAATATAAAATGGAAGTTTTATTTAAAGTCTAAATATTTTCATTAAATAATATTACTGCCACTTCTTTACAAGATATAAACTTGGACAATAATACGTACAAGAACTTAAATAATGACTTTAATAAAAAAAATGGATAATTTTTTGCCTCCTGGTTATCTTCATTTGACGTATCTTCCATTTAACACGCTCGTGAACTGTTTCTCCTTTGTTTTTGTAACTTCGGTTTTTCACTTTCAAAATTTGAGCTTTTCTTTGCTTCTTAGCGGAACATTTTCCTTGATTAACTTGTAATTGCATCACTGTTCCCCTTTTATTTTTTTTTATTTTTTTTTAAATTAGCACATATCTTATTAACAACAACGTCAAGTTTCTCATCGCAAAAAAGTGTAATAGATTTGTGAGACATTTTAATTTTGAAAATCTAAAATACTATAATGAAAATTTGAAGTGTTTTTTAGTAGAGAAAATTCAAGGGAAATTTGAATTTCGGTATGAATCGGTGTGCTATTTTCAGTGAGAAATTCTGCCCACTAGAAATAATAGTTACCGTTTTAATTAGGGACGGTGGATTCAAGGTGAGCCGAGGCTTGACTTAAGTTGGGTTGTGGCACGATGCCTTTTGGGACGATCGTCACCTTTTGAAAAAATATGTTTGTTTTGGCCCGCTAAAGCTTTTCCCCACTTCCCAAACTCTGTTTGCATATCCAGTTGGATGCTCAAATTTATTCATTTGTGCTTATTTCACTGGATTTGCTCTAAAAACCTCTCTTTGTAGTTTGAATTTGCTTTATCATTAAGATGGTTAAAATTAGAATGATTCGTCCGTATAGCTTGTATGGAATTATGTTTCCGTCTCTGAAAGCTGTCCATACCATCAACTCGCTCAACATCTCCATATTCAGGTCATCAGGTGTCGGAGAAATTACAACTTCCATATGTTGTACCATATAGTTGTCATTTGACTCATCCGAGGATCTTTGAGCCACTAAGTTCACTTACTTTCCTCGTCATTGGTTCACCTTTAATTTGAAATTATTGCATGTTTCTGGCCATGCTTTCTTTCAAACCCGTGACTTCTTTAATATTAATAGTGTTGTTCAATGCAACACTACTAGCAGCAAGTGTCTCTCTGTGTGAACAACTAGCTAGCTAATAACATCTGGTATATCTCTTAGTATTCATAAAGAGTTTCACTTGTTCTTTGTCTAATACCTTAAATTTCTTTACAAATTAATGCAACTTCGACGATGGAAAGTACTTCTCTAGAAACGACTTCTTCATCCCGACTCGTACTATTACACTTCCAAAAGGAAGTTAATACAACTATTTTTCTGCAGTATTTATCGATGGGAAAAGCAAAGCAGCCTATATAGTCTACTAGAATTTGTAGTGGATGGATTCAAGCTCGTCACAACATGTTGAAAAATATGATTAAAATCTTCTTTTGCCAGTTATTTGAACTTAGGTTAACATAACAACAACGACAAAAAAAAAAGTGCATCGATTGTGCCTTCAGGTAAACATCCCATCCAACTGAAGGTGTACTGGTTGTTGGTCCAAGTTTGGGGACATCAAATCTTTGAGTGTCCTTTGAGTCGCAATTGGTTCTTCTCCTACGTAATGGATCTCAGTTACTAATAGAGTATCCAATGGTTATTTTTTGATAGAAGAGTGTTGTAAAATAACTGTCTGGTATTTGCCTTAGCTTTTCCGTACGTTCACCAGAAAGACGATACCTAAGATAAAATAATATAAAGCTAAGTAAAAACACAAAATTTAAAAGCAAAAAGATCACACGCAAAAATAAAAAAAAAACTAAAGATATCCATTGTCTCCAGCAACAACCCCAATTTTGATTAGGTCGTTTACTCGATCAAAAATAATTAACAACTTCCAAATATGCTAACTGGTAATGTAATAATAAGTAGGGATTGTGTCATTCAAAAGCACTATACTTGTAGTTTTTAAGTGTAACCAAACATGATTTGTTAATTAAAAAGCAAATTAATAACAAAAGCAAATAATAATAAAGTTGATTACTTTCAAACAATATCCTTCCAATTACTGAAACTAGTATACATGTTTATCTCTTATTAGTCATATTGTCATCAACCGTACAATAGCAATATATTTTCTTATCCCAAACTATTATTTATCTCGTAAAGTTAAATAGGCTCTCTATTATATTTATCCAACTAAATTTTCAAGAATGGCTATATAAGGTTTATCATGGGAAAATAATTTACTCTTTTATGAATTAGGTTTATTTGAGAATTATACACACAACTCTGTCTGCTTGAAAGGTGTAATCTCTGCATGTAATCACTTAACAAAACCATGTTTTCAAATCCAACGAGCTATTAATTGTGCAAAGAATAACGTGAAAATTACACGGGTCACGTGATGAATGATAGACACATTTTTGTGTCTAATTTGTCTCGATTCTATATATTGATAGTGCTCATTTTTGTACTTATTACGGTGTGTTATATGTGTGTAGGTATTTTTGGCCAATAATCATTTTTGGAAAAATCGGCTCGAAAAGTTGTCGAAAAGCGCACCCGGAGGACACACTGCTATTCGGACCCCATTTTGGATAAGGGGCACCTCAATTGATAAGGGGCAACTCATTTCCGGCACCTACTATTGGCAGACCCGTACAGGATAGGGGAGGTCACCTTCATCTCCGTTTGAAAGTAGTTTTGGCGGAAAACTTTCACTCTTGCCTGCATATTTTTGGACGCAATTTATACGGATTCTTTGGAGATTTTCATGGGTTTTGAATCGGAATGATATGATACTACCTTGGTGCATCGAAACAGAAGGATGAGGGCTTTGGTTACGTGAAATAAGGGAAGATATTCTTTCCTTTTCAAAACAGGGAGGTGGAGTTATATCGGGACTTTCTTTGAGTTATACTCGGAAGAAACGTAATAATTAGGAGAAGATATCCTTGTTACCAAGTTTGGAGAATATGCAACTAATCGAGCCGCGTGAAGGAATTATGGAGAAGAAATATCCCGTGGCTTGAGGTGAAAGAAAACCGAGATATTCTCGGATTTACTCGAGGTTTTAAGGGTCCTGTGGTGTATATAAGAGGTGATAGAAGTTAAAGCCAGGGTAGTCGACACTTTGGTGAGGTTTAGAAGAGAACAGGAAGGCGAAATCACGAGTTGAACATTTTTTTCTCTGCTGCTGCAACATCAAGAACACGAAGAACATTGGACGAACTGAGCAGTCGCAGAGGCGGTCGTAATCAAACAAAGACAAACGAAGTATCGTTTAAGGGCGATCTTATTTCATCTCATAATGTTTGTTTTGTAACGCCACTACAGCGTTGCAAACTCGCTGCTTTATTAGTTTTCCCTTGTTTTTCACACCTTTGAGCTATGAACACCTATTTTGAGCACGTGAATAATATGAGGAGCTAAACCCCTTAGCCGATGCGACGGAGGAAGCTAATTTTCCAATCAATATGTGGTAACATCTATTTTTAATGATTTTTGCAATTTCTTTTATGATTATTTGCATTGAACTGAAATCGAATATATGATTCTGATTAAGTGGTTGTGTTCTCAATTGATGGGTCATGCTTAGGTTAAGTCTTTTGATGGTCCATGCTTTCGATTTACAACTATTGTTTTGAGAATCTACTTGTCTAGGCAAAAATATTAGAATCACTTTAAACGTAAAGAGTTGCATGAATATAGATTAGATTAAAATCACATAAAAGTTGGAAAATAGTGGAATCCTGAGTCTCAGTGCTTTCTAAAATCTTGATACAACCTTCTTTGAGTCTTCTAGTTTTATTTGAGTCTAAAAAAAATCCTTCACAAGTCTGAGAGGAACGACATCTTTCTTACCACTTTACTACAACTTTCAAAATCACATCAATGAACTAGTTATAAATCAATAATAATTCATTTGTTCGCCAGTTAAAAAATCAAATTTATGAACATCGATAGAAATACAACCAAGTGTCTACATATGTGAAACTCAAAATAAACTATGAAGTACTAATAAACGTTCATGTTCAAAAATATGAATTCATCCTTAATTAAACACACAAAATTAGTTACTTAGAAAAACCCTATGATATGCATAAATGAGAACTGAATAGTAAACCCCGACACTCCTAAAGCCAAGTTTTTAACCTTGTATTTTCTTCTCAAAGTTCGGGAAAATATATATGTAGAGCTTACTGCGTTTCTCAATATATGCATGTTAATCCATATCCCCCAAATAGAGCATATCAGATCAAGATCAATTGTGCAAAACTTTTGAAACCATATTTTTGAGGTGGATTTTGAAATAATGAGGTTACTGAGTACACCAAAATCTTTTCGATATCAACATATTATAGACACACCTTATATAATCTTACACTTGGAACTTGGTATATAGTATAAGTTCGTGACTGAACTAGTTATGGGATCATACCAAGTGTATTAACATACAAATGTATTTACTTTATTATAACTGTAACAATTATAATCCGAAAAGATTTTGTTAAGAAGGCATGGCATAAGAACCCCGGAGTCCAATTTTGAATACTCTCAGAACTAAGCCGTTGTATAAATTGACTACCACAACTTCTAAAGTTGAAACTAAGTAAACTAAATCTAGTTACTTAGTTAAATCAATATACTTGCACGTACAACCAATCTTATCTACGTACGTGAATCCCAAGACTAAGTCCACTATCTTGAGTTACTTCACATGTGGGGAAGACTTCCGCTCTTAACAATATGGATCGTAACCCGAAACAACAAATTACTAAATCTGTTTCAGTAACCAAGTCACTTATCAATCTCTCAAATCACAATTTTTCTCAGAGATAAAGTAGAGGAAAGGATTTTCCGTTTAATCAACATAAACTCCTTTGGTCAAATATCAAACCAATACAATAATTATCGAAACAATCCCCAGTGAACACACTTTATCTAAGAAACTCTACAAGGAGAAGTGACTAGACAGTTTGTTCGATCTTTACAATAATCTATCAACATAAACTGCTTATTTGGATCCCGAAGAATCAAGTGTCTAAGAAAAATCACAAAGATCAAAAAACAAAAAGAAAAGTCTTGAATCTTCAAAGTAACCACTTCACAAACAACTTGATTTTTATGTACAAATCTTGAGTCACTAAATCTGTAATAGTCAATCCTCAAACAAACTTGAATCGCCTTATATCAAAAGAGAATGACCATATAATAAATGATTTTTATCTATCAAGGATATAACTATATCGTTAGTCAATCAAATTAATTAATCAAAAACTAAAATAACAATACGATTTAGTTTCTTACCCACGGTACTACTAGAAACTGTTAGAGCACTGCTCGGTCGAACTTGCAAGCGTTGTTATCTCAAGCTTGTTTGTCAAGTTTAGTTGATCAAAACTATAAGTCTTGATTTCTAGTCTACTTATATCTATGTCTCGGATTAGGATAGAATGTGTAGTTGAGATTTAGACTTCATGACGTTCATCGATTGGAGACGAAGAACTACTAAAGGGAGCTTGTGGAACTACATCAATGTGGAGACTTAAACTCATCTATCACTTAAAAGTCTATATCTATTATATCTCCTATTGAGACAAAGTCGTATAGCTATATAGACTTAAAATTATACACATTTGATATTTCGAGCTGAGTTTAACTCGCTTACATATTTCGAGAAATATGTATAGTTGAGCTTTAGACTTCACGGCGTTCATCGATTGAAGACGAAGATATACCGAGGAGAGCTTGGAGGAACTCCATCAACAAAAGGTATGAAGACTAAAAATTATCTATCACTCAGAAGTCTATTTTATTCTATCTCCTAATGACTAAGTCGTATAGCTATATAGACTTTTATATTACACATATTTGATATTTCGAGCCGAGTTTATCTCACTTATATATTTCTCGAAATATATATTGGAAGCTTTTTGCTTTACCTACGTTCATCATTATTCTTGAAGAGTTTAGTTGGAAACTAAATAATAAGTCAAAAGATGATCATGTGGAAATTGCCTTGAAACATCTTACATGATTTGTGTGAGACAATCATTTGATGTCGACTTGGAAAGTTTCATATTGATCGTTCGATCACTTGAAAATTACTTATAAGCTAATGGTTTGTGTGAGACTGTAACAACCCTACTTTCCACATAACCTCGGACGATGATTAAATAGAAAGTATCCGTTAATTTTATGCAACAAGGTACATAACCACAGAAAACTAGGAACACAGTTCCGTTACAATATATGCAGCAGGGAATTTTATTTCTTAACAAAAATAATGAAGATGTCTAAAAAATAGAAACGGTGTACCAGCCATTGTCGTCTTCTAAGGATGTTTCAATGATTGAAATGGGAGTTTAGAACAAATACCTTTGTCTGGATACAGCACAGTATGCGTACATAGTATGCAAACTGTTTTGGTATGATTCAGGTCCGGGAACCTTGTTTGCATACCTAGTATGCGAACAGTTTTAACTGAAAAGTCCGGGAACCTTGTTTGCATACTAGTATGCGAACGGTTCTACCTGAGTTAGGTCCGGGACGGTTGTTTGCGTACCCGTTTGCAAACGGCTTGACAAGACCAAAGTCCGGAAATTATAGTTTGCGTACCTGTTTGCAAACTTAGTTGGTAAGTTCTAAAATCGGTTATGTTTCTCATACTCATGAACAGATACATTAAGGAATGCAATCTTTGTAAACCGTGGCTTAATGTTCATGAATTGATTCTTATATAAGTACTTTGTCCAATTATGAATCAATCCGATTTTGTTTCAATTTGTTCATATATATTTCTATGAGATAGTGAACAATTGAACAACTCTATTTGAAACAAAATTAGATTCATTTGATTATCTTTCGTGATTGATTGATCATCATATTTGATCTAGAAGTGTTAGATGAATGTGGTTAAGACAAAAGTGTTCATATGGCTAACTTCGGTTAACTGTTATTGAGCCAACACAATATACGCGTTTAGGTACGGTTACCCATATCTAAATGAAGGTATATTTCATTTGTGTGTAACAAGATAAGACCATCTAACGGTGGAGAGATATTGCTTTGGTTTTAAGCAAACTTATCTTGAATCTTAAATCAGGTTTTCATCTAACGGTGAATATTGAATGCTTTGTTACTAATCTATCTTAGATTTGATTGAAAGCAAACCCTGTTTTGAAAGACTATATAAGGGAGAACTCTAGCAACTGGAAAACCTAATCCCGACACTTTCCTGTGTTCTAGTTGCGACTAGAGTCTATTCTCCTTTAACTTAGGTTTTTCCAAAACCATATTAGGTTAACGACTTGGGATTCGTAAAGCCAGATCCAACTATTTTCTCTGTAGTTATGTATTCTGATCTTACTTGTTTTATCGTATTGAGTACTATCTTTTCTAAAATTGGCTCGAGATTTATCACCGATAGGTAAGATATAAAAAGTAATCACAAAGCTCTTCGTCTCATTCTTTGTGATTCCACAATAACTTCTTCTACTACCATATAGTTAAGTTATTGTGAGGTGATTGATATTTCTAGCATGCTATTCGAGATTATAAGACCGGATTATCAATTGGTTCCAGCTCACCTTGATTTATGAGAAGAAGGAACAAAACTTCATAGGTACTTCACTGGGAGACAAATTTATCTATCAGAAGACGAAGAACTACTAAAGGGAGCGTGTGGAACTACATCAACAAAAGTATGTGGAGACTTAAACTTATCTATCACTCAGAAATCTATTTCTACCCTATTGAGACAAAGTCGTATAGCTATATAGACTTTAAATTATACACATTTGATATTTCGAGCTGAGTTTAACTCGCTTAAATATTTCTCGAAATATGTGTTGATAAGCTTTCGCTTTAACCAAGTTCATCTTATATTCTTGACGAAATTCAAAAGATGATCATATGAAAATCACCTGGTAACATCTTATATGATTTGTGTGAGACAGTCATTAGTTGTAGACTCGGAATGTTTCGTATTAATCATTCGATCACTTGAAAATTGCTTTGAAGCTAATAGTTTGTGTGAGACAGCTATTCTCGTCTTTTAAGAATGTTTCAATGATTGAAATGGGAGTTTAAAACAATTAACCATTGATTGGATATAGAACAGTATGCGTACTTGTATGCTAACTGTTGCAAGTTTATTCCAAGTCCGGGAATCTAGTATTTATACCCGTATGCATACTGATTTAATAGTTGAAGTATGGGAACTATAGTATGCATACACGTTTGCATACTAACTTCAACTGAGTTCGGTTGTAAATGACAGTATGCGTACATGTTTGCATACTGGCGGAGACAGACCAAGTCCGGAACTCTAGGTATGCGTCCCCATGTGCATACTTGAGTGGGTCAAGTTTTAAAATCGGTTAAGTATGTTCACATACTCACGAACAAATAAATTTATATAATAAGGAATGCAATCTTTGCAAAAAGTGGCTATAATGTTCATGAATTGATTCGAGTGAATCGAAACCGATTTTGCTTCAATTGTGCCTTGTATACTTCTATGAGAATATAAACAATTGAACAACTCTATAACTAGTTTCATTTGAGTCATTTGAACTAGTTGTGTTAAGATGAACAAGTTTGATATGAAAGTGTTCATATGGCTAACTTCGGTTAACTATTGTTGAGCCAACTAAGTGTACACGTTTAGGTACGGTTACCCATATCTAAATGAAGGTACATTTCATTTGTGTGTAACAAGCCAAGACCATCTAACGGTTGAAAGATATTGGCTTGAATCTAATCAGGTTTTCATCTAACGGTGAATATTGATTGCTTTGTCCCAAAGTTATCAAACACTTATTTGAAGACTATATAAGGGAGAATTCTAGCAACTGGGAAACCTAATCCCCACACCTCATGTGTGATACTAGTTGCGACTAGAGTCGATTCTCTTTTAACCTATATTTTTCCTAAAACCATTATAGGTTAACGACTTAAAGACTTCATTGGGATTCTGAAGCCAGATCCAACTATTTTCTCTGTAATTGCATGTTCCGATCTTACTTTGTTCTATTGTATTGAGTATTATCTTCTCTAAGATTTGCTCGAGATTTATATCCGATAGGTAAGATATAAAAGTAGTCAAAAAACATCTTCGTCTCATCGTTTGCGATTCCACAATAACTTGTTCTACTACCATATATCAATTGGTTCATGTTCACCTTGATTTATCAAAAGACGGAACAAAACTCGTAGGTATTTCTGTGGGAGACAAATTTATCTATTCAATAGACTTTTCTTTGTAAGACAGATTTTTTTATCAAGTCTTCGACTTTGGGTCGTAGCAACTCTTAGTTGTGGGTGAGATCATCTAAGGGAATCAAGTGCGTAGAGTCCTGCTGGGATTTGGAGATGTAAGGAATGCGACTGTACCTTGATCAGTGTGAGATTGGTTAGGGCTCAACTACATTCCAGTCCGAAGTTAACTTGTAGTAGTCTAGTGTCTGTAGCGTCTTAATACAGTGTGGTGTTCAAAGTTGGACTAGGTCCAGGGGTTTTTCTGCATTTGTGGTTTCCTCATTAACAAAATTTCTGGTGTCTGTGTTATTTATTTTTCGCATTATATTTGTTTATATAATTGAAATATCACAGGTTGTGCGTAAGTTCAATCATTTTGTGAATCCGACCTTTTGGTTGTTGATTGAATTGATTGACACTTGGATATTGGTTTTTGATACCGTCCAAGTTGTTTCTTATATTAATCAGGCTCACGGATTTCTATCTGTTTGATTTGCTGATTACATTAAGAAACAGAGATACAACTCTTGGATATACTTTTCCTTGATTGAGTCTGACTATCTAGTTATATAGATTACCTAAACGAAATATTGGGTGTGGTTGTCAGACCCCCCCCCCCCACTTTTTCAATTGGTATCAGAGCAGGAAAACACGTTTTAGACCTCATAAGTCTGTGTTTGTTGCAAACTGACTCTATGGACAGTTGTGATATCTCTGACAAAGCATCACCAGTTCAGAAACATTCTGACTTGGTTCAAAGCCTTGTTTCTCATGAGAAATCTCTCACGTCTTCTCCATTATATATCTGAAATTGTGTATAACAAGGAAATACGCCTAGATGAACAGTTGGATGATCTTTCAGATGAAAGTGACTCAGATGAGGGACAAGATGTTGATGAGGAAGTTTCACAATATATCAAGCTTTTCGACCATCTCATAAAGAAAAAAAAGTCAACATCTTGCTTGACTGAGTTTCTGACTCCTCTCTGTCTAGAAAACAAGAAAATGAGAAAACTCTTTAACGGATACGACTGTGGTTATAATCTCTTACAATCTCTTCTTAAAGATCGTGAAGAATATGTGCGTTCAAAAAATTCTGAATGTGATAATCTCCGTCGAAATCTCTTTGTGTTGAAAGAAATACTTGCAGAAACCGAAGCAAGATATGACTCTCAACAAAATTGTTTCAATGATAGACAAAAAAATTTTATCACTAGAGAAAAACAATTGGAGGCTGATCTTTCTGCTGCTCTCAATGCTAGCTCTATGAAATTATCCACTATGCTGGGAGCATGTAAAAAACATTGTGATACACGTGGTCTGGGCTATAAAGAAATAGACGCTCCAAGTGCTACTATGATCAATTTTTTCCGTGCTAATGACAATTTTCAAGGTGAAAATTTCACTAGTATTAAAAGTGAAAAACTACCTTCAGCAGCAGAAGTTTCTAAAACAAAGATTGTCAACCTACAAAGAGAGCTCATATGAGAACAGTCAAAAACATTCCATTCAAATGTTATTATTGCGGAAACAAAGGTCACCTTGAATTGAGATGTCATTTTCGATTACGGAATGAAAAACTTCATAACATTCTTGTATTTTAAAAGAAGTAATCAAACCTTTTCATTGTGCTGGTGTTAAAAGTCCATTTTACGATCAAGAGAATGATGTGATGGGCCAATTCTTGGTTGTAAATATAACACAAAATCTGTTTACAATCGTAAAGAAAATAATGTTATATGGACGACTGATTATTTAAATAGATCCGTGAAGAGACAAAGTTTTCGGAGAAAGAAAAAATCTTCAAACTCCTCTCTTCTCACTGAAGAAAGTCTTGAATCTAAAGTGTCTGTTCCCGAATACATTCACATCAATAATCGTGTTTCGGAACTCAAGACCAGTATCAATAGACTCAAGCGCAATATTAAGAAGACGAGAAAAGTAGCTGCATCAGGTAATACTTGTCTTTCTCTTATTAATTCTCTTGAGAAATCTTGTAACTTTTCTGATATCAGTCAAGAAAGAAAAAGGGAAAATGTCAATATCCTTGATGAGCTTCATGCTCGTCAAATCACAAGTTGACTACCTTCTTATGTGTGTCCTCTTTGAGACCGTGAGAGGATGCACATAATTCTCAAGAAGATAGTTTCTTATTAGCAAGTAGTCTGAGTTGTATTTTTAGTTTGATTTTAAGTATGATCATCTTACTATTGAGCCTTGCTCCGTTAATTGTTACACTATGTAATATAAGTGATCAATAACTCTTGAGAAAATTTCTTTTTGTTGTTTATTTTGAAAAACCATCGTTTTTCTCTTCCCTAATGACAGTTGATATGTTGTCTATCAACAATTGTCTTGTGCTCTTTTTTTTTTTGAGCTAAGATTCTCTGTCACATGTTTAGAATTGTCTTTGACTTCTATCAAAACATTCTTCTAAAATAGGCTCCATTGGCCTCTTGGTTTTAAACTTAGTTCATAACCACGAGCGTACGTGAACCGGGCCCATTACCGAACGTAAACGAGTAACCCTAGGGTTTTCCTATAAAAATCTCATATATATATATATATATATCATGAACTCTTTCGCTGATATATACTCGTTTTGTAACGTCAAAGATTTCTCCTGTGAGATTTTGGTGTGCACAATAGATGGATGCAAAAAGGAAGACAATGTTGAAGGAGACAAAAGTTATTGAGTTTCACGAAAAGCCTCTCTCCATAACCTGATTTCATGCAGTTGATCATGAAAACGATCTTCCAGTTCAGATGTCGTCTCAATTGGTTGGAAATCTTCTTAGAGATTTTGAGGTTGTTCGTGGTCAACTTGAAATTGCAACAAAGAATCTTGTTTTTCTGAAATATGAACTGAAGAAGGCAACTGATGAACTTGCTTGTGTTCGATCCATGGTTGCTGATTATGTCTAAAGATTTGTTTTTGTTATGTCTAGGAAACTTCTTATGAGAATTTATTCTTGTGTTTTAAGAAGGATAACTAGGGATTGGAATAACAATTATTGTGTTTACACATTGCTATTGCCGACGATTTTCATCTTGCAATGTTTTTAGATTTATTTATTTAAATTCTAAATTATATGGAAGATGATTTTGCAGTATTAATCTTTATTGGTTTTATATATTGCAAAAATTGTTATGGGATATGTGTGTTTACGTCCGTGAACTATGATTGTCCCATATATTCTCAAAAGTTAAGTCTATTATATGTCTTTATGCAAATATTAATGGAAAATAGAATGAACTTTTGATGACAAAGATTAAGTGTATAGTATCATTACTCAAATTTTGATGAAAAATAGAATGAATCTTTGAATATTCCGCAGTATTGATCTTTCCCTGATCCACTCCTATGTGAAAGTACTGTACGGCTCCGTAAGTTTTCTTATGTTGAGCATTTCCTATTAAATTAATCATGGGTTTTCTTGTGGTTAATTTAATTGAGTTTTCTGGATACAAATTCGTGTCTCATGTAATTTGTTAATGTCCAAAGAAATCCTTCTTTTCTTGTAAAAGTAAGGTCGCTCTTGTTGTTCTTTCGGGAATGACATTTTATGGGGGAGAGTTCTTAATTGAACTTGTGCTTAATTGCCAAATCTTTGTGGGGAGTGCAGCTGTTGAATTTTGTAGGAGTTTTCTTGTATCTTTATAAACTCATTGATGAATACACTAAGTTTCGACTATGTGGAATCATCGAAACAAAGTTGATATGTTCTCTTTCAGTCATGAAGTATCTCTATGAGAATTTCATTATGATCCCGTTTATTTTCGTACCTTTGCCAATTTACATTGACAAAAAGGGGGAGAATTATTGTGTAGTTCACTCTACAAATACATATGGTGTACGGATCATTATGTAAGGGGGAGTGGTTTTCATTGTGAAATGAAGTATAAGGGGGAGTGATACATATCACCATAGTATTGTTGTCAAAGTTGTGATACAATTGAACTTTAATGTTGTGTAATAATACTATGACACTGTATAACAATAATTGAGAACAACTTTTTTCTTATTGTTATGGCTACAGATCTTCAACAACTATGATGCTGAGTTGAACACGTTCAGAATCACTGGAGTACTTGGAAGTGACGAAGATTTCGAGTAATGTTGAAGAATCAAGGAAATCAAGCATTTGGATGAGAAGCTACAAAGTTTATTTATTTTGTAATCCATATGTATTGATAGTTTCGTTACTAAAATTAACAAAAGGGGGGATTGTTAGAGCATTGCTCGGTCGTACTCGCAAGCGTTGCTATCTCAAGCTTGTTTGTCAAGTTTAGTTGTCAAAACTATAAGTCTTGATTTCTAGTCTACTTATAGCTATGTCTCGGATTAGGATAGAATGTGTAGTTGAGCTTTAGACTTTACGACGTTCATCGATTGGAGACGAAGAACTACTAAGGGGAGCTTGTGGAACTACATCAACAAAAGTTATATGGATACTTAAACTCATCTATCACTCAAAAGTCTATTTCTACTATATCTCCTATTGAGACAAAGTCGTATAGCTATATAGACTTAAAATTATACACATTTGATATTTCGAGCTGAGTTTAACTCGCTTACATATTTCTCGAAATATGTGTTGATAAGCTTTCGCTTTAACATCTTATATGATTTGTGTGAGACAATCATTTGATGTAGAATCGGAATGTTTCGTATTGATCATTTGATCACTTGAAAATTGCTTTGAAGCTAATAGTTTGTGTGAGACAACTATTCTCGTCTTCTAAGAATGTTTCAATGATTGAAATGGTAGTTTAAAACAATTAACCATTGATTGGATATAGCACAATATGCGTACTTGTATGCTAACTGTTGCAAGTTTATTCCAAGTCCAGGAATCTAGTATGCATACCCGTATGCGTACCGATTTAATAGTTGAATACCGGGAACTATAATATGCGTACTCGTTTGCATACTAACTTTAACTGAATTCGGTTGTGAACGACAGTACGCGTACACGTTTACATACTGGCGGACACAGACCAAGTCTGAAACTCTAGGTATGCGTACACGTTTGCATACTTGAGTGGGTTAAGTTCTAAAATCGGTTAAGTATATTTACATACTCATGAACAAATACATTTCTATAATAAGGTATGCAATCTTTGCAAACCGTGACTATAATGTTCATGAATTGATTCGAGTGAATCGAAACCGATTTTGCTTCAATTGTGCCTTGTATACTTCTATGAGAATATAAACAATTGAACAACTCTATAACTAGTTTCATTTGAGTCATTTGAATTAGTTGTGTTAAGATGAACAAGTTTGATATGAAAGTGTTCATATGGCTAACTTCGGTTAACTATTGTTCAGCCAACTAAGTGTACACGTTTAGGTACGGTTACCTATATCTAAATGAAGGTACATTTCATTTGTGTGTAACAAGCCAAGATCATCTAACGGTTGAAAGATATAAGCTTGAATCTAATCTTCTTTTCTTTCTTCTTCTACTCCGGGTTTTCATCTAACCCTCTCGGTGAATATTGATTGCTTTGTCCCAAAGTTATCAAACCCGATTTGAAAACTATATAAGGGAGAACTCACAAATGGGTCTAGATTATGCAATCGGTGTACATCAAGGGAAATCTAATCCCCACACCTCTTGTGTGATACTAGTTGCGACCGTTTAGTCGAAAGATTTACTTGTCAAGTGATGTTTATGCCATGAATGGATGATCTATAATCTATTCTCCTTTAACTATAGGTTTTTCCTAAAACCATTACAAATTTACACTAGCCTTGTTTCTTTATCTCTTGTTTTACAGACTTGCAAGTACATTTGCAAGATGGACAAAAAATTCTTCCTCTATCATCTCCGTTAACGACTTAAAGACTTCATTGGGAATCAAAATCCATAAAGTCGACCCTTTTATCGAAATCCATAAAGTGTGCCCTTTTGACACCTCATAGAAAATACGTAGTCATGTAGGCGAACAACTTTCGTTTAGGATGTTTTTCCTAGTTCCCTACCCATTTGTATAGCTTT
Organism: Papaver armeniacum; assembly: GCA_023531295.1. Lineage (NCBI taxonomy): Eukaryota > Viridiplantae > Streptophyta > Magnoliopsida > Ranunculales > Papaveraceae > Papaver > Papaver armeniacum. The sequence continues at coordinate 414,093 of JAJJWW010005741.1, read as the reverse complement.
TCGAGTTTTTCAGGCTGTTACGTCAGACATCAGAATTTTCGGTTTTGAACACTGAGGACAATGTTGAGTTTAAGTTTGGGGAGTATTTAAGCATGTTTGTGAAAAAGCGGGGGTCTAACAACCACACCCAATATTTCGCTTAGCAATCTGTATGGACAAACTCCAATATACTTTCTAGAGAATCAACTAGACAGTCAGATTCAATCTAGATAAAAGTACATCAACGAGTTTATATCTCAATCTCTCGATTTGATCTTTACTCAAGCAAATAGAAATCTGCGAGTCTTTATCAAAGAGAGATAACTTGGATGGTACCAAAGACCAATATCCAAGTGTCAATCAATTTAAATCAACAACCAAAAGGTCGGATATTCTAATTGATTGAACAACGCACAACCCGTGATATTTCAATTATATAAACAAATATAATGCGGAATAGAAATAACACGAGACACGAGAATTTTGTTAACGAGGAAACCGAAAATGCGAGAAAAACCCCAGGACCTATTCCAGTTGAACACACACCGTATTAAGCCGCTACGGACTCTAGCCTACTCCAAATTAACTTGGTGCCTGGATCGTAGTTGAACCCCAATCAATCTCACACTGATCCAAGGTACGATTATGCTCCTACGCCTATGATCCCAACAGGATGCTACGTACTTCATTCCCTTAGATGATTTCACCCACAACTAAGAGTTGCTACGAACCTGTTTGTAGGTGAAAATGGTTTCTGCTGATTTCGGTAATTGCGGGTGTGCGGGTGAGAAACAATTTAAACCCTAAATAATGTACTGCAAGGGAGTACTTTAGATTCGAGAGATCAATCTGTACAAGTCCGGCCTAAACCAAGAAATGGCCGTTCCAGACTTGCTTCGGTCACAAAGTGGAGGAGAATGGGTTGGTTTTGGGGAGGGAAGCAAGGAAAGTGGTGAGACCAGAATAGTTGATTCTGGAAGAGTAGTTGGGTTACTACGACTTGTTATCAGAAAAGTGAGAGAGCTCCCAAGGTGAGCAAGCCAGTAAGTATTTCTGAGTGTTGTATCTCCCGTATGAACTTGTTGTTCAATGGAAATAGGTAAGACCTATTTATACAAGTCGGAGTAAAAACGTACCCTGGTCTCATTAAGGATTGGGGAAGTAAATGGGAGGAGGTGGTAACCGTATGCATGGAATTGATGTTCCATAAAGTGGTTAACGCATGAAACTGCTAACGTTATGGAATTGATGTCCCATAAAGTTGTTAACGCATGTGCTTTATGTCCCATGAACGTTTCACACATAACTTCCCGTATTTACTAAACGCCTCACCCTTATGACACTTCCTTATGACGGGCGTAGTGTACGCCGCACGCGTAAACCGCCAAACCAATACCCAAAGAGGATCCCCGGTTTGTGTTGATGTCTCGAATGTTTTGGAAAACATGTAGCACGTTGTTGTGGCTTGGCAAGTCAAGCTCGGAAACTTGCCAACTGGTGACCTTCGACGGTCGAGATTTTGCATCTTGAGAGGAGGGGCAACCGTTGATCGTTGCACGCCTTCGTTTGGTAGCCGCGTAGTGAGGGCCAACGTGGTGGCACGGCTAGGTTGGCATGTCGTTGGCATGGCAAGGTTTGCGTGGCCAAACTTAGGTTTTTCGGCCAAAGGTTACCATGTGTCGTCTGTAACCTTGGATGGCTAGGATTTGCTCACAGGATTGAAGGGAAACCGTTGATTTTTGCACTCCTTCATTTTGGTAGCCGCGTAGTGAGGGCCAACGTGGTGGCGCGGCTAGGTTGGCATGGCAAGGTTTGGCGTGGCCAAACTTAGGTTTTCGGGCCAACGGTTACCATGTGTCGTCTGGTAACCTTGGATGGATAGGATTTGCTCACTGGATTGAAGGGCAACCGTTGATTGTTGCACGCATTCGTTTTGGTAGCCGCGTAGTGAGGGCCAACGTGGTGGCGCGGCTAGGTTGGCATGCCGTTGGCATGGCAAGGTTTGGCGTGGCCAAACTTAGGTTTTCGGGCCAAAGGTTACCATGTGTCGTCTGGTAACCTTGGATGGATAGGATTTGCTCCTGGGATTGAAGGGCAACCGTTGATTGTTCCACGCCTTTGTTTTGGTGGCCGCGTAGGGAAGGCCAACAGGGTGGCGCAGCTAGGGTGTGGTTAGGCTTGTCATGTGGGGCCAAGGGTTCGCCTTGGGCGTGGCTAGCTTTGGCTAGGTGCGATTTTGGCTTGGCATGTGGGGCCAAGGGTTTGCCATGGGCGTATGGCGTGGCTAGGGCCAAGGCAAGGGCGTTTGGCTTGGCATGATGTGACTAACATGGCTAGGGCCAAGGCAAAGTGCGTTTGGCATGGCGCGGCTAGCTTGGATAGGTTTGGTTTGGCTTGGCTTGTAGGGCCAAGGGTTTGCCATGGGCGCATGGCGTGGCTAGGGACAAGGCAAGCGCGTTTGGCTTGGCATGATGTGACTAGCATGGCTAGGGCCAAGGCAAAGTGCGTTTGGCATGGCGCGGCTAGCTTGTCTAGGGCAAAGGCAAAGTGCGTTTGGCATGGCGCGACTAGCTTGGCTAGGTTTGGTTTGGCTTGGAATGTGGGGCCAAGGGTTCGCCTTGGGGCGTGACTAGCTTTGGCTAGGTGCGGTTCTGGCTTGGCATGTGGGGCCAAGGGTTTTGTCATAGGCGCATGGCGTGGCTAGGGCCAAGGCAAGGGCGTTTGGCTTGGCATGATGTGACTAGCATGGCTAGGGCCAAGGCAAAGTGCGTTTGGCATGGCGCGGCTAGCTTGGCTAGGGCCAAGGAAAAGTGCGTTTGGCATGGCGCGGCTAGCTTGTCTAGGGCAAAGGCAAAGTGCGTTTGGCATGGCGCGACTAGCTTGGCTAGGTTTGGTTTGGCTTGGAATGTGGGGCCAAGGGTTCGCCTTGGGCGTGACTAGCTTTGGCTAGGTGCGGTTCTGGCTTGGCATGTGGGGCCAAGGGTTTTGTCATAGGCGCATGGCGTGGCTAGGGCCAAGGAAGGGCGTTTGGCTTGGCATGATGTGACTAGCATGGCTAGGGCCAAGGCAAAGTGCGTTTGGCATGGCGCGGCTAGCTTGGTTAGGGCCAAGGCAAAGTGCGTTTGGCATGGCGCGGCTAGCTTGGATAGGTTTGGTCTGGCTTGGCATATGGGGCCAAGGGTTCGCCTTGGGCGTGACTAGCTTTGGATAGGTGTGGTTTTGGCTTGGCATGTGGGGCCAAGGGTTTGCCATAGGCGCATGGCGTGACTAGCTTGGGCTAGGTGCGGTTTTGGCTTGGCATGTGGGGCCAAGGGTTTGACATAGGCGCATGGCGTGGCTAGCTTGGGCTAGGTGCGGTTTTGGCTTGGCATGTGGGGCCAAGGGTTTGCCATAGGCGCATGGCGTGACTAGCTTGGGCTTGGTGCGTGACCAAGCTAGGGTTTTGGGGCAAAGGTCGTTTGGTAACCTTAGACGGCCAGGATTTGCTCCTGGGATTGAAGGGCAACCGTTGATTGTTGCACGCCTTCGTTTTGATAGCTGCGTAGTGAAGGCCAGTATGGTGGCGCGGTTATGGGGCCATGGCGAGGTGCGTTTGGCATGGCGCAGTAGGTGTGGCTGGCATGATTTTCCATTGGCACGGAGGTGCGGCTAGCATGGCTGGCATGCTTTAGCGCGTTCGGTGTGGCTGGCATGATTTGCCATTGGCACGAGGTGCGGCTAGCATGGTTGGCATGCTTTGGCGCGATCGGTGTGGTCTGGCATGATTTGCCATTGGCATAGAGTGCTGCGGCTAGCATGGTTGGCATGCTTTGGCGCGGTCTGTGTGGGTCGGCATGATTTTCCATTGGCACGAGGTGCGGCTAGCATGGTTGGCATGCTTTGGCGCGGTCGGTGTGGTGGCATGATTTGCCATTGGCACGGGAGGTGCGGCTAGCATGGTTGGCATGCTTTGGCGCGGTCGGTGTGGCTGGCATGATTTGCCATTGGCACAGAGGGGAATTAGGGTTTGGCTTGTCGTATCCCTAATTTGAAAAAGATACCCCAATAATTATTTAGGGACACATTAAAGGTTTCAGTAAATGTGCCTAGTAAATGCTTGTTACTTTAAATGTTGTGACATCACTGTCTGCTAGGGTTTAGTGTTTTACGATTTTAACCCTAAGCTAAAAACCACCATCAACATTAAGTCCCTGCTTAGCTCGGAACAGGTGCCTTGTTGCGAGGTAAGCATATGATGGTGACAGACAAGGACGGAATCGAGGTGTAAATCATTGCAGAGATGGTTAGGAGAATCCGACTAACCTTTTTGAGTGGTAAAGAGAGTTTTGGCTTCCCATGTTGGCGGCCCTGCATAAGTTGTACTGGGAATGCAGACCGTGGAGTGGTGAGATGAAAGTTACTGGCTTGGTCTGGTCGTACATCTCCAAGGCAAAGGGGGCGCGGTCTTGGAAGGCGACGCAAGTGGACGGCTTGGCTCGAGGGGCCAAGAGGTGGCGTGGTCTTGGTAAGGCAAACGCGCGTGGATGATAGGGTCGCGACAGTGGAGCAGGCGGCTTGGCATAGTGTGGTCTTGGTAAGACGAGACGTACACAGACGGCTAGGCGTGGTGGGGCCGCGACAATGGAGCGAATGGCTTGGCAGGGGGGGGCGCGGCAATGGCATGGTGGAACGTGCAAGGATGGCTAGGCGTGGTGGGGCCGCGGCAATGGAGCGAATGGATTGGCAGGGGGGCCCGCGGCAATGGCATGATGGAACGTGCAATGACGGCTAGGCGTGGTGGGGCCGTGGTGTGGCGTGAGTGGTCTTGGACGTGGAAATTGGTCTTTGCGAGACCGGTTTCCTCTTTTACTTCCTTGGCTCAAAATTGGAAATCCTTTTCTTGTTCGAACTCCCAAGTATCACGCCTATAAAAAGGATGGCTGGCCTCTCCCTTTGATTCACGCCCTTATTGTTTCTTCTTTTGTTGCTTGGTAGCGGTGAAGCGGGCGAGCGGATTAGGTATGTCTTCCAGTACTTCCTATGTGACTTGCTTTTTCTCTTGTGTTGGTGGAAAAAAAAACCCTAGTTGTAGGTGTACATTTCCATGACCGTAGTAATGTTGACCGCCTCAACTCGCTGTGCAAAGTAAGCACGCGATAGTAATTGCTATCCCTTTTCCATGAAAACCTAGTTTTTTAGGGTTTACTCCTTGTCTTGGTGTAGCCGTGTGCATGGTTCCCCTGGTGGGTCACTCCTCCTCGGTTGGACAAGAATTCTATGCCGCATGATAGGTGTAGAATACACCGTATTTACTATATAGAGTTTATGCTTTCTTTGCTATTTTTCTTGTGAATCATGTACTTTACGCGTGATTTTGAGTTTTATAGGTGCAATGGAGTCACCGAGAACAAAAGGGAAAGAAAACATCCATTTGGAGCGTAAAAGGCAAAATGACCAGTTCACAGGCGAGCTATATGTGGAGCAGGCTGAAACGCGGCGAAGGAGCGGAAGAATGAATTGTTAGTTGTCTAAAACTGACAGTTGGATAGAGAATTAGGCTGTCGGTTATCTGGAACCGACAGGCCAAAATAATTGGAGGTGGCTCTTATACGTCTTGGGTGCCAATATCAAGTCCACTTCCTACACAAAGATAGAATTCGGAGATGAGAATTCATTTCTCAATCATTCGGGCTCTAAACACGGAGAGTGTGTGGTTGCTAGGGTTTCTGTGTGATTGAAATTCAGAGAAAGAGGCTGCTGTGCAGCCATGGATCGAGTTCACAGAGAGGAGATGGCGATGAGTGATTGCTGCAGTCGTCTAGGGTTTGAGAAGAAATACAAGGGGATCTGTGTTGATTAACGAATTTCAAGTTGAACCATGAAAGAATTGTTCTGTGAAAGAGGGGATTCGGATGGGTCTGTCAATTGTGATGGAACAGATGGGTATGTGGTTGAATCAAGAGAAGAAATTGGCTGTTGCCATTAACGGTGTTCTTGAAGTTCGACTGAAATTGAGAGAAGAGATCGAACCAGATGTAGGAATTGAGACATGGATTGAAGCTGGGTTCGATGTGAACCTATTCACTGTCATGGGTTTGTGGTCAGAATCGAGAAGAGAGAAGAGGCAGAAATTGTGAGATTTAGGGTTCTGTTGATGCTCATGGGAATGAGGAACTGAAGGTTAGTTGCTTGATTTGTAAGGGTTTTGCTCAAAATTCAGAAACAAAGAAGAATACACAAGAGATGGTGGTTCTGTTGCCTGAAAAGAAACATGAATTAGGGTTTCTGTGGAGTAAATGAGATGATTCTGACAGTGAAGCCCAGGGAATGTGTTTCTACAAGATTTTGTTGTATTGAACTCATGGGAAAGTGACAGCTGAAACTGGTGTTGTTTTTGGGCTGAGATGGCTTACTGGCGACACTGAGGTGGAGAATGGCAGGCTAGGTTGAGAGCATAGTTTGAGCTGGAGGAAATGGGTCTTGCAGCCTGGCAATGGGGTTGAGAGTTAGGCTGTTTTGCAGGTGTATGTGAAGCTGCAAGCTGCAGGGAGAATTGATGCTGCTGCCATTGTTACTTGCCAGGGAGATGATGGTGCAATGCAGAGGACTCGAGACAGAGATAAGTCTCTCAGTACTATGCCCGAGATGAAGATGGTTCTGTGCTTAAGCTCTGTAGCAGGTGGAGTTGTGTTGCAAATGGTGGAAGTTTGAGCCAGGGGACTGTAAGTGGAGGTTGCTGTGGAATTGAAGCTTAGGAGCTGGAGCTGAGTTTTATTGCAGCTGTGTACAGGGAATAGCAGGCAAGGTCTGTGCTGCTGTTATGGTGGCTCAGGGCAAGCTGGTGATGCTGTGTACAGGGAAGATGGCAGCAGAGATGGTTGGCAATGAACTGCAGCTACAGGTGATGGCGACGCTGTCAGGTTGCAGTCAAGCAAAACTGGTGGTGACATAAGGCGAGCAGATGGAGATTGATGCTTGGAGCTGATTGAAGCAGTGAATTCAAGGAGCGGCAACTGGTGTTGGCTTGTGCAAATGAAGGCTGGAGCTGGAATTGGAGCTGAGATGCAGGCAGTGCAATAGCAAGACTCAGCAGAGCAGAATTCATGGCAGGTGTGGAAGAGTCAAGTTCACGTGTGGTCAAGTTGTGCAGTTCTGAGAATGCAGGTGCAGCTGAGCTAAGGGGTTGAGTGTTGATACAATGAATGGCTGAGTGAAATAATGTTGCAGCTGTGTTGAATAGAAGTGTGCAAGTTATGATGCTGAGAAGGGTTTGCAGCCGAGCATTGTAGGAATTCAGGGAGCCTGAGATGATAGTGATGATTTGGCAGGGTGAAATGAGAGATTATGGTGCTGTTGGAGTTTTCTGGGCTAGTGGCTAGCATTGTTTGTGCTGCAATGGACTAATAGTGCAGGATATGGAAGTGAAAGAGGCATTGGAATAGCCATCATGGCTGGAAATGTGCTGGTGAAGCACAATGATTGTGCTACAGAGTTTGGCCAGTGCAATGGCATGGCCTGGCTTGGCCATTCAGCTCACTCAGCTGATCCAGGTCTGACTTGGATCTAACTCAGACCTGACTGGACCTGACCCGATCCGACTCAGAGCTGACCCGATCCGACTCAGAGCTGACCCGACCCGCTGACGAGTTGACCCGTTGACCGGTGACCGGGCGGACTTTGCCGGTCACCGGAGCCGTTTTCCGGGCACTTCTCCGGCCGATTTCCGGCCACAATACCAGTTTTCCGGCGACGACTTTTTGGACGTATTTTCTACACGGGTTTCTCTCTCTTATGGGCTTGGTGGATTTTTATCTATTGGACTTTGAAGGCTTGACCTAATTTTGGAAGGGAGGAAAGGCTATAAAAAGAGGAATTCTACAACTTTTGGAAATCATCTCATATCTTTTCTTGGAATTTGGAGAGCCACTTTTGTTTACACAACTAGGGTTTGCTTTTGTTCATCTTCTTCTTTAATTCAACCTATATTTTTGATGATGAACTCCATAGCTATGAGTAGCTAAATTCTCTATTATTGGTTAAGGATGTAGTCCGATTTCTAAAACTTGTGTTTGCTTTATGTATTAGTTTTCTCTCTTGATTATCGTTCAATTCTCTACGGTTTTTATGATCACATGATTGAAGTATTGTGATAGGATTATGGTGTTTGATTAGTTAAGTGGCCAATTAATTGAACTTGCATCTTAGTCCATAGCTATTTTAGGGTTTTTCATCAAGCGATAACCTTGAATACAAGTAGCATGATATGTTTACGGTTTGTAGTGATACACTCTCGTAATCATATGTAGAGTTTGACCATTGTCCGAATTGTTTTGCGCAACGCATGACAATTGCATTGATTAGCCTATTTCTGAAACTTAATGCTCCTAGGAATTGAACTTGATTAGCGCAAGGCGTTAGGTTATTCTTTAGGTAGAATTCACATATGCAGCCCTAATGTGTGTGTTGATGAACTTGAGAAATTAATAGATTATCTTGCTTTCTTGATTCTCTAGGCTTTTGATAACACAAGAGATTAAATCGTAATTCTAATCATATATGCAAGCACATGTCTAAGATTGAAGATGAATTCCTTGACCAATATCTCTCTCCATTGATTACTTTCTACAATTTACTTTGCTTTTACTTTGTTTTTATTGTTTAAATAGAAATAAGAAATCCCCCCAATTGGTTACTTTAAGAAATTGATTACGAAATAACTACAATCGCCTCTCTGTGGATACGAACTCTTTCTTATCATATACTTTAGGAAAGTGAAATTATTTTTGACGCATACGACAGCGATCAAATTTTGGCGCCGTCACGGGGAGGCACACTAGTTATTAAGTTTTTAGTTTCTTTTTACAATTTCTGCTTTCATCTTTGCTTTTTGTTTCTTGTCTTGTTTCTCACTTGTTTGCGAGAATTGTTTGCAGGTGCCTAATCTCTGGCTTCTAAGGATTGGAATTATCCAAGGTGCGGGATAGCTACTCGACGCGGCACAATACTCCAACCAAGTCAAGACACAACGGACGAGCACGAGGAGGAAGTAGGAGAAGAGATTTTCCAACAACAAGAAGAAGGAAAAGAGGTTCCAATCGTAGAGGAAACACACGTGGAAGAACAAGGAGCAATGGGTGATGCAAATCGTTCACTCAAGGACTTAGCTTCTCATAGGCTTGATATACAACAGGGGTGTATTCAAACGGACTCTACTTTTGAAATTAAACCGGGGTTGCTTAGAGAATTACCAAAGTTCCATGGCATGGTGAATGAAGATCCAAACAAACATCTTATGGACTTCCACACCATTGTCACGGCCATGCTTCCAGCGGATGTTGCAGCGGATGGTGCAATGTTGAAAGTTTTCCGTTTCTCTTTAATGGATAGTGCTAAGGATTGGTTGTTCTATTTACCTCCTAAGTGTCACAACATGGAATGGGTTGAAGAAACTCTTTTTAGAGAGATATTTTCCTGCATCAAAGGCTACTCAAATTCGCAAGGAGATTTGTGGGATGAAGCAAAATGTGGGAGAATCTCTATATGAATGTTGGGAATGATATAAGAGATTGGTGGCAAGCTGTCCTCACCACCAATTCAGTGATGCTATGATCATCCAATACTTCTACGAAGGACTCCAATCAAGTGATAGGAATCTCCTTGACGCTGCGGGTGGTGGTGCACTAGTTAACAAGACGGTGGCACAAGCTAGAGAGTTGATTGAAAACATGGCAGCGAACTCACAACAATTCTTGAGTCGTGGTTCGGATGTGCTTCTAAGAAGGGTGAGTGAAGTGAGCGAGGTTGAAGAGCTTCGTCAACAAATGGGTAACATGAACGCAATGCTTCAACAAGTTGCAGCCGCGGTGATACCAAGTTCCTCTCAATCTTATGAAGACGAGCAAGCTAATGCGATCTTTCCAAATCAACAAAGACGGTATGATCCCTACTCCAACACTTACAATCCGGGATGGAGAGATCACCCCAATTTTAGCTATGCCAATAAGCAAGGAGCGATTCAACAATCTAGTTTCAACAACCCGAGTGGATTTCAACCTCAACAACAACAATTCCAACCGAGACAACAATTTCAACAACAACAACAACCTCAAAATATGGGGTCCAATATGGAGGAGTTGCTGAAATCTTTTATGCAAAGAACGGAGAGTTCGGTTAAGGAATTGCAAACTCAAGTTGGTTCTATGGCTATGGAGTTGAATCAATTGAAGGCACAAAATGGTGAGAAACTCCCTTCTCAACCTATCAACCCAAAAGAGGGTGTCAATGCAATTACATTGAGAAGTGGTACACAACTTGTGCAACCCGAAGTTGCTGGTTCGGGCGTGGTGGAAACACCAAAGGAACCTGTTTTGGAGGAGAAAACCGAGGATTCTCCCCAAACTTCTGAGGTACCTATTCCTAACTCTAAAACTCCGGTTTCTACTTATGTTCCTCCTCTACCTTTCCCTCGCAGATTTGCAAGTTCTAAGAAGGCGGAACTAGAAAAGGAGATTTTAGACGTTCTAAAGAAGATCCATGTGAACATACCACTCATAGATGCAATCAAGCAAGTTCCAAAGTATGCAAAGGTGTTGAAGGACTTGTGTACCAATAAGCAAAGGCTCAAAGGTAATGAAGTGCTTAGTGTGGGGGAGAATGCTTCGGCAATCTTACAACATAAACTCCCACTTAAGTGCAAGGACCCGGGTAGCTTTGACATTCCCGTCACAATTGGTAACACTACATTTAATAAAGCTATGTTGGACTTAGGTGCTTCCGTTAATTTCATGCCTGCGTCTATGTACAATTCACTTGATCTTGGTCCTCTCAAAAAGGCTGGAATTGTGTTGCAATTAGCCGATCGGTCTAATGTCTACCCAATGGGTATTGTTGAGGATGTTCTTGTGCAGGTTAATCAACTTGTATTTCCAGCGGACTTTTGCGTGTTAGAGATGGATGAAGGTTCACCGGACTCGTCTCTTCCATTGCTACTTGGGCGTCCCTTCATGAAAACGGCGAAAACTATTATTGATGTTGACAAGGGAACGCTAACTATGGAGTTTGATGGAGAAATAATACGTTTCAACATTTTTGAGACGATGAGATATCCTAGCGATGTCCACTCTTGTTTCTCCATTGATATGATGGACACATTGGCGCAACAAATGTTTGAGTTGAATGGTGTTGATACTTTGGAAACCGTGCTCACTACACCTATTGACAATGGTTATGCGTATAGTGATGAGATGAAAGAAACCATTGGTTCTCTTGACTCATTACCGGAAAAATCAGCAACTAAGAATATTTCATATGCTTCTTTACCTTGCAATAATGAAAAACTTGTGCCATCTATTGTTAAATCTCCAAGTTTAGAATTGAAACCTCTTCCAAGTCACTTAAAGTACTTGTACTTGGGTGACAATGAAGATTTACCCGTGATTGTTTCTAACGAGCTTAATGAATTACAGGAGCAAAAACTTCTAAGGGTGCTAAGGAAGTACAAGACGGCCATAGGATGGACAATCGCCGATATCAAGGGTAAAAGCCCTGCCGTTTGTATGCATAAGATTCGTGTGGAGGATGATTCAAAGCCTACAAGGGAAGCGCAACGTCGTTTGAATCCTCCCATGATGGAAGTGGTGAAAAAGGAGATACTCAAGCTTTTGGACGTGGGAGTTATCTACCCCATATCCGATAGCAAGTGGGTAAGCCCTTACAAGTGGTACCAAAGAAATCGGAGTAACGGTGGTGGAGAATGATAAGAATGAACTTGTCCCAACTCGAGTGCAAACCGGTTGGAGGGTTTGTATTGATTATAGAAAATTGAATGCCACCACTAGAAAAGATCACTTTCCATTACCTTTTATTGATCAAATGCTTGAACGTTTAGCTGGACATTCTTACTATTGCTTTCTTGATGGCTATTCAGGTTATAATCAGATTGTGATAGCACCGGAGGACCAAGAGAAAACCACTTTCACTTGTCCTTTCGGTACTTTTGCTTATAGAAGGATGCCTTTTGGCCTATGCAATGCTCCGGCTACCTTTCAAAGGTGTATGGTAAGTATCTTTTCGGAATATGTTGAAAACATAATCGAAGTGTTCATGGATGACTTTAGTGTCTTTGGTGATTCATTTGACCTTTGCTTGAACAACTTGGCTCTAATCCTTGAATGATGTGTTGAAACAAATCTTGTGCTAAATTGGGAGAAGTGTCATTTCATGGTAACTCATGGCAACTCATGGCATAGTTTTAGGCCATATAATATCTTCTAAAGGCTTGGAAGTCGATAAATCTAAGATAGACCTTATTCGTGCTCTAACCCCTCCCACTACGGTGAGGGAGATTCGCTCTTTTCTTGGTCATGCAGGTTTTTATCGTAGGTTCATCAAGGACTTTTCCAAGATAGCATCACCACTTTGTACCCTATTGCAAAAAGATGTGGTTTTTAACTTTGATGAGAAGTGTGTGGCGGCATTCAATCGTTTGAAAGAACTTTTGATTTCAGCCCCTATCATTAAACCACCGGATTGGAGTAAGCCGTTTGAACTCATGTGTGATGCTAGTGATTATGCGGTTGGTGCGGTGCTTGGGCAACGTGTGGGGAAACTTCCTCATGCTATTTATTATGCTTCTAGAACGTTAAATGAGGCCCAACAAAACTACACAACCACTGAAAAGGAGTTATTAGCCATTGTTTTTGCTTTAGAAAAGTTTCGCTCTTATCTAATTGGTACAAAAGTTGTTGTCTTTTCTGATCATGCAACACTTAGATACTTGCTTACAAAGAAAGAGGCGAAACCGAGGCTCATACGATGGATTTTACTCTTGCAAGAGTTTGATCTTGAAATTAAAGACAAGAAAGGAATTGAGAACACCGTTGCGGATCATTTGAGCCGACTTGCTGTGGACAAGGAGACTATCCCGTTGCGAGAAAGTTTCCCGGACGAGCAACTATTCTCAATTGCCTTTGGAGAACCATGGTACGCTGATATTGTTAATTACTTAGTGTCTAAACAAATCCCAAAGAACTTGTCTCGTGCTGAGAGGGACAAACTTAAAAAGTTAGGCAACCAATACATATGGGATGATCCATACTTATGGAAACATTGTAGTGACCAAGTAATACGTAGGTGTGTTCCCGAAATTGAATTTAATTCTATCTTGTCTTTTTGCCACTCATATGCTTGTGGAGGACATTTTGGGAGTAAGAGAACCGCTCTCAAGGTATTAGAATGTGGTTTCTTTTGGCCAACTTTGTTTAAGGATGCACATGCATTTTGTATCACATGTGATAGGTGCCAAAGAACCGGCAATCTAGGTGCTCGAAATCAAATGCCGCAAACTATTATTCAATTTGTGGAGGTTTTTGATGTATGGGGAATTGATTTTATGGGCCCTTTTGTCAATTCTAATGGGAATTATTATATTTTGCTTGCTGTGGATTATGTCTCGAAATGGGTGGAAGCTAAAGCCACCCCAACTAATGATTCTAAAGTTGTTTCAGATTTCGTGCAAGCTAATATTTTTGCAAGGTTTGGAATTCCAAGGGCTATAATTAGCGATGGAGGTTCACACTTCAAAAACAGGTTCTTGCAAAGCTTGTTAAGGAAGTACAATGTGTCGCATAGGATTGCAACACCCTACCATCCGCAAACAAATGGACAAGCCGAAGTTTCCAACCGAGAGGTGAAATCCATTCTTGAAAAGACGGTGAATCCAACAAGGAAGGATTGGAGTTCGCGACTCAACGATGCTTTGTGGGCGTATAGAACCGCATATAAAACACCTATTGGGATGTCTCCTTTTAGGCTTGTTTATGGTAAACCTTGTCACTTACCCGTGGAAATTGAGCATAAGGCGTTTTGGGCTATTAAGCAATGCAACATGGAGTTGGATGGGGCTGGAAAGCAAAGGAAGTTACAACTTCAGGAGTTAGAGGAGATTCGAAATGATGCATTTGAAAGCTCGCGGATTTACAAGGAAAAGACGAAACCTTTTCATGATAATATGATTTCTAAGAAACAATTTTGCATTGGACAGAAAGTGCTTTTGTTTAATTCTCGTTTGCAATTATTTCCGGGTAAATTGAGGTCACGTTGGACTGGACCTTTTATTGTGACTAATGTGTTTTCTCATGGTGCAGTAGAAATTCGTAGTTTAGCTACAGGTAATGAACTTAAAGTGAATGGGCACCGGTTGAAACCATATTATGAGAACTTCTCTTCGGATGTCGTGGAAGGAGTTAATCTTGTGGAAGTGCTCCCTCTGGAGGAGTCATAGAAAGCAAGGAGATAGTCGGGCTGACGACTTTAAACCAAGCGCTACTTGGGAGGCAACCCAAAGGATGAGTATTTCTTGTCTTGTATTTATTTCTTTTCTTGTTTTTAGTTTTTCTTGTTTTGTTTTTACTTTGTTTTTGCTGATTTCTTGTTAGGATTTCCCACCTTGACTTAATTTGGATTTATTCAATTTACATTGAGGACAATGTAAAGTTTAAGTGTGGGGGAGTGGTTTATGTTGTAAATTTTTGCAATTTTTCAACTTTTTTGTGAATTAGTGAATAAGAAAACTCCAACTTGTAGTTAGTTTAGAGTCACATAGTATACATGTCGCTAAGATTACATCGAGAATCTCACACTAGTGACTCGAACTTAGAGATGACAGAGAAAAATGATCGGGTTTCTTAATTGTATGAGAGTTAAAGTTGGATTTAACCATGCCGGTGGCAAATAAGGTGCAGTGAATTCGGTATTAGAACAGTGATCCCCTATAGTGGAGACTACCCATGTTACATAATGTGAGGCACCAACCTTCAATTCTTTGTACTGTCTAAATTTGTGCTTTTAGAGTGTGTGTCACCGCACGTAAATTCCGGGCAGAATGGTGAGTCTGTCCAATTTCCCACCATAGAAGCACTATTTTGATCTCTTGAGTGCTATTTTTATCAACCATGTTGGTGACATCGAATTGCTAACTTACATACCACTTGTGATCTTGTTCGCAGCTAGCACCATCCACCTTATCTCTCTCTACACCAACAGTCCATAGAAACACCATCATCATCAACAAGAGGAGCATCACAAATTCAAGGAAAGTTGAATACGTTCGAGGTTTACAAGCAACACTACGGTAATGGGCAGGTTTCATATTTGAGTAAAGCAACAAAAACAAAAAGGCGGCGATTTTTATAAGTTGAAGACTATAATACAAGAGCGGAAATTATCAAGGATGAGAATTCGAGAAGTCTATGATATCAAGACATATAAGTTGTGAAGATTCAAGCGGTAAAGTACTTATACCATGGCATTGTACTTACATTTTTATTTTTGTATTTTACTTTCTCTGGATTGATGGGCGTGATGTTTGCATGGATGTGACTGGTGTCTCTCCCTTCACAGGTGATGGTGTACGTGCTTTTACCCCTGGGCAAGCTCTCGCTAAGGCTATTGATCGTAAACGTGTCAAATATCTTGAGAAATGCACAGAGCATGGGCTTGGACTTGGGGTCCTTGCTTTCACTACCTTAGGTGAGCTTGGTGATGACACTATCAAATTCCTTAAGAGACTCATGGAATTATATGGCTAGTAATGATGCAAATGTCAAAGTAGGAGATTTTCTTTTCCATAGGATAGGTGTTGTCATTCAAAAAGCGGTTGGGGCTCAGCTTGTTGCTAGACTCCCTTCCAATTTCTTACCACGTGATTATGTATCCGACAATTTATTTGGATTAATATAATGCCTGCTTATTAAAATAAAAAAAAAAAAAAAAAAAAAAAAAAAAAAAAACGAAAATTAAAAAAAAAGAGACAAGAGAAAAATGTTTTTATTTTGTTTTATTTTTATTTATTATTCAAAAAAAAAAAAAAAAAAAAAAAAAAAAAAAATTGAAAAAAAGAAAAGAAAAAAAATTTAAAAAAAAAAAAAAAAAGAAAAAAAAAAAAAAAAATTTGGGTTTGTATAGTTTGTTTTTATTTTTGTATTCTTTCAATAAAGCCTATGGAAAGAAGGAATATCTATAATGAAGTTTCAAGCGACAAGGAATTAGAGGAAAGAATCATATTGTCAAGATTCTACGAAGTTCGAGAGTTATCATCAAGAGTTGAAGACCGAAGACGAAGATGAAGACACCGATAGAAGACCGAAGACGTTTCTATGGATGCTGTGAGAGTGGTGCTAGCTGCACGTCGAACGGATAACGAGGTAAGTAAGCATATTCCCACCTTCGTTAAATGGTTGATTTCCTTTCGAAGAGATCGTCAGAAAAATGGGTTTTCAAAAATATATAAAAGATGTGGGTTTTCAAAATATTTCGGAGGGTTAAGCCTTCATACCATTCAACGTGTCTCAGGATTCTCTCTTCATTCCAACCTCGGACACATGTGTGACCCATAAAGAGTCTGTTTATTATTGAGAGCAATATCATAAAACCCTTTCTTGTGAGGCGAGTCGAGACTTTTGATCACTCCGAACCCGAATTTTAGTCGAGAAGGGATGGTTATTTCTCTCTCAACTTTTAAGAATGAGATTGTGTTCATTTATGTGTCTAACTTCTTATGACTAGTGTGCAGAATCTCTATGTCTTCTTAGCGCGTTGGATACTATCATTACGGAGAACTAGTAAGTTGGTGAAATAGGTTTTGTGGGTATATCTCTAGTAAACCCTCACGAGACTATAACTCGTCCACTAGGGACACCTAGGGGTTTAAAGGCTTGTTATTTATGCTAAAAGTGACCGTAGCCTCGACGACACGGAGTTGTTGTATTTTATTGTTTTGTTTGATTTGCTCGAGGACTAGCAAAGTCTAAGTGTGGGGGAATCTGATAGGTGTAGAATACACCGTATTTACTATATAGAGTTTATGCTTTCTTTGCTATTTTTCTTGTGAATCATGTACTTTACGCGTGCTTTTGAGTTTTATAGGTGCAATGGAGTCACCGAGAACAAAAGGGAAAGAAATCATCCATTTGGAGCGTAAAAGGCAAAACGACCAGTTCACAAAGGCGAGCTATATGTGGAGAGCAAAATGAAACGCGACGAAGGAGCGGAAGAATGAATTGTTAGTTGTCTAAAACTGACAGTTGGATAGAGAATTAGGCTGTCGGTTATCTGGAACCGACAGGCCAAAATAATTGGAGGTGGCTCTTATACGTACTGGGTGCCAATATCAAGTCCACTTCCTACACGGCATAGAATTCAGATGAGAATTCATTTCTCAATCATTCGGGCTCTAACACAGAGAGTGTGTGGTTGCTAGGGTTTCTATGTGATTGAAATTCAGAGAAAGAGGCTGCTGTGCAGCCATGGATCGAGTTCACAGAGAGGAGATGGCGATGAGTGATTGCTTTGCGATTCGTCTAGGGTTTGAGAAGAAATACAAGGGGATCTGTGTTGATTAACGAATTTCAAGTTGAACCATGAAAGAATTGTTCTGTGAAAGAGGGGATTCGGATGGGTCTGTCAATTGTGATGGAACAGATGGGTATGTGGTTGAATCAAGAGAAGAAATTGGTTGTTGCCATTAACGGTGTTCTTGAAGTTCGACTGAAATTGAGAGAAGAGATCGAACCAGATGTAGGAATTGAGACATGGATTGAAGCTGGGTTCGATGTGAACCTGTTCACTGTCATGGGTTTGTGGTCAGAATCGAGAAGAGAGAAGAGGCAGAAATTGTGAGATTTAGGGTTCTGTTGATGCTCATGGGAATGAGGAACTGAAGGTTAGTTGCTTGATTTGTAAGGGTTTTGCTCAAAATTCAGAAACAAAGAAGAATACACAAGAGATGGTGGTTCTGTTGCCTGAAAAGAAACATGAATTAGGGTTTCTGTGGAGTAAATGAGATGATTCTGACAGTGAAGCCCAGGGAATGTGTTTCTACAAGATTTTGTTGTATTGAACTCATGGGAAAGTGACAGCTGAAACTGGTGTTGTTTTTGGGCTGAGATGGCTTACATCAAGCGACACCGAGGTGGAGAATGGCAGGCTAGGTTGAGAGCATAGTTTGAGCTGGAGGAAATGGGTCTTGCAGCCTGGCAATGGGGTTGAGAGTTAGGCTGTTTTGCAGGTGTATGTGAAGCTGCAAGCTGCAGGGAGAATTGATGCTGCTGCCATTGTTACTTGCCAGGGAGATGATGGTGCAATGTTTGTAGGGACCGAGACAGATAAGTCTCTGGTACTATGCCTGAGATGAAGATGGTGCTGGTGCTTAAGATCTGTAGCAGGTGGAGTTGTGTTGCAAATGGTGGAAGTTTGAGCCAGGGGACTGTAAGTGGAGGTTGCTGTGGAATTGAAGCTTAGGAGCTGGAGATGAGTTTTATTGTAGCTGTGTACAGGGAATAGCAGGCAAGGTCTCATCTTCTTGTTATGGTGGCTCGGGGAAAGCCTGGTGATGCTGTGTCTGTGGAAGATGGCAGCAGAGATGGTTGGCAATGAACTGCAGCTACAGGTGATGGCGACGCTGTCAGGTTGCAGTCAAGCAAAACTGGTGGTGACATAAGGCGAGCAGATGGAGATTGATGCTTGGAGCTGATTGAAGCAGTGAATTCAAGGAGCGGCAACTGGTGTTGGCTTGTGCAAATGAAGGCCGGAGGCGGAATTGAGCCGAGATGCGAGCAAAGCAATAGCAAGACTTCAATGAAAGCGTAATTCATGGCGGCAGTGGAAGAGTCAAGTTGCGGGGTGGTCAAGTTGTGCGCTTCCGAGAATGCAGTGCGAAAGCTGAGCTAAGGGGTTGAGTGTTGATACAATGAATGGCCGAGTGAAATAATGTTGCGTACTTGTGTTGAATAGAAGTGTGCAAGTTCGATCTTTGAGAAGGGTTTGCAGCCGAGCATTGTAGGAATTCAGGGAGCCTGAGATGATAGTGATGATTTGGCAGGGTGAAATGAGAGATTATGGTGCTGTTGGAGTTTTCTGGGCTAGTGGCTAGCATTGTTTGTGCTGCAATGGACTAATAGTGCAGGATATGGAAGTGAAAGAGGCATTGGAATAGCCATCATGGCTGGAAATGTGCTGCTGAAGCACAATGATTGTGCTACAGAGTTTGGCCAGTGCAATGGCATGGCCTGGCTTGGCCATTCAGCTCACTCAGCTGATCCAGGTCTGACTTGGATCTAACTCGGACTGACCGGACCTGACCCGATCCGACTCAGAGCTGACCCGATCCGACTCAGAGCTGACCCGACCCGCTGACGAGTTGACCCGTTGACCGGTGACCGGGCGGACTTTGCCGGTCACCGGAGCCGTTTTCCGGGCACTTCTCCGGCCGATTTCCGGCCACAATACCATTTTCCCATGACGACTTTTTGGACGTATTTTCTACACGGTTTCTCTCTCTTATGGGCTTGGTGGATTTTTATCTATTGGACTTTGAAGGCTTGACCTAATTTTGGAAGGGAGGAAAGGCTATAAAAGAGGAATTCTACAACTTTTGGAAATCATCTCATATCTTTTCTTGGAATTTGGAGAGCCACTTTTGTTTACACAACTAGGGTTTGCTTTTGTTCATCTTCTTCTTTAATTCAACCTATATTTTTGATGATGAACTCCATAGCTATGAGTAGCTAAATTCTCTATTATTGGTTAAGGATGTAGTCCGATTTCTAAAACTTGTGTTTGCTTTATGTATTAGTTTTCTCTCTTGATTATCGTTCAATTCTCTACGGTTTTTATGATCACATGATTGAAGTATTGTGATAGGATTATGGTGTTTGATTAGTTAAGTGTCCAATTAATTGAACTTGCATCTTAGTCCATAGCTATTTTAGGGTTTTTCATCAAGCGATAACCTTGAATACAAGTAGCATGATATGTTTACGGTTTGTAGTGATACACTCTCGTAATCATATGTAGAGTTTGACCATTGTCCGAATTGTTTTGCGCAACGCATGACAATTGCATTGATTAGCCTATTTCTGAAACTTAATGCTCCTAGGAATTGAACTTGATTAGCGCAAGGCGTTAGGTTATTCTTTAGGTAGAATTCACATATGCAGCCCTAATGTGTGTGTGTTGATGAACTTGAGAAATTAATAGATTATCTTGCTTTCTTGATTCTCTAGGCTTTTGATAACACAAGAGATTAAATCGTAATTCTAATCATATATGCAAGCACATGTCTAAGATTGAAGATGAATTCCTTGACCAATATCTCTCTCCATTGATTACTTTCTACAATTTACTTTGCTTTTAATTTGTTTTTATTGTTTAAATAGAAATAAGAAATCCCCCAATTGGTTACTTTAAGAAATTGATTACGAAATAACTACAATCGCCTCTCTGTGGATACGAACTCTTTCTTATCATATACTTTAGGAAAGTGAAATTATTTTTGACGCATACGACAGCGATCACCGCAGGGTACGGCCTTGGAACAAACTGGCTTGTGTCTTGGGTGAAGATAATTTTCGTGCGCTTTCCGTAATAATCTCTCTTCGTATTGTTCCGTTGTAGTTGCTTGGAAAGCGGAAGTACTGTGAGAGAATCTTTATTATGACGTCGCTTGAGAAAAATTATGCCATAACGAAGGATGTTGGTAACTCTAAGCCAAACGTGGCTGATGAATTCTTCACGATAGTCTCTGCCAGGAAAAGTCCACTTAAGCATGCGCCACTGCTTCTGACCGGTTCGGAGAGTGAGGGAGGGGACCGATCGGTTCCTCCCGGAAATGTAATACGGTTTTGCCTTCAGAGGAAAGAGTATTCCGCCTCTCTTATTGATTTCAAAATCCCAGTGAGTCCACCGCGCTCGTTTGATAAATGGGTGCACTTTATGATAAGTCAAGAGTGCGTAAGAGCTAATTTGACCAAGGTGCAAATCATTGATGCTGTCGCAGCCTCTGCATCACTTCAAATTATGAAAGACATCCCGTGCTTGGTTGCTTTCATCTCCAGGTGGTGTCCAGATACTCATACGGCCATATGTAGGTGGGGAGAACTAACCATATCCTTAGAAAGTGTGGCTATCCTGCTGAATCTTCCCATGACAGGAAACCTTAAAACCAAGTTATCTGATGATGAGGAAAAAATACGTACCGCCCGGGTTGCGAAGTCGAAAGGGTTTGTCCGAAAGGAAAACGAGACGAAATGTTTCTATGCCTGCTGGATGTCTCAATGGTTTCCCGATGAGCTGGCACCGGATCAGAAGAATAGTACACTCCATGTCGCGGCATTCTTGGCTCTCTGGTTATCCCGGGATATTTTCGATGATGGCTCTGGTAAGAAGGAGATAAGGCTGGAACTTATCAATTTTGCTATAATATTGGCGAAAGGAGTCATTCTCCCCATTGGCGGCTTGTTTCTGGTTCTCTTCCGTACACACACTTGGATCATTTGGCTATGGACATGCGTGTTTCAAACGGTTACATGAAAGTGGATTCGTATGTTCATGTTGCTTTTCTCCAAGCGTGGCTATGGGAGCATTTTGAAAGATATGCTCCTAAACCGTTGGTTTCACTTCCCGCTTCTTGGGGTAGTTCGAGAATACTTTGCTGGTAGAATAGGCGCCCAAGAGCTGGCTCAAACCTAGATGATTTCCTTGATAACTCGTGCGCCGCTAATTTTCGTCCATGGGCCCCAGTGTGTACATCCATAGCCCAGGTTAATACTTTTGCTTCGCTCCAAACATGTCTTTGCTTTCGATGGAGGGAATCAAGCGTCGGTGAGATTGTATTCATGCGAAGTTGCACGTCCGGCTATATACCGTCTTTATTTCGAGGATCGTGTCGGGCGCTCTCTTATAATATCGAGCGAGCATCTCGGCATATCGGTTTCGACCCAGGGGTCCCTCTCGTTCGTCAGCTGGCAGCTCTAGAGGGTCCATTATCGGACGTTCTTGATGCTAGTGTTCTTGCGCCGGGTAGAAGTCTCCATTTCTTGCTTTTGGAACGAAATCCGTCGACTACCTCCAAGTATAACGCATTCTGGCAGAGTGAATTCCTCGTCATCCAGGAATTTGTGAAAGCCGTAGTGGAGAACAATCGTGGTAGGCCTTCCGCCGAGATTTTAGCAAAACATCCGTTGTTGAGGGATACTTCTTTAACCGAAAGGAAATCCGTAGGTCTGGACGTGGACAGTCCCCAAGTGAAGGAGCAAAGGTCTAATAATCGTGCGGCGGTTTCCAATCGCCGATTCCACAAACTCTACGCTTTTAGTTCATCCAACATGAGGGTACGTGTGATTTCTTTCTTGACTTCGGTTGGATTACGTATATCCTTGTTTCTTTTCGAGAACGTGTGCTTGTATCTCGTCCGGTGGTTTCAAAGAAGACGAACGCCTTTGCCAAACTTGCAAGCAATCGTGAAAGCATCATTTTTCGAGATAGAGGGTGGGGTGCCGAGCTCATCCATGGTGATGGGGATTCCGAAAAGGATGAAAGGCCGAGTCCAAATATGGCAAGAGTAGTTCTTCCGATAACAAATCTCAATCTTCGTCTAGTCGATCCCAAACCAATCGGTGAGTCCCCTCCATGTTTTTCTTCTTTCCCCTTTTTTCTTTCTTTGTAGTAAAACTGAATCTTGATTTTTAGGAGAAAACCGTTCCTGGGGATGATCTTGAAGTGGAAGACCACCATAGTAAAGACGTAGTCGTACTTCCCACTGCGGAAACTGTGCCAGCTAGCGACTTGGACATGGAGATTCATCATCCCGAGGGTGCTGCCGTGACTCAGGTGGAGGAGAGCACTTCGGGGTGAAATCGTAGTTAGGGATCTCCGCCGATTCTTTGATTCGGGCCAGCAGGTGCCACCTTCAATCCTTCGTATCTGTCCCCGGTAGGCTAGTAAAGATGCCTACGACTATGTCTACCGCAAGTGCACAGGCCTATTGGAGGCAAGGGCAAGCACGGTGTCGATCCACACGAGAAGTGGTGTGTATGTGATTGATCTAAAGCTTTACTTAAACTGAATTCAAGGAAAGTAACACAAATGTTCTAAGTTGTTGGTTGTCGAAATGACTGAGATGGAATTTCTATGACTCTAAGCTAAGGTATCAAATAAGAAGTGTAAACAGGTGGTTGAGTGTACTAAGGTGATAGAATTCACTCTCTAAACCTATGCTAAGGTAATACAAAGCCTCTCTTTGTTCTCATGCCTTCCCTTGAAGGCTTCAGATGGGTATTTTCTAGCTAAATCCCCTTAATTACTCCTAGTATCAATGGTCTTCTTACAGTACCATTGATCACAAGCAACTTTAGTTCACTAACTAGCTATAACACTAAGCAATATTCATAATAAGAACAAATTGAGACTCTGATGACTTTCACATTAACTTAGATAGTTTCATCTTCACCCTAGCAAGGTGAATTAGAACATTATGCAGAGAAAATAAACAAACTTCAAATTAAATTACAAAACTAAACCCTAAAACATGCTGTCCAATTTCTCTCACATCAAAGACATCCCATTTATAACTCACAAACACTCGAAAATAGGAATTGACACACACCCAAACCTCTATCCTCTGTGAATTCGGCGCTGAACTCCTCAACTTGTTGTTCCCCGATTTGTGAAGACCTAACCCTAATTCTTCCTATCTCAGACTTATCTTCTAGGGAAGAAGCTATGAGTGAGATAAAGAGCAAGTAGGGGGTGAAGGAAGTGCGGAAGTGTTGTTGGTGGCTGAGGCGGCTGTGGCAGGAGATGGAGAAGGTGGTGGCTTTGCAAATTTGGTTGGGGAAGAAGAGAGGGATGGAGTGGTGTCTGGTTCTGTCGGGTGAGGGAGAAGAGAAAGAGAATTAGGTTTTGGTGATGGGGGAATATATAGGGGCTGTGGTGTTGAGCGGGAGCATCAGGAGTTGATGTGCAAGGCGGAGCGACCGTATGATCTGGGTGACTCCGATGCGTGCGTGATGCGACCGTAGGATGAAAATCTAACGACTCGGAAGGGACGGACTCGGATCCGGGTCACGGGCCGGGTCTTGGATAGCTCAAGCCCATGTCTTGTAAATGGGTTGCTCCTTGTTGGGTTGCAACTGATGCGCGCGCGAGCTTTGGCTTTCTGCTCCATAGACGCTCGTCTCCAATTTTTTGCTCTTTGGCTCCTTCGTTTCTCCGAGCTTTATTTACTACCTAAAAACACAAAATTAATTAATACAAATATTTATTCTTGAAAACAAAGAAAATACGAATGCAGGATAATATCTCGATTTCCGCACACAAAAGATGAGTTAAATGCCAATAAAAAGGTGTATAAATATGCAATATTTGGCACTCATCAAATACCCCCAAACCCGAATTTTACTTGTCCTCAAGTGAAACAGAAAATTAAGAAATCCTAACTATACCACCTGTCGCTGGTCTCTCGAATGCATTTAGCGTATGCAAGAAGCCTTTAAACCCCTAGGTGTCCCTAGTGGACGTGTTGTAGTCTCGTGAGGGTTTACCGAGGTGTACCCATAAAACCTTCTCCAACTTCGAGTGTAAAAGAGTCTCAAGCATCCAAGGAGCTATGAGGACATAGAGTTTCGCATGCTAGTAACAAGAAGTTAGAACTACCAAAGAACGCATTCTCATCCTTAAGTGCCGAGCGAGAAATAACCATACCATATGAAAGAATTCGGATTCGATTGTGATCATAAGCCTCGACTTCGCCTCACTAATAGGGTTTTATGATAATTGCACTCAAAAAGATCGCTTTTTTAGTCTCTCATGTGTGCAGACAGGAATAAAGAGAGAAATCCTGCACACGTTGTAGGTAAGAAGGATAACCTTCCAAAATAATTTCGGAGACTCCACGTAGTGTGGACAAAAAGAATCTTTTTCCGATGATCTCTAAGAAAGGAAATCAACCATTAGCAAGGATGGGAGTACTCACTTACCTTCTCACCCGATCGGCAATTAATATCACTCTCTCAAAGATTCATAGAAACGTCTTCAATCTTCGGTCTTCTCGGTCTTCAACTGTTGATGACGAACTTCTGAACTTCACAAAAACTTGACAATTTTTTTTTTTTAACAACATGGTGGTAACTAGACACAGAAAATAAACTACATTTTTTTTTTTTTTTTTTCAACTTGTATTGTCTTGATTTCACTAACTTCATTAATTCTCATCCTATTTTCTTTTCTTTCCTTTGTTGCACGTAACCTTGGACTATCTCAACTTTCTTTCAAATATTCTGATGATGCTCCGCTTGCTGACGATGATGTGTTTCTATGAATGTGTTGATGTTGTTAAGAGGGAGAGAGTGATGCTAACTGCAAATCGGTATTTAGAAGAAGTTTTCATCTTTAAACGTCACCCTCATGATTGACGGAATTAGCACTCAAGAGATCAAAAATAGTGCTGAAAGTGGTGCGAAGTTGGGTAGCTCACCATTCCTACCCGGAATTGACGTACGGTGACACACACTCTAACAGCTTTTCTAGAAAGTCACAAAGAGTGAAGGTCGGTACCTCGCTTGATCTAAAATGGGTAGTCTCCACTATGGGTGATCACAATTCTTCTACCGAATATCTAAACAACACCTAATTCGCCCTCCGGTATGGTTAAATCCAACTTTAACGCTCTAATCAACTAAGAAACCCGATTGTGTTCTCCAATACTTCCAAGTTCTGTTATTTCGGTCGACTCTCTATGTAAACATAGCTAGAAGCATGCTAGTGACTCTAAAATCTCTAAAAGTTGGAGGTTTTTATGCAAGTATTTACAAAGAGATTTTTTTTTTTTTTTTTTTTTTTTTTTTTTTTTAAAGACTAAGACTAAAAACTCTATATACAAATGCACCCCCAAACCTAAATCAAACATTGTCCTCAATGTGTCAACAGATGATAAAATTTTAAACAGTCACATACCAAGAGAACTATGCTGAGTAGAGAAAAGGGAAGAGATTACTCTGATGTACAATGATGTTGCTAAACCAAAGGAGGATGAATGCTTTGAAAGCAAACAACCGAAAGCGCAAGACAAAAAGGTTGGTTAGCACAAATAAGAACTATGCAAAAAGAAAAAGAAAAGGGAAAGAGAATGGATTGTTAGTCCATATGTATGTACACAAGTGAACTAGATCAGTCCACATAGATGGGGTCTTCCAAGTCGACGGTCTCAACTTCTGGTGGAAGATGCTCCAGAAATGGTTTCAGTCTCTGACCATTGACCTTGAAAATGTTCTTCTTTGCTGGGTTTTCAACTTCTACAGCTCCATGGGGAAAGACGGTACGTACCAAGAATGGTCCTGACCATCGAGAACGTAGCTTTCCTGGAAACAAATGCAATCGAGTGTTGTACAATAAAACTTTTTGGCCAGGTGTGAAGGACTTTTGCAGAATGCGCTTGTCGTGAAACACTTTCATTCTTTGTTTGTACAATTTGGCACTATCATATGCATCATTTCTTAATTCTTCTAACTCATTGAGTTGAAGTTTCCTATGGGTACCAGCCTTATCAAGATCAAAATTCAACTTCTTCACAACCCAATATGCACGGTGTTCTAACTCAACAGGTAGATGACATGCTTTACCGTACACCGGTCTGTAAGGAGACATCCCAATGGGAGTCTTGTATGCAGTTCTATAGGCCCATAAAGCATCATTTAAGCGCAAAGACCAATCTTTCCTAGAAGGATTGACGGTCTTCTCAAGGATATGCTTAATTTCCCTATTAGAAACTTCTACTTGGCCACCGGTTTGAGGATGGTAAGGTGTTGCGACCTTATGAGTGATTCCATACTTGCGCACTAGTGATTCAAAGGGTCTATTGCAAAAATGACTACCTCCATCACCGATTATTGCTCTAGGGGTTCCAAAACGGGAGAAAATGTTCTCCTTAAGAAAAGAAAGAACAACTTTATGGTCGTTGGTTTTGGATGCAATGGCCTCTACCCACTTAGAGACATAATCAACAAAGAACAAGAATGTATAACTTACCTTCATAGTTAGGAAATGGTCCCATGAAATCAATACCCCAAACATCAAACAGCTCAACAATCAAAATGGGTTGTAAGGGCATCATGTTTCTCTTAGAGATACTTCCTAATTTCGCATCGGTCACAAGCAACACAAAAAGCATGGCAATCCTTAAACAAGTGTTGGCCAATAGAAACCGCTTTGCAAGATCTTTGCAGCAGATTTTCTTGGCACTAAAGTGGCCTCCACATGCATGGTCATGACAGAAAGAGATGACGTCCCTTTGTTCGGAATGGGGACACACCTCCTAATGATTTGGTCTTGGCAAGTATTTTAAACGGATATGGGTCATCCCAAAGGAAATGTTTAACTTCACCAAGAATTTAGAACGGTCTTGTTTAGACCAATGCAAGGGCATTCTACCTGTAGCAAGGTAGTTCACAATATCAAGAAACCAAGGCATTTCGAGACACAAGCATCAATTGCTCATCGTGGAATGATTCCCTAATTAACACGGATTCATCAGCAGATTCGACATTCAACCTAGACAAGTGATCAGCAACAACATTTTCTGACCCTTTCTTATCTCGAATTTCGAGGTTAAACTCTTGTAGCAAGAGTATCCATCGAATTAGACGAGCCTTAGCATCTTTATTAGACAAAAGATATCTCAATGCAGCATGATCAGAATAAATGATGACCTTAGACCCTATTAAATAAGATCTAAACTTATCTAATGCAAACACAACATGACTAGAAACTCTTTCTCGGTAGTGGAATAATTCAATTGAGCATCATTAAGTGTTTTACTAGCATAGTAGATCACATAAGGAAGTTTGTCTACTCGCTGGCCCAAAACAGCTCCTACAAAGATAGTCGACGCATCACACATAATCTCAAATGGTAATGACCAAATGTGGTCCGACTATAGGGGGCGGATGTAAGGAGAGCCTTCGATTGCTCCCATGCTTCCTTACAAGCATCATCAAAGACAAATGCAACATCTTTTGCAAGAAGATTGCACAAAGGTCGTGAAATTTTACTAAAGTCTTTGATGAATCGGCGGTAAAAACCCGCATGGCCTAAGAATGATCTCGATATCCCTCACGTAACGAGGTTGAGGCAAGTGTTGAATGAGATCTACCTTGGCTTTGTCTACTTCTATGCCTTTTTCCGAGATAATATGCCCTAGAACGATGCCGGAGTTAACCATGAAATGACATTTTTCCCAATTCAAAACCAAATTCTTTTCCTTACACCTAATCAAAGACACAAGTGAGGTGATGCAAACACTCATCAAAAGAAGACCCAAACACAGAAAAATCATCCATAAAAAATCTCAATAAACTTATCTACCATGTCAGAAAATATGCTCATCATGCAACGTTGAAAAGTAGCGGGTGTATTACACAACCCGAAAGGCATACGACGGTAAGCAAATGTTCCATAAGGACAGGTAAATGTGGTCTTTTGTTGGTCTTTGGGTGCTATGTGAATTTGGTTGTAGCCTGAATAGCCATCTAAGAAACAAGAGGAGTGACTATGTTTTGCTAACCTTTCCAAAGATTTGGTCAATGAAGGGAAGGGGAAAATGGTCTTTCTTGGTTACCGTGTTCGGTTTTCTATAGTCAATACTGAGACTCGCCACCCCGTGGTCACACGGTGGGGACAAGTTCGTTCATCTCATTTTGAACTACAAGGATGCCGGACTTCTTGGGTACTACCCGAATGAGACTGACCCATCTGCTATCGTGAACCGGTAAATGATACCCGCATCAAGCGAGCTTCGAGAATCTCACCCTTGACAACATCTCTCATGTTGGGGTTAAGTCTCCTTTGCATTTCCCTAGATGGTTTAGTGTTTTCCTCAAGATTTATGTGATGCATGCAAATTGTGGGACTTATACCCTTAAGATCGGAGATGGTCCAACCTAAGGCTCCTTTATGTTCTTTAAGTACTTCTAAGAGTTGACTTTCCCTTCCGTGTCTAAACATGATGCAATAATCACATGTAAAGTATCGAAGGACCTAAGAAAGCATATTTCAAGGTATCCTAGTAATGGTTTCAAATCAAGCTTAGGTGGTGTATCAAGAGGTGGGGCGATTTGGTATCGTAGAGTGGAAGTGGTTCCACTGCATTCCGCCACTTAGCAATATCCATGGGTGGAACAGATTCAAGCAAAGAGTGAATTTCACCAATGTACTTAGACTCAAAGAGATCTAAGTCAAAGTTATCTAAACATGCTTGCAAAGGGTCCACCGACAAAATATATCGGGCAAAGAGTCTTGGATCGACTCTCAATCATGTTAATCTCATGCAAATCAAGATCATCACAATCAATGGGTTGTTGACTAGTATTAAAAACATTCACTCTACTACTATTCATGTTACCAAAAGATAATTTCAACACACCATTACGACAGCGATTGATGATGGCATTGGACGTCGCCAGAAAGGACGTCCTAAGATCACGGAATGTGATTACTTGGGTTTTGCACGGGTTGAGTGTCTAAGACGATGAAGTCTACAGGAAAGAAAAATTTATCAACCTTGATTAACACATCTTCAACAATACCACGGGGGATTCTCACAGATCTTTCCGCTAACTGTAGCGTAACAAGTGTGGGCTTCAGCTCCCCAAGGCCCAATTGCACATACATAGAGTATGGCAATAGATTCACACTTGCTCCTAAGTATAGTAACGCCTTTTCGACCACATGGTCACCTATGGTGCATGTAATTGTTGGACTACCTGGGTCTCTAAACTTAGTTGGAATCTTATTTTGGATTATGGAGCTCAATTGCTCAGTGAGAAAGGCACGCTTATGCACATGAAGCTTTCGTTTTTGTGTACACAAGTCCTTCAAAAACTTAGCATAGGTGGGTATTTGTCTGATTGCTTCGAGAAATGGAATGTTTATGTTAACTCTCTTGAACATTTCCAAAATCTCATTGTATTGGTTACCCCCTTCATTGCACCAACCGTTGTGGGAATGGAGCAACAGGTACATGACTTGGCAAAGAAACATCTATATCGGTAGGACTCTTGGTTTTATCAACGAAGCTCTGCATTCTTTCTCTCTACAAGTAGATGTTTTCTGCGGTGTTGTGTGTACCGATGAGTCCGATGGAGACTCGCTTGACCGTGGTACACCTACATTGTTCTCAACAACTCTACCACTACGGAGAGTGGTGATGGCATTCGCCTGACTATGTGAAGGTTCATTGCAGGTTGAGGAGCCTGCCTGAAACACATTCTTTGGATTTTGTTGGGGTTGACTAGGGAGTTTGCCTTTTTCTCCCTCATTCAATGCATCACAGATTTGACCTATCTTAAGATCTAGGTTTGTGAGACGTTGGTCGGTGGTTTTCTCAAGTTTTGAAAGATTTTGGGTTAACATAACGACACAGTCTTCAAAGCTAGGCTTTTTCTCTGTGGTACTTGAGTGGGTGGTTGTACTTGGGGTTTCTAGGATATGAATATCCTTGGTTGTTATTTGTTGGTCCCCTTGTACCGGTCCTTTAGACCATGAGAAGTTAGGGTGATTCCTCCACCCGGGTTGTAGGTTTGAGAATAAGGGTTGTTCTCTTGCCTCCGGTATAATGCATTGGCTTGCTCGGCTTTAGACTCTTGAAATGCATGTAAGTCCTGGGCAGCTGTCCACTAAGTGGTCGAACTATGGCATGCGACACAAGTGGCCATATCAATTTGGTCACGGAGAGTAGGGGCATTAGATTTTACATTCTTTTGCAACTCAAGCACTTCTATTCTCCGGGCCAAAGATGCCATTTTTGCATTTCCCTCAAAGTCGACTCGATTCTATGAACATTGTTTGCATGGGGTAGTCCTTCTCGGTTCACGGATGGACTCCCACCGTTGAGTCTTTTCAACGACTTCAATTAAGAAAGTCCAAGCGTCATCAGCACTCTTGTCAATAAATGCACCATTGCACATTGACTCGACTGTGGTTCGGGTTCTAACATCTAGACCCTCATACAATATTTGCACGAGTCTCCATTTTTCAAAACCATGGTGGGGACATTGAGTAGTAAT
The DNA here is from genome assembly GCA_023531295.1 of Papaver armeniacum. Lineage (NCBI taxonomy): Eukaryota > Viridiplantae > Streptophyta > Magnoliopsida > Ranunculales > Papaveraceae > Papaver > Papaver armeniacum. Next base: position 383,242 of record JAJJWW010005741.1, on the reverse strand, counting down.
TCATTGAATCTATCCAAGTACTTTGCTAGAGTTTCGTCTTCTAATTGCACAAAACCATTTAGACTTTGGCGAATTGTTGCCATCTTATGGTTGGGGAAAAACTTTTTGAAAAACTCTTTTGTGAGGTCATCCCAGGTTCTAATGGACTGTGGTTGTAGGGCATGTAGCCAAGACTTGGCTTTGTCTTTCGAGAGAAAAAGGAAACAATCTCGGTTTGAGGGACTCCTCTGCATTTGGTTAAAACGCAGAGTCCCACAAATATCCTCAAAATCTCTCACGTGATGGTAGGGGTTTTCGGATCGACCCCTCTAAACATGGGTAACATGTGAATGGTGCTTGCTTTCAGTTCAAACTGACAAGCATCGGCTGGCAGAATGATGCAAGAGGGTTGGCTTGCCCTAGTTGGGTACATGTAGTCCTCGAGACTACGGGGTGGGTTTGGTTCATCACCCATGATTTCTGTTTCAGATGGGTTTGGGCTTGGGCTTTCTGTTGAAGAACTAGGTATGCTTATGATTTCGTCCGGGCGGATTCTAACTATTCGATTTGTTTGGTCTCTAAAAGACACAATCATAGCCTAGCTAACGCATCTAGCATGTTAACAAACAATCAAGTTCAACACAGAAAAGCAAAAACTCAAAAGTGGCCCACCAATACAAGACTCAAGCCCAAGAGATGGCTTTTTGATGTTGTAAGGCCCAGCTATGTGGGTTTCAGCCCAGTGGAACTGGGTTCGGGTTATGCAGAGCCCAGCAGCTCAGCTTATGCGGGCTTTAGTTTGTTTGCAGCCCAGGTTGTGGGAAGCTTAGGTGGGCTTCAGCTTATGTTCAGCCCAGGTTATGGGATTCAGGGTCTATGCACAAGTTGTTTTTGTGCAGGTTGTATGCATAAATTTGCAAGCTTACACAACACAGGATTGAGTGCAGCTCAGGCTTATGCACTGGTCTTGTGCACAGAGCAAAACAGCAAAACACAATTTCACACAAAATGACACACAAGACAATTTGTGTCATGCATGATTATGCGTGTCACAAAGACAAGAAAAGTACAGATTGGGTAGGGTGAATAAAGACAGCTCATGCAAGTTACAACACACACAGGGCCTTAGTACAAGATCGCCTTATGCACCGGTTGCGATGAACACACACAGGGTAGCACAAACTCACAAGAATGACACCTAATTTGCTGGTAGAGATTACACAGCACAGCTGTGTCATGCACAGATTAGCAGCTCAAGCAAAGCTTGTACACAGCACAGCTCAGGCACAGCACAATTGTTGGCAGGTGCACTAGCAAGACGGAAATTGTGAATGGTGCACAGGGTGATAGGTTGTGCTCACTTAATGGTGAAGCATGTGTTGGGTTGTGTATTTGAAAACCAAGTAATTGCTATCACTATTTCAGCTATTCAACACTCATTCAAGCACCACAGGGGTACACACAGATTGCAGAAATTGGTGCACAGATGCCAAGATAATTGCAAGATGTAACAGCAGCAGCAACAAATACACAATGCTTGCATTACATATACCACAGAGTGTCAACAAGTTCCAGATCAGCAGGATGACAACTCATGAATAAGGTTAGCATTTTACAACATGCTCAGGGTATGCAAATCTTCACAGATGTTGTTACACGGATGCACCGAGAGTAGCGAATGCAACAAGAAATGAGCAATGCAACAAACAGAAGACTAGTATTTGGCAGATCACAAAGTGTCAACTAGTTCAGTTGATGTTATAATCTTCGGAAGGTAATGCATAATTTCCTGATAATTTGCAGGGCATGTGGTTCACAGCATCAACAGGATACATATCAGATCAATGCTAACACCAAAATAGTCACTCAACAGTTTATGCATACAGGCAGCAAGTTGCAAATTTGCACAAATGAATATGCTTTAGCATCCACACAGAAAATTACACAGGTCACGTCAAATTGGGTAGAGCATGCAAGGGGTGTCAATCGGGTTAGTTGATGTCAACTATCTCTGTTGACTTCAACTAGGATTGTTCACCTAACTTGGTTTTCACAAAGGTAGCTCAAACTTGTAGCTTGTGGGGCTAGCAAGGAGAAGGACTATCATGCATTCGGGGTTATCATACAATAATCATCACACGGAAAGCAAGGATAGAAGACGATACCACCGCATTTACTGGGTTTAGGCACTCCACAGGTTCAGCTGCCTTGTCTTCTCCTATTCCTTGGTTGCACAGCCACACAGCAAGCACCTGTTACTCAAAAGAGAGTTTCAGTTCTCAATACTTCACACTTTCAAGCAAGAGGCACTACACCTAAGGCGAGAATTGAGCCACGGGATGATATTAGCCGATACAATGTTCAGTGGTGCTACAAAACAAAGAAAGTAAGTCTGCAGGTTGTGGAAATTGAAAGCTTACAAGATGTGGTTGAAGGATACGAGTTAACAATGATTATACTAACAATACTTAAGTTACTGAGATGCGGTTTACAAGAATTAAACTAAGTTATACTAGCAAGAAAATTACAGACAAAAGACTTTTAACAAATATATACAGAACTTAGAATGAAAAATCAGTAAAGAAAAGACTATGGAACTACACAGTGCACTACCAGTTCCCCGGCAGCGGCGCCAAAAACTTGGTAGGCTAGTAAAGATGCCTACGACTATGTCTACTGCAAGTGCACAGGCCTATTGGAGGCAAGGGCAAGCACAGGTCGATCCCACAGAGAAGTGGTGTGTATGTGATTGATCTCAAGGCTTTACTTAAACTGAATTCAAGGAAAGTAACACAAATGTTCTAAGTTGTTGGTTGTCGAAATGACTGAGATGGAATTTCTATGACTCTAAGCTAAGGTATCAAATAAGAAGTGTAAACAGGTGGTTGAGTGTACTAAGGTGATAGAATTCACTCTCTAAACCTATGTTAAGGTAATACAAAGCCTCTCTTTGTTCTCATGCCTTCCCTTGAAGGCTTCAGATGGGTATTGTCTAGCTAAATCCCCTTAATTACTCCTAGTATCAATGGTCTTCTTACAGTACCATTGATCACAAGCAACTTTAGTTCACTAACTAGCTATAACACTAAGCAATATTCATAATAAGAACAAATTGAGACTCTGATGACTTTCACATTAACTTAGATAGTTTCATCTTCACCCTAGCAATGTGAATTAGAACATTATGCAGAGAAAATAAACAAACTTCAAATTAAATTACAAAACTAAACCCTAAAACATGCTGTCCAATTTCTCTCACATCAAAGACATCCCATTTATAACTCACAAACACTCGAAAATAGGAATTGACACACACCCAAACCTCTATCCTCTCGTGAATTCTACTGAACTCCTCAACTTGTTGTTCCCCGATTTGTGAAGACCTAACCCTAATTCTTCCTATCTCAGACTTAGCTTCTAGGGAAGAAGCTATGAGTGAGATAGAGAGCAAGTAGGGGGTGAAGGAAGTGCGGAAGTGATGTTGGTGGCTGAGGCGGCTGTGGCAGGAGATGGAGAAGGTGGTGGCTCTGCAAATTTGGTCGGGGAAGAAGAGAGGGATGGAGTGGTGTCTGGTTCTGTCGGGTGAGGGAGAAGAGAAAGAGAATTAGGTTTTGGTGATGGGGGAATATATAGGGGCTGTGGTGTTGAGCGGGAGCATCAGGAGTTGATGTGCAAGGCGGAGCGACCGTATGATCTGGGTGACTCCGATGCGTGCGTGATGCGACCGTAGGATGAAAATCTAACGGCTCGGAAGGGACGGACTCGGATCCGGGTCACGGGCCGGGTCTTGGATAGCTCAAGCCCATGTCTTGTAAATGGGTTGCTCCTTGTTGGGTTGCAACTGATGCGCGCGCGGGCTTTGGCTTTCTGCTCCATAGACGCTCGTCTCCAATTCTTTGCTCTTTGGCTCCTTCGTTTCTCCGAGCTTTATTTACTACCTAAAAACACAAAATTAATTAATACAAATATTTATTCTTGAAAACAAAGAAAATACAGAATCTGGGATAATATCTGATTTCTGCACACAAAAGATGAGTTAAATGCCAATAAAAAGGTGTATAAATATGCAATATTTGGCACTCATCAGCCCCTTTCCCGGGTCATGTGTTGATTGGTAGATTTAGCGTGCCAGCTAAACATGCGACATTGTACACCAAGATTTGGGAAAGCTATGGTCACATTGCCACGACTAAGAAGATCACTAGTCGACATGCGTTGGTCAAGCGTGTGGAGGAAGCCTTGTCTTCAATTGATGAGATGTGCAACTGACTGGTCATACAATTTCTGAGGATGTAATCCCGAGCTGGAAGTTCCATCGTGACATGTGCGTGGGCTTCGAATTCAACGTTACTTGGTTCATTGAAGGTCTCTCTGATGTTGAAAGGTCGTTGGCCGGAGCAGTTGAAGGTCCTTCCGCAGACATGATGAAGAAGCAGGAAGCGGAATTAAAGAAGTTGTGCAGAAGTCAAACTTAAGAGGGCTGCACTCCAAAGCACGAGGAGGCCTTTGCCAAAAAGAGCAAGCATTTGGAAAACTTCCCTTGAATATATATCTATTTTCTGGACCTCTTATCTTTAGGTTTTTTTTTTGAAAGGCAAATGAGACGCCTGGTTTCGGTTTTTGATTTTCTGATTTTCTCGGTTAATAGATAAATGCTACCTTGACGGTTTTGGATTATATATATTTTTTTTTTTGAATGAAATGTTTAGAATTGAGTTGTCTTTGGCTATGAACGAAAGTGACGCAGGCATCCCAGGAAAACCATGGAACCGTGTGTTGGTAGATGACATGGGATGAAACATGGCTATAGGTTTTATCATAATTTGAAAAAGCAAACCACGTATTTTTGTCTAGATATAAGACTTACTCAGTTTCTCAGGTCTTCTGATGAGAATAAAATTTCCGGGTGTAGGACCGAGTTTTTTTTTTTTCGAGAAACATGGTCATGGGAAGTCCCCAATCTTCCGAGTCGTTGCTGAGTTGTCTGATAACTGCGCCGTTAATCCCTGGGCGGATCATTTTTGCTTCCATCCTCTGAGAAGTCCCCAGTCATCCCTTGTCGTGTCGTGATCGATAATCCACCGCCGAGTAATCCAGTCGGAGTGGATCGCCTTCCTCTACCATCTTGACGTCCTGGGTCGAAGAATGAGATCGCTGGTTGAAAATTGACATTGTAACCGAAAGATCGAACCTCCGTCGTGGTCGCCAATTGTTTGTAGGTGAAAATGGTTTCGCCGATTTCGGTAATTGCAGTGTGCGGGTGAGAAACAATTTAAACCCTAAACAATGTACTTTGCAAGGGAGTACTTTAGATTCGAGAGATCAATGGCACAAGTCCGGCCTAAACCAAGAAATGGTCGTTCCGGACTTGCTTCGGTCACAAAGTGGAGGAGAATGGGTTGGTTTTGGGGAGGGAAGCAAGGAAAGTGGTGAGACCAGAATAGTTGATTCTGGAAGAGTAGTTGGGTTACTACGACTTGTTATCAGAAAAGTGAGAGAGCTCCCAAGGTGAGCTAGCCAGTAAGTATTTCTGAGTGTTGTATCTCCCGTATGAACTTGTTGTTCAAAGGAAATAGGTAAGCCCTATTTATACAAGTCGGAGTAAAAACGTACCCTGGTCTCATTAAGGATTGGGGAAGTAAATGGGAGGAGGTGGTAACCGTATGCATGGAATTGATGTTCCATAAAGTGGTTAACGCATGAAACTGGTTTTCATGAAACTGCTAACGTTATGGAATTGATGTCCCATAAAGTTGTTAACGCATGTGCTTTATGTCCCATGAACGTTTCACACATAACTTCCCGTATTTACTAACCGCCTCACCCTTATGACACTTCCTTATGACGGGCGTAGTGTACGCCGCACGCTGTAAACCGCCAAACCAATACCCAAAGTGGATCCCCCAGTTTGTGTTGATGTCTCGAATGTTTTGGAAAACATGTACCACGTTGTTGTGGCTTGGCAAGTCAAGCTCGGGAAACTTGCCAGCCTGGTGACCTTCGACGGTCGAGATTTTGCATCTTGAGAGGAGGGGAAACCGTTGATCGTTGCACGCCTTCGTTTTGGTAGTCACGTAGTGAGGGCCAACGTGGTGGCGCGTCTAGGTTGGCATGCCGTTGGCATGGCAAGGTTTGGCGTGGCCAAACTTAGGTTTTCGGGCCAAAGGTTACAATGTGTCGTCTGCAACCTTGGATGGCTAGGATTTGCTCACGGGATTGAAGGGCAACCGTTGATTGTTGCACGCCTTCATTTTGGTAGCCGCGTAGTGAGGGCCAACGTGGTGGCGCGGCTAGGTTGGCATGGCCAAACTTAGGTTTTCGGGCCAAAGGTTACCATGTGTCGTCTGGTAACCTTGGATGGCTAGGATTTGCTCCTGGGATTGAAGGGCAACCGTTGATTGTTGCACGCCTTCATTTTGGTAGCCGCGTAGTGAGGGCCAACGTGGTGGCGCTATTAGTTGGCATGCCGTTGGCATGGCAAGGTTTGGCGTGACCAAACTTAGGTTTTTTTCGCCAAAGGTTACCATGTGTCGTCTGGTAACCTTGGATGGCTAGGATTTGCTCACGGGTTTGAAGGGCAACTTGTTGATTCTTGCACACCTTCGTTTTGGTGGCCGCGTAGGGAAGGCCAACAGGGTGGCGCGGCTAGGGTGTGGTTAGGCTTGGCATGTGGGGCCAAGGGTTCGCCTTGGGCGTGGCTAGCTTTGGATAGGTGCGATTTTGGCTTGGCATGTGGGGCCAAGGGTTTGCCATGGGCGTATGGCGTGGCTAGGGCCAAGGCAAGGGCATTTGGTTTGGCATGATGTGACTAACATGGCTAGGGCCAAGGCAAAGCGCGTTTGTCATGGCGCGGCTAGCTTGGCTAGGTTTGGTTTGGCTTGGCTTATAGGGCCAAGGGTTTTCCATGGGCGCATGGCGTGGCTAGGGACAAGGCAAGGGCGTTTGGCTTGGCATGATGTGACTAGCATGGCTAGGGCCAAGGCAAAGTGTGTTTGGCATGGCGCGGCTAGCTTGGCTAGGGCCAAGGCAAAGTGCGTTAGGCATGGCGCGGATAGCTTGGATAGGTTTGGTTTGGCTTGGCATGTGGGGCCAAGGGTTCGCCTTGGGCGTGACTAGCTTTGGCTAGGTGCGGTTTTGGCTTGGCATGTGGGGCCAAGGGTTTGCCATAGGCGCATGGTGTGGCTAGGGCCAAGGCAAGGGCGTTTGGGTTGGCATGATGTGACTAGCATGGCTAGGGCCAAGGCAAAGTGCGTTTGGCATGGCGCGGATAGCTTGGCTAGGGCCAAGGCAAAGTGCGTTTGGCATGGCGCGGCTAGCTTGGCTAGGTTTGGTTTGGCTTGGCATGTGGGGCCAAAGGTTCGCCTTGGGCGTGACTAGCTTTGGCTAGGTGCGGTTTTGGCTTGGCATGTGGGGCCAAGGGTTTGCCATAGGCGCATGGCGTGACTAGCTTGGGCTTGGTGCGGTTTTGGCTTGGCATGTGGGGCCAAGGGTTTGCCATAGGCGCATGGCGTGGCTAGCTTGGGCTAGGTGCAGTTTTGGCTTGGTATGTGGGGCCAAGGGTTTTCCATAGGTGCATGGCGTGACTAGCTTGGGCTAGGTGCGGTTTTGGCTTGGCATGTGGGGCCAAGGGTTTGCCATAGGCGCATGGCGTGACTAGCTTGGGCTAGGTGCGTGACCAAGCTAGGGTTTGGGGCAAAGGTCGTTTGGTAACCTTAAACGACCTGGATTTGCTCCTGGGATTGAAGGGCAACCGTTGATTGTTGCACGCCTTCGTTTTGATAGCCGCGTAGTGAAGGCCAGTATGGTGGCGTGGTTATGGGGCCATTGCGAGGTGCGTTTGGCATGGCGCAGTAGGTGTGGCTGGCATGATTTGCCATTGGCACGGAGGTGCGGCTAGCATGGCTTGCATGCTTTGGCGCGGTCGGTGTGGTCTGGCATGATTTGCCTTTGGCACGAGAGGTACGGCTAGCATGGTTGGCATGCTTTGGCGCGGTCGGTGTGGTCGGCATGATTTGCCATTGGCACGAGAGGTGCGGCTAGCATGGTTGGCATGCTTTGGCGCGGTCGGTGTGGCTGGCATGATTTTCCATTGGCACAGAGGTGCGGCTAGCATGGTTGGTATGCTTTGGCGCGGTCGGTGTGGCTGGCATGATTTTCCATTAGCACTTTGGCGCGTTCGGTGTGGCTGGCATGATTTTCCATTGGCACAGAGGTGCGGCTAGCATGGTTGGCATGCTTTAGCGCGGTCGGTGTGGCTGGCATGATTTGCCATTGGCACAAAGGGGAATTAGGGTTTGGCTTGTCGTAACCCTAATTTGAAAAAGATACCCCGGTAATTATTTAGGGAGACATTAAAGGTTTCAGTAAATGTGCCTAGTAAATGCTTGTTACTTTAAATGTTGTGACATCACTGTCTGCTAGGGTTTAGTGTTTTACGATTTTAACCCTAAGCTAAAAACCACCATCAACAGATCCAAAGTCGAAGACTTTAATAAACAAATTTGTATCACACAGAAAAGTCTATAGTAATAGATAAATCTATCTCCCACGAATAAACCTATGAGTTTTTTTTTCCGTCTTTTGATAAATAAAGGTGAACAGGAACCGATCAATAACCCAAACTTATATTCCCGAAGAACAGCCTAGTATTATTGATCACCTCACAAAAATCTTAATCGACGCAGCGAAAAAAGATATTGTGGAATCACAAACGATGAGACGAAGTGTTTGTGATTTCTTTTCTATCTTGCTTATCGGAGAGATAAATCTCATGCCAATTATTTCAATTGTACTCGTACGATAAAAACAACAAGATCAGATCACACAACTACAAGAAAAGTAGTATCGGGCTAAACTTCACAATCCTAATGAAGTCTTTAAGTCGTTGACCTGGTTTTAGAAGAAGAAAACCAAAGGTTAAAGGAGAATCGACTCTAGCTTAGCAAACTAGTATCACACGTAAAGTGTGGGGATTAGGTTTCCCAGTTGCTAGAGTTCTCCCTTATATAGTCTTTCAAATCAGGGTTTGCAATCAATGTTAGCTTAGTAATAAAGCATTCAATATTCACCGTTAGATGAAAACCTGACTAGATTCAAGCTAATATTTCTCAACCGTTGGATCGAAAACTTAGCTTGTTACACACAAACGAAATGTTCAATTTTGGGTTTATGAACCGTACCCAAACATTAACATTTGTTGGTTCAACAATAGTCAACCAAATGGTTAGCCATATGAACACTCTCATATCAACCATATTCTTCTTCACCATAACTAGTTCAAATGACTCAAATGAACTAGTTAGAGAGTTGTGCAATTGCTTAGATCTTATGTAACTACACAAGACACAATCGAAGCAAAAACGGTTTGATTCACTCGAATCGGTTCATGAACTTTATAGCCACGGTTTGCAAAAGCATTCCTTAGTTTATATAAACATTAGTTCAAGAACAACCGGTTTTAGATGTAACCTACTCAAGTTCGCGGACTGGGTTCGCGGACCTAAGTTCATGAAAGGAGTACACAAACTCCAGCAGAAATTCTCGGATGAGAACTTCCGCCAGTTCGCGGACTGAGTTCGCGGACTTGGCTTGCGCCACTTCCATTTCTCTTGATCAACAAAGTTCGCAAACTTTGGTTCAAGGAATAAGAACTTATACATATATGTGTTTCCACAACAATGCTTATATCCTACCAATGGTTATGTAATCTAAACTCTCATTTCAATCATTGAAACATTCTCATAGAACGTTATATAGTCGTTATTCACAGACCATTTTTCGTCGGAGCAATTTCCAAAGTGATTGAAACATATCATGATTTTCGTCACTAGGTAAATATGAATTTGGTTAAAGCGAAAGCTTACCAACACATATTTCGAGAAATAGATAGGCGAGTTAAACTCGGCTCGAAATAGCAAATGTGTATAATGAAAGTCTATACGTCTAAACGAATTTTGTCCTGAGTTGGAGATAGAGTAAATATACTTTTGAGTGACAGATAAGTTCAAGTCTCCATATACCTTTTAGTCGATGAAGTTCCACCGGTTCCTCGAGTAGTCCTTCGTCTTGTATGATGATTGCCGTGGAGTTCTTGAGATCAACTACACTTTCTATCCTAGTCCGAGACCTTTAGCTACATAAGCTAGAAATCAAGACTTATAGTTTTGATCACTAACATTGACAAACATGCTTGAGATAGCAACGCATGCGAGTTCGACCGAGCAATGCTCTAACAATCTCCACCTTTGTCAATTTTTATGGCAAAACTATTAATACATATGGAATACAAAAAATAAATTAACTTTTGTAGCTCCTATTCCACATGTCTAATCTTCAACATTACTCGAAATCTTCATCACTTCCAAGTACTCCAATGATCCCAAAGGTTGTAAGTTTAACATCATCGTTGTTGAAAATCCGTAGCTATAATAATAATAAAACAAGAGTTCTCAATCATTGTTATACAGTGTCATAGTATCATTACACAACGTCAAAGTTCAATTGTATCACAACTTCAACAACAATACTATGGTGATATGTATCACTCCCCCTTAGTCAATACTCCATCTCACATGGAAACCACTCCCCCTTACATAATGATCCGAAAACCATATGTATTTGTAGTGTGAACTACATATTAATTCTCCCCTTTTGTCAATAAAATTGGCAAAGGTACAAGAACGGGATCCTAATGAAATTTCCTAAAGAGACGTTTCATGACCAAAAAAAATAAACACACGTCATCTTATTTAGATGCAATCATAAAGCCGAAGCTAAATGCATTCATCAAGGAGTTTTAAAGATACAAGATAACCCCTATAATATTCCACAGCCGCACTCCCCACAAAGATATGGCAATTAAGCGCAAGTTCAAAAAGAACTCTCCCCCATAATATGTCATTCCCGAAAGAACAACAAGAGCGACCTTAATTTCGAAAGAAAAGAAGGATTTCTTTGGACATAAAAAATCACATACAAGTATGAATTTGAATCCAAAATACTCAATTAAATTAGCCACAAGAGAACCCATGATTAATTTAATCAAAATACACAATCAAACTAATCACAAAGAGTAATCAATTTAATTGGCCATACTCACATAAGAGAATCTACGGAGCAATGACTAAGTTAATCATGAAAATAACCAACCCAATCAAAAGTGCTCAAACATAAGAAAACTTATGGAGTCATAACTAAATAACCAAACAAGATGATTAATTTAGTTTAATATGCTCGACATAAAGTACCTTATGGAACAACAACAAAGCTAATCATGAAAATAATCAACTTAGTTGTTATAGTGCTCAACATAAGACACATTACGGAGCCTCACAGTAATACACAAAAAATATGGATCAGGGAAGATCAATTACTGCGGAATACACAAGGATTCATTCTATTTTCCATCACAATTTGCACCATGACATACAATAGACATAATCCTTGAAAAACAAAATATTTTAACCTATCTTCCATCAATAATTGACAATATAGGCTTAACTTTTGTATTTGTCAAAAGTCCATTCATTCCTTTATCAATATAAGAATATCGACTTACGAAAGACTTTACTTTTGACAAGATATGGGACAATCATAGTTCATGGACGCAAACATACATATCACATAAACAATTGCAATATATAAAACCATAAAGATTAATACTGCAAAAAATCATCTTCCAAACAAGTTTAGAATTTAAACCAATAAATCTAAAAACATGAAGATGAGAACGTTGGACATAGCTATGTGTAATCACAATAATGGCTATTCCAAACTCTAGTTATTCTTCTAACAAAAACAGAAAAATAGAAGGTTTACTAGACAAAACTAAATCAAAAACAGACTTTTATGCCAATGCCGAACACGAACATAAGTCATATAGATGGTTCTGGATCCTCATGAGTCTTGAGGTTTTCAAGCTTGTGAACGACAGCATCTACTGCAGCTTTATAAGAAGTATCTTCATTAAGAAGGTCTTTAACTAGTGCTTTTATGAGACCAAGGTCAGCAGTAACCTTTTCCAACTCAGTTCTTAACACAGTAAGACCCTTCAAAGTATCAACAAGCTTTAGTTTTTCTTCCTCATAATGTTTAAGAAAGTTATGAACCACTTCAGCAGAGATCATCTCATCTTTCTCGACATCCTCATGTGTATAGGCAAAGTAACTTGAGGCATTGGGATGATCATCTTCAACAAGAGTTCTTTTCTTCCTCCCTTTGGACTCAAAACCAATACCTTTAGCAAGAAAGCCTCTAGCGAAACCACAAGTTGGTGAAGAGGAAGTCATTCTTGACAGAAACACAATAACCCATAGTATGCAAACATGACTCAAAAGTTTCGTATTTAAAGGTTTCTTAGGAGAGAAGATTTTTAGGGTTATCAAACTGTTGACTCGTGATGGTAACGCATGTACACATACGAATACAACCTGACCCAAAGAAAAGTTTAACACAGAAAATCCTTTTTTTTTTAAAAAAACAAAAAAAACAAAAAAAAAAAAACTGATACAAAATACTTAAGCAACCTTTTCTGCAGACTAGTAATTTAGCTATAGACGACAAGAAAATAGATTCACTAAAAAAAGTAGTATGCTAACAAAGATACCCGAAAATGACACATCTTACTCAACGGGATTTTTATGAGTAAGTTATTAATCCTTGTGATTAATTAGCACAAGTATGAGCTCTGAGCTCATTAAAAGAACTGTGTTTATGATCAAGTCTCTTTTTCCTTATGAATCTAGAGAGAGATCTCTTTTTATGTGACAAATTATCATAAAACTTATTGTCATCAAAATACGAGACATAGTTAGAGTTCTTACTGTAAGAATTTTTACTTGAGGAGGAAGATAACCTGTCGACGATTTCTTTATATTCTTCAATTATCTCCATCAGGTTATTTCTCACATCATCAATTTCCCTTCTTTCTTCTTGGATTTCATTCACATCAAGGGTAAAGTTGTTACCAGAGGAATTAACTTGATCTTCTCTCAGGTGATTCATGTTAAGACTTCTATTCTCGCTTTAGGACATTTGAGGAACTCATTGAACCGACTTTCCCGGCAACATACACAGTGGTACATACGAAAACCAACCGGTTTAGACATACGAATGTCAGCTTACACCTTTGAGAATCAAATCTAAGGTGTGTTGAAGTTGAACCAAGGAGGTTTTATTCAACCTAGAGTTTCTCTTTGTTTAATGTATCCTTTTGCATAGCAAAAGAGGCATACTTTCCGATCACGTAAGTGATTAGACAAAGTAGTCTTAACAACCTTGTTAGGAGATTTCTTCCTTCCATGTGATGTGGAACACCCTTGGTCAACGGGAAAATCGACACATTCTTTTGACAGAAGGGATTCCGATTTTACTTCGAGAAACGTTTTTAGTCGAAGCGTATACTTGGTATATTAGACTCGCTTTAGAGCATCCTTGTATAGAGAGTTTCTTCAAGCGGTGTCCTATTTCCGCGGAATCCTTTTTGAGGCTTGCCTCAAGAACCATACGGGAGGAGTGATCCTTAGTATTTTCTTCGAAATTGCAGTCCCTTATTACACCAAGAAGATTATTGGCATGATGTTTTAACCGATTAAATCTATCAGCTTGAATTCTAGCAAGGTTTAGAATTAAATCACTCTCTTCAGCTGTTTCCCATTCATTTAGAGAGATAGACTCTTTTGAAGGTTAATCGGAAAAACATATGTCGCAGCCTGTCCTACCGGAATTGGATACCAGTATCTGTGGAACTAATATATATACAAGCAGCATTCTTACCATGCCCATCGCCAATCTCAAATTATGATACAGATGAACTAAGTCTTTAACATACCCAATATTTCGCTTAGCAATCTGTATGGACAAACTCCAATATACTTTCTAGAGAATCAACTAGACAATCAAACTAAATCTAGATAAAAGTACATCAACGAGTTTATATCTCAATCTCTCGATTTGATCTTTACTTAAGCAAATAGAAATCTGCGAGTCTTTATCAAAGAGAGATAACTTGGATGGTACCAAAGACCAATATCCAAGTGTCAATCAATTTAAATCAACAACCAAAAGGTCGGATATTCTAATTGATTGAACAACGCACAACCTGTGATATTTTAATTATATAAACAAATATAATGCGGAATAGAAATAACACAGACACCAGAATTTTGTTAACGAGGAAACCGCAAATGAAGAAAAACCTCGGGACCTAGTCCATATTGAACACACACTGTATTAAGCCGCCACATACTCTAGCCTACTCCAAATTAACTTCGGTCTGGATTGTAGTTGAACCCCAATCAATCTCACACTGATCCAAGGTACAATTATGCTCCTACGCCTCTGATCCCGGCAGGATGCTACGTACTTGATTCCCTTAGCTTATCTTACCCACAACTAAGAGTTGCTATGACCCAAAGTCGCAGACTTTAATAAACAAATCTGTATCACACAGAAAAGTCTATAGTAATAAATAAATCCGTCTCCCACGAATAAACATATGAGTTTTGTTATGTCTTTTGATAAATCAAGGTGAACAGGAACCAATCAATAACCCAGACTTATATTCCCGAAGAACATCCTAGTATTATTGATCACCTCACAATAATCTTAATCATCGCAGCGAAAAAAGATATTGTGGAATCACAAATGATGAGACGAAGTGTTTGTGATTTATTTTCTATCTTGCCTATCGGAGAGATAAATCTCAAGCCAATTATTTCAATTGTACTCGTATTTATAGAAACAAAGAAGATCGATCACACAACTACAAGAAAAGTAGTATCACCGCTTCACAATCCCAATGAAGTCTTTAAGTCGTTAACCCGGTTTTAGAAGAAGAAAACCAAAGGTCAAAGGAGAATCGACTCTAGCTTAGCAAACTAGTATCACACGTAAAGTGTGGGATTAGGTTTCCCAGTTGCTAGAGTTCTCCCTTATATAGTCTTTCAAATCGTGGTTTGCAATCAATGTTAGCTTAGTAACAAAGCATTCAATATTCACCGTTAGATGAAAACCTGACTAGATTCAAGCTAATATTTCTCAACCGTTGGATCGAAAACTTAGCTTGTTACACACAAACGAAATGTTCAATTTTGGGTTTATGAACCGTATCCAAACATTAACATTTGTTGGTTCAACAATAGTCAACCAAATGGTTAGCCATATGAACACTCTCATATCAAACATATTCTTCTTCATGATAACTAGTTCAAATGACTCAAATGAACTAGTTAGAGCGTTGTTCAATTGCTTAGATCTTATGTAAATATACAAGACACAATCGAAGCAAAAACGGTTTGATTCACTCGAATCGGTTCATGAACTTTATAGCCACGGTTTGCAAAAGCATTCCTTAGTTTATATAAACATTAGTTCAAGAACAACCGGTTTTAGATATAACCTACTCAAGTTCGCGGACTGGGTTCGCGGACTTAAGCTCATGGAAGGAGTACACAAACTCCAGCAGAAATTCTCGGGTGAGAACTTCCGCCAGTTCGCTGACTGAGTTCGCGGACTTGGCTTGTGCCACTTCCCTTTATCTTGATCAACAAAGTTCGCAAACTTTGGTTCAAGGAATAAGGACTTATACATATATGTGTTTCCACAACAATGCTTATATCCTACCAATGGTTATGTAATCTAAACTCTCATTTCAATCATTGAAACATTCTCACAAGACGTTATATAGCCGTTATTCACAGACCATTTTTCGTCAGAACAATTTCCAAAGTGATTGAAACATATCATGACTTTCGTCACTAGGTAAAGATGAATTCGGTTAAAGCAAAAGCTTACCAACACATATTTCGAGAAATAGATAGGCGAGTTAAACTCGGATCGAAATAGCAAATGTGTATAATGAAAGTCTATATGTCTAAACGACTTTTGTCTCAAGAGTAGGAGATAGAGTAAATAGACTTTTGAGTGACAGATAAGTTCAAGTCTCCACATACCTTTTAGTCGATGAAGTTCCACCGGTTCCTCGAGTAGTCCTTCGTCTTGTATGATGATTGCCATGGAGTTCTTGAGCTCAACTACACTTTCTATCCTAGTCCAAGACCTTTAGCTACATAGGCTAGAAATCACGACTTATAGTTTTGATCACTAATATTGACAAACATGCTTGAGATAGCAACGCATGCGAGTTCGACCGAGCAATGCTCTAACAGTTTGTCTAGTATATTACAAAGTAGTATTCACTTCTTAGGCCACTTTTAGTGTGCATACTTTTATATATATATATATATATATATATATATATATATATAATAAAACATCACTTGAGACTTCATCTTTTGGAGTTAATTATGAGCTATTTAGGATGTCACTTTAAACCTTTTTAGGTTGAAATAGTTCTTACATTATAGCTTGATTCCCTCTTTATCGTTCTACAATCTTTATATATACGTTTATAATTGAGTGTGAAACTCGGATGCTAGCAATAGCATGGTACTCACTGAAAGATTCGTCATCGCAATTAATCATTATTGAATCACTTTCTTATTATTTTTGCAATTATATGTTTCGCTAAGTGAATTGGTGGGATTCTAGTACTGCCATGGATGTTGTAGCAAGGTAATCATTGGTTGAGTTTATAAAAGCCCCATCGACAATTGTCTTACACTCATAAATAGTGAGCCAAAAATAAAAAATAAAAAATATATATAAGGCTCCTCTTCATATATCGACATTAATAATAAAAAGAGAAGGTTATCCCTTTCTCCATCGAGTTTATCTCGTTAATATAATTCTCGAAATACGAGTGCAAAGCTTAAAATGCTTCATTTATCTACCTGACAACTTAAGTCAAGATGATCATGTGAAAATTACCGGAACATCTTACATGATCTGTGTGAGACAATCATTTGATGTTAACTCGGGATGTTTTGTATTGATTAATAATTATTTGAAAATTACTTGAAGCTAGTGGTATGTGTAAGATTACCATTGTCGTTCTTCTAAGGATGTTTCAAATTGATTATCGAGAATTTTTAGATAGATCCGGAATTGCAGACTGATTTTGTGGTCGATATTGAGTGAAACCTATCATCATTATTTAACAAGTCAAAAAGACTATTGATGAGGTTCTCGACACTTGGATAGCGGTATGTGTGAAACGTTTTCCCTGTCTTCGTCGCCTAAACAAGCGTGGAATGAAGGATCCAAGGGAACTATCACATATTTGCTGAAAAGAAACATGCGCTTAGAGTAACAAATCATGTTGTCGAGTTAAACGGGTGCTTGTCTCAACTATTGCGCTATAGATATAAAAAACCTTTGACGACATTCATACAAGTATTGTGGGTAACATCTTTCACTTTAGTCAACATTTGTGCACTTCACTTTTCTATTTCCATTCTCTTATATATCCATGTGATTTCAGTATGCGAGTGTTGCGGCAAAAATGTTGAGAAACATTGCAACAAGTACAATGAATATCTTAGTAGAGTTATGCAATCAGTTTGAATGTCACATGTAAGTAATTGCTTGTGTGTGATGATTGGAATGTATGTGGGATGTTTGTAGCTAAAGAACATATGTAGGCTGATTATCTTATTAGCTACTACTTTGTGTCTGTCCTTAGCAGTTCTTCCAAGCCAAGAAATTGGAGCAAGTTTTATGGGTATACCTCTTGTAAACCCTCACGAGACTATAACTCGTCCACTAGGGATACCTAGGGGTTTAAAGGCATGTTGCATTAGCAAAGTGTAACTGTATTCTCAACGAAATGGAGTTGTTGTATTTAGGATTAGTTTGATTTAGTTTGCTCGAGGACTAGCAAAAGCTAAGTGTGGGGGGATTTGATAAGTGCATAATTCATATGATTTTAGTATCCATTCCATACTTGTTTTAGCTATTATTCTTGCATATTTTCGTATTATTACTCTTGTTTTCTCTTATTTGTCTCTATTATGTGAATCACCCAAAAATGATCTACAAAGTGATAAAAAGAGATAAGAAGAGAATTATTTCAAGTATCCAAGTTCCCAAGTCCAAGAGAAGTGGAAGAAATGCGACGAAAAGGAGCAAAGATGCTCAAAATTAAGAGACGGGCCAAAGACCAAGCTTAACTCACTCAAATTAAGGATTTATTATCACCATATTGAAGAGAATTTAAATAGGAAAATAATTTAAAAAGAATGAGGTCATTCCGAGTTCGGACGAAGAAGTTGTGCGCAAAACAAGCTTTTTATCGAATACCAAGACATGCCGGTTGCAAACGAGTATGCAAACGGGATTAACTGAAATTTCAGTTTGCAAATGGGTATGCAAACTTATTTCCCTAGATTTTATTACAAAATTTAAGTTTGCAAACTGGTATGCAAACTGTTGAAGGCCAAAATTCACGGTTAGGGTCTTTCTTTCATAGTTTCGGGTCAGGTTCCTTAACTGACGGAGATACTTGAAGGCCAAGCAATGTAAAACTATATAAATAGGTATTATTTCATGAATGAGAGACATCAAGGGATCAATAAATTGTAAGTCTTGGAGAGAAGAAACTATACACGGAGCGAAAGTTAGGGTTTCAGAGCGGTTCATCAATCGTAACGATATCTCTAAACTTTTCTCATATGTATATCATGGATGTTTCTACATCCATGAGTATCTAAACACCTATTGATTGAGGATTAATTCTAATTTGTAAACAAGATTTGAGTTATTATATTAATCTATTTTGAAGTTTTTCATATGATTATCGCTTGTTTATACTATTACGAATATTTATGATTGATTGATAGATTGTTTAGGTGGCCAACTAAATTGATTTTTTTATTTAATCTATTGCTAATATTGAGTTAGGAGATAAGTAATCGTCGGATAACTTGTACACAAGTAGAGAACACGAGACCTTACAGAGGGATTCTGTGGAGCGATTGTGGGTATAAACAACACTAGAAAGTGGACCTTGAGCTAAGAGTCTAACAACTAGGATCAACCTATAAATTCACAAAAGATAAAGAATTCGACCAAATTACACCTTGAGTGAGCTACTACTAGGTGGTTTAGAAGAATAGAATATGGTATTGGAGAGCTTCCGTACTCAGTGATAAAATTTTTTAGGAAACAACACTAAGCTAGTTGTTGTTCCACGGTTGGTGATAAACTATGATTAACGATGAGTAGGAAATTATAATAACTCATTTACAGTTTATTAACGAAGAAGGATTCCTCGATCATATCTCTCTATATTGATTACATCTCAACTTTATTTGCTTTGATTACTGTATTTTACTTTGTTCAAAATCTAAAACAAAACCCTCCTTTGTGACACTTTGACAACTAAAACTCACTGCTCTTCGTGGGAACGATCCTTACTTCCATTTTATTACCAGTTCATTGTGTGGAAATAAGATTATTAATTTGATTGCGCTTACGACAGCCATCATTCACCTTAAGAGATTATTCGAGTTTTTCCGCAGTTCTCTTCAACCGTAGGTTTTCTCGGTGAATTTCTTCACTTTTGTTCAAGAATTCTAACAAATCATTTTCTGACTCAGAATCAGATCCTGAATCAGAATCAACATAAATTTCTCTACAGGGAGCAGAATTTTCTGTCAGATGTTCAGAGTTAAGCTCATAAGTGTGATCAAGAGACACAATGAGAGCATTATTTCCTTGGAGGGAACTTCCTTCTTGAATAATAGAATCATCTTGAAACTTGGTTCGCGCACGTCGCTTTCCAGTTTGTCTGTATTTTATCAGCATTTTCTCGACTTGCCGTGTGATCAAGAATAAAGTTTCCTCATCATGATAACACAATATTCGTCATCCCAAGACAAGTTTTCATTCATAGAAGTTATACTTGTATTGGATGTGGCCTTAAATGTTGTCGTGTTATCTTTAGCCACCCTATGCTCGTGATCAAGGATCTTTAACTTCTGGTTTTGGGGTAAAAATTGATTCTGCAATTTTTGGTAAATTTGGGTGTGTTGATGAGAAACGAATTCAAACCCTAAACAAATGCACTGCACGGGAGTAATTTTAGATTCGAGAGATCAATTTGTAAGACTCTGGCCTAAACCAATAAATGGCCGTTCCAGATTCAATTCGGTCACAAAGTGAAGGAGAAGGGTTGATCTTAGGGAGGGAAGCGAAGAAGGTGTTTGAGATCAGAATGTTGAATTATGAAGGTGCGGCTGTTTTATGACTTGTATCAGAATATGGTTTCGGGATACTTGTGTTGATAACACTTGTCCCCTTTGTGAAATAAGTTGAAAACCTATTTGTACAAGTCATCGAGCGCACCTTGATCTCGTAGGAAGTGGAAGCAGTTAAGTAGTGGAGAAGTGGGGTTGTGCAGAAGGTGGTGATCATCACGTTAATTTCCATTATGAGGGAAGATCGATCACCCTTTCACCCACTACTCTCTTATTGTTGTTAACTGTCCGCCCTTTCCTGACACTTTCTCGTAATGGGCGCGTTGCACGCCGCATGCTGTAAACCGCCAGACCAATACCCAAGTCAGTATCCCCCAGTTTGTGACATGTTTGATGTCTCGAATGGGTCAAGCCGTGAGACTCGCCTCTAAAATCAGCACAAGTGCTTTTAGGTTAAATAATAAGTTATTTGTGAAATCAATATTTGTATAACATCGCTTATAATTGATGTATATAAAATATCGCTTTCAAACAAGCAGCTGAAAAATAATCGATGTGCAGAAAACATCGTTGTTTTAGAGCTCGTTCAAGTTAGTTGCGAGTTGAGTGTCTTAGAAAAAGGAGCGTGACCGGCCACCTTTGGGTGATCGCTTGGGATCCCTATGGGTGAGCTACTGCTTGGTCGATCGCTCTCTATGAGAGAGGGGTGGCCGGTGATCACAATGCTACCCTGCTGGTCTCCTGAAAACAAATCTACACCATCCAACTAGGCTAGCGAAGTTGGATGGTCGAGATGATTTGCGGCAGTTGCATAGTGCCGTTGATGTAAATTAGGGTTTAGGAGCCGTGCGGCTAACCCTCTTTTGGGCGATCAATTCAAGGTATTGAGCGCTAGTTTGAGCAGGCCGGTCGGCCACGTGTAAAGGTGGGTCAACGGTGATCACGTTGACATCTTCGGGGCCGCCTGAAATTGAATCTAAACCTCTCAATTTGGCTGGCGAAGATGGATGGTTGTGATCGATTTGCGACAGTAGTGTGTTGCCTAAACACAACTTAGGGTTTTCAAAATCAGCGCGTTCACCCTACTTTGGGCCAACGATTCAATGCACTCTTGGCTTGATATGAACGAGTTGATCGACCAAGGGCGGAGTTGGGTTGCCGGTGAACACGCCAGTACCCTTTTAATCATTCGAAAGAGGATCTAATCCGTCCAACTAGGCTAGCTAACTTGGACGGTCGTGATGTTTTTGAGAACGTTTTTGCCGGTCTTAGCTCGTTTGAGATATCTTTCAATAGCGCGATCACCCATGTTAGGGTTAGCGTTCAAAGATGTTGCGGGAGTGCTAGATGGAATCTAATCGGTCGGGATGTTAGTGGGCCCGCCGGTGGTCATCATGATGATCGCCTAGTTCCGCTAGGAGTAGGCTAGGCCTGTTGAATTGTGTGGCCAAATCGTGTGGTCATGATCATTTTTTAAGAATGATATGGACAGTCTAGATTTTCCTTAAGGAATTGATAGGGTGTAGAATACATCCTATTTACTATATATTGTT
Source organism: Papaver armeniacum (assembly GCA_023531295.1). Lineage (NCBI taxonomy): Eukaryota > Viridiplantae > Streptophyta > Magnoliopsida > Ranunculales > Papaveraceae > Papaver > Papaver armeniacum. Next base: position 361,614 of record JAJJWW010005741.1, on the reverse strand, counting down.
TATGCTTTCTTTGCTATTTTTCTTGTAAATTATGTATTTTACGCTTGTTTTGAGTTTTGTAGCTACTTTGGAGTCACACGGAGGAAAAGAAGAAGAAATTACTCTATTTGAGCAAAAAGGGCAAAATTGTCATTTCAGGGGCGAACACTATACGGAGTCCTGGTTAATGTTAAGGGGCAAGTCTTTTGGAGGAGCACTATAGACAAACCAGCAGAGGTTAAGGGGGCTGGAAACTTTGGCTAGCCCTTATCAGAAGTGACCTCCTAATTTAGGCACCCATCTAGGGTGGCTCTTATGTTGGGCGTCTCAATCCCAGATTATTACACAACCCTAAAATCGAGAGATGTTTTCTCTCATTCATATCATTCTATCATTCGATTCTACCCGAAATAAAGAAGAAAGAAAAGTAGCATTTCTTGCTATTAAATCAAGAAATGTATCGAGAGACGAAGAACAGGTGTTGCTATCAATGGATTCACGATGAAATGGATGAGTTATACGAAGAACAGACATGGGTTGGTGACGAAACTGATAGATTGAAACTAATTTGCAAGGGTGGTGCTGCTCAAAGGGATCTGATAATGGCTGAGAAAGTATGTTGTTGAGATCGAGATGGTTCAGATGAATAGAATGAAGCAGAGAAGTAACATGGGTTGATTTGCTGCTATAAAGGGCTAGATCGAATTTGAACACAGACCAAATCGAGAGCCGAGAGGAGATGATTTAAGAAATGGGTTTTGCTGCTGAAAGCAGAGAGATTAAATTCGAGATAGAGGAGATTGAGAACAGCGAGAGTTGAGAACTGAAATTGATGCTGCTTTGAGATCGAGAATTAAGAGATGGGAAAATGGTTTACTGTGATGGAGAAGAAATTGCAAAAGAGAAGTGGAATTCGGTTTGAAATTTGGGGTTGTCTGGAACTGAAGAAATGAGTTCGACTGAAATTGAGAGGAGAGATCGAATTGATGGGATTCTGGTAAGATGTTCATATGGGTTCAGCTTAGATTTGTGTTTGCTGTGGGGTTCGAATATGTTACACAGAGAGGTGAATTGAAGAAGCAGAGAAGTTGAATCGATGATGCTGTTGCAATCGATTCAGGGAAATGGAGATGAAGAAATAAGCAGAGAAGATTGATTTTGTGTTGCTGCTGTCAAATTGAGACAAGAAGAAGCTCAAATGTATGAAATGGGCTATGTGTTGGAGGAAGAATTGTTGGGTCAGTTGCAGAAGAAATTATGAAGAATCGGTGATTGGAATGGTTTACAGGGTCGTGGTTGGATTCATTGAAGATGCAGCTGAACAAGGTATTGGAAGATGTCTGAAGCAGCAATTGTGAATGGATTGGTGGCAATTAGAAGGCAACAGAATGAGGCAGTAAAGCATAGATGTATGTGTAGGATTCTTAACAGGAATTGAAGCAGAAACGGCCAATTTGGCACCGTGCAAGTCCAAAGACAAAACGAAACTCTACGGTTTTACGCACCGGCGAGTCAACTCGGCGATGACCGATCCAGAGCCGATCCAAATCGGCTGAGTAAGACAATCCAGTTAGACTAATCAGCTGACTGGCTGCTGACTCGGTAGCTAACTCATCATTTCCCTTGACCCGGTTGACTAACGGTTGACCCGTTTGACCGTTATCTCTAACGGTGGACTGACGGAATATTCCGTCGAATATACCAGTGACGGCGAAGAATTCAGGTGACCGGCGGTGACTATTCCGGTCGGATTCCGGCCATAATACCAGTTTTCCGGCGACCAAAATTACAGATTTTTGTGTGGATTCCTCTCATGGGTGTGAAGACTTGGGCTTGGAATTGGATGGAGAATTTGGCTCAAATTTGGAAAGAAGATGGAAGATGAGAAAGACTTGAATTTGGAAATTGAATTGCTAAAGGAAAAGGGTTCTATTCCTTGGAAGATTTGGAGAATATTGAAGCCTATAAATAGAGAAGTTCTCTACATCTTTTACACACCTCTCTACACACACAACACTTGTGTTTTTGCTTGCTTTTGAAAATTCTTCTTTTTAATTATTTGTGTGAGCTTGAAAAATTCTCCCTTTAATTATTTGTGTGAATTTCAAAGACATGAGTAGCTAATTTTATTATTGATTGAGGATGAATTCCTAGTTCTTAATATATGATTTGAGTTTTGTTTCAATTCTATCTTGAAGTTTTTCACATGATTATCGTTTGTTTTTACTAATAGGAATGTTTATTCATTCATGATTGATTGATAGATTGTTTAGAGTGCACGCTAAATTGATTTGTTAGTTTAATCTAAATCTAGTATAAGTTAGGGAATAAGTAATCGTTCTCGACACTTTACACAAGTAGAAAACACGAGACCTTGCGGAGGGATTCCGTGGAGCGATTGTGTGTAAAAACAACGCTAGAAAGTGGACCAAGCGAACCGAGTTTAACTACTAGTACTAAACCTAAATTCATAGATCTTAATGCATTCAGGGAATTACATCTTGTAAGCGAACCTCAAGGTGGTTCTTTTGAATAGAATCTGATAACTAAGCGGACTTGTTACTCAGTGAAATAAGGAATTTTGGGGCTAGCTAAGCGAACCCTGCTATCCTACGGTTGGTGATAATCTGTGACTAATAACATGTGGATGAAAAACATAACTTGAATCATTGTTTTGCAACGAAGAAGGATTCCTTGGTCTTGTCTCTCTTATTGATTTCAACTTTATCTTTTAATTGCTTTGTTTATTTTCTTTTGCTTTATACACCCCTCTTTTGTGACAATTTTTACAACTAGAATCTCTTGCTCCTCGTGGGAACGAACTTGACTTCCATTATATTATTTTTTTTAATTGAGTGGAAATAAGATATTAATTTGATTGCACCTACGACACGCATCAGGAATTTAAACGCATTCGTTCGCGCTAACTTTTAATTAAAAAGTGTGTAAACACGTTGATCTCTTTGTCAGAGGGTGGTGTAGCCTATGTGAGTGTTTTCATGCAGGTCTCAATACTGACACTTCGGGAGATTCATGCTACTCCGTCGCGAGTGAACATTAATCGTCATGTCATGCCATGCATGACATAGCATAGGAAAATACTAGGCAGGCCATGCATTAGTGAATAATGCAATAGGTTAAAATTTACAGAATATCTGGGATTGTTGCTTCATGCACCAATCTGGATAAATTTCGTAAATATGTTGAATTGCTCAATACATATGTAAGTGAAAAGGTTTATGCACTCATCACTTTCAAATGGCTTTTGTTCCTTTGCAGGATGATAGCGTATTAAAATACAGGGTTTCACGATTTTAGCCCTAAACCGAAACCACCATCAACATTAATAAGTCCCCTGCTTAGCACGTAATAGCGATGCTATTACGGGGTAAGCACTAGATGGTGACAGACGAAGAAATTCACAAGAGAAGTTCAACGTACATTACCAGGATAGAGGCTGGCTCGGTTCTTGATCAAGGTACGTTTCTTTTCAGCATACGTCAGTTATCTTCAGGTAGATAAGTATCTATTTGATTTTTATCCCGCATATGAAGCCTTTATTCACGGCAGGCAGAGACTCATTTTCTTCCCGGAACCTTGCTGGTTTGTGGAATATAAAGGAAACGCTTGAGTCTTTTTATCTACACCGATCATCATAGAGTTGATTTCTTCTTTGTTCCAGGTATTGTGTCATGTTCTCACGTGATTTAATTTGATTTTTTGATTTTTTTTTTAGATCACGTAAGTTGTTGATACAATCATAATGCCTCTTTGCAGTATATGATGGGAACTGCTGGTGATAATTATTCTTCAACTTCTCCAGAGAAGAGCCTTGAAGTCAATAAACCCAGGGCTAACGCATTCGAGGAGGTGATGGCAAAAATAGATTCCCCGTTTCGCGGCCCGGGTACGTGCTATAAAGGGCATGTCTCTTGTGCACTTATGCGTCGTTCGAGAGCGTGCTCAAGCTTTTCGGGCTTCAGTTGGTATGAAGGAGAAGTGGGGACGTGATGAAGCGTCTCAACGAAGCGTCTCATCCCCCGAGTGCCTGGGCTGAAAGATTCGCGGCTCGATTGAAGCGGCGGAGGGTTGAGCATAAGCAATCTCTAGGTTGAAACAAGTATGATTATCCTATTCATAACGGGATCATAATTCTCGACTATGATGTGGATGAACCGGAGCATCCTCAAAAGGTTGTTGGGGCAGTTTATGAAAAGGATGTTGGTGCAACTTCCGAGGAAGAAGTCGAAGTAGCTTCTGTATAGGATATCGAAGCGACTGCTGAAGTGGCTGCTGAGAGAGGTGTTGGAGCGGCGTCCGAAAGGGAAGTTGAGGCGGCTTCTGGAGAGGATGTGGGGGCGCCATGTGAAAAAGATATTGAAGCAGCTTCCAATGAAGACTCCAGTGAAGGCGCCATTGATCCTTGTATTAACACCGACAACTAGATTTCCCGCTTTATCATTTTTTTAGCATCTTTTCATTGCTTGTAGACGTTTTTGGTATTCAACGGTTTTCTGTTTATATGACTGGAGCCTGAACCTTATTAGATAATAGTTCTTCCATTCACGTTATCTTGAGACTCTAGTTGTAGCGCACCCCAGTAGGGTTTCGATAGGATCCCCTCATTCTATCGAGGCGCGGCCGATGGGAATGCGACACAAATAAGTGGTGATGTGTTTTCCTTTTATTTGACCGGATATGCCTCCATGATAATCGTATGTAACCCTAATAATAATATCTTGAGGTAGGAGATGCAACGATGAAAATTAAGGATTCAGCCTCGAACCTGTAACTCCCATTTGATAGCGCCCTTGTGTATCACATGTGTTGTGCTTCCGTGAACAAGAAATTCAAGAGTCGTATTTGCTAGGAGTGGAGGCTCTTTCTCCAACTAATAGCTCGTGTGATGTGATTGGACACGCCTGAAGAAGTGGTTGCAATCCAGGAGCACCACGCGCTAGCCTGCTGCTTCTTGATTCCTTGAAGGGATTTTTCAAAATCCGAAGAATTGCTGGTGGTGAAACTTCTTTCCCGGATCTAAGCACACGATGATTGATAGGTTGTTTCTTTGTTGAAGCAGGCTGCACTTCAGGATGCTTGCCCAAAACCGTGTACTGGCTGCGTGATGATTCCCTTTGGTCATCTTGCCCTTCTTTATGTATTCCCTTCTTCGGTGTTTTTTTTTTTGTTTTGGTTTTGAATCAATGGGTAATGATTTTATGAGGGTTTGGGTTTACTTGAGACTTTGCCTTGAGATGATTCAGGAGTAAGAATTTTAAAAGAAATGATGCTTTGATTAACTGATAAATTGAAACCCTAATTATGAATGCAAGCAGTGCAATTATTTTGGAGGAATTACAAATATTGCATGAAAAGGGAAATTACCAAAGGAAACACTAAAGGAATTTTGGAGGAGAGTGCGGCACGACATTTTAGGTATTGGAGGGTTTGAGCCACCGGGCGTGTATTACTACGCCTTCTAGCTTGTCGATGATTGATGAGCTTGCAGTAACCTCCCAAAATAATCTTTGCTACTAGGTACGGCTAGTCTTTCCCTTATGTGGAATCAGACAGAGAAGGCTGAGCCGCAACTCTTACTACCATATCTCCAACTTGGAATGGATTTGGGCGTTACGCCATTACCTTCCCAGATTCCTTGTCTTTAACTGTGACACCTTCTAAACTCTTGACAAAATACTTGAAATGACCAGCATCCCATTCACATCTCCTAGTAGCGGCTGGGCTGATAATCGGATCGAGTCCCCAAGCTTTGATGAGAGGGAAAGTGATTGGTTGCAAAAAGGGTTGTTCGATGAGACTTACTTGTGTCCGAAATCTGCGAACGAATGGTGACGAGCTCTCTCTAGGAAGTTACGTCACACTTGTATACGTCAACAAGTAGTCCTCATGATTTGATAGCTTGTTGGAGATCCTTTCAGGTATAGACACTGGAAAAGGGCATACTTCTAGCTTCGCCTTGTTGTCGTGTATCCATGAGCGCCCCAGGACCATATCATAATTTGGGTATTCTTTAACTATATGAAATTTAGCGTGTGTTAGAGAATCTCCCACCTTGATTTCAATATTAATGTACCCTTAAGCATCTCTGGCTTCTCCTTCAGAATTTTTAATTATGGTTAGGTAGTGAACATCTTCCTGCTTTGAAATCTTTGCAACTTTCAGGGTCTTGACAGTGATAATATTGAAATCAGATGTTGCATTAATCAGTGTGTTGTCAAACTCGACATCCTTCAAGTGAGCGATGGTTAGGAGTCCCCAGTTGCATCTCGCATTTCCCAGGGAAGATTAGGGTTTGGGAGCGGCCTCCCTAACTCGAAACAAACGCTTGCCTGATACGACACGGTTGAGGGCTCCAAACATGTCTTGACGATGTGCCTTGGAGAAATACATAATTTCACATAAATGCTCCATCATAGATCAACGGTTTGTGGACGGAGTCCCCGAGAAATCATGCGACTCCGACAGGGAACATGGTCTCTATGGACTCCTTCATTTCCTAATCGAAGTTCTCCCGCATCCACATTCTCTTTGAAAATGCGCTTCAATTTGTTGCAGTCACTGGTTGGGTGATTGACAAACCTGTGGTAACGACAATATTTGGGATTTGCCATCTCTTCTTCAGTTGGCGGACGTCTGAGAGGAGGTATCTTGATGGCGTTATCTTGAATCCATACTTCCAGGAGTTCAATGACTTCATCTATTGGAAATGGGAAGTCTGGATCAGCATCTCCAGTTTCTTGCACAGGATTCTTAGCCGCAGCATTCCGTGATGGAGTTGTCTGCTCCGGCGCTGCACGCTTGGGTTGTTGTTCCGTTGCTGGAGCTTTCCTTTTCCCTCCTTCACCTACCACGCTTACAGAAGGACCGGTATTATACTGCTTGTTGATGAGGCGTCTGTTTCCTCGAGTTTCGCGTGCATCTTCACTCCTGGCCGGTCTGGTTCTTTCTAACAGCGCTAGTCCGGTCGTATCCGACCGCTTAGCAGCTTCATGGAGTTCAGAGAACGTCTGGAAACTCAGGTTTTCCAGTAAAGCACGATAGATGGGAACCATACCATTAATGCATGACTCCACCAACTGTTGTTCGGTCACATTTGGGTCGTGACAATCCAAAGCTTGAATTCTGAATCTCTTGACGTAATCATTTGGATGCTCGTTGTTTCTTTGAAACATTCTTCCCAAGTTTGAGAAAGTGATTTGCTCGGACACGAAGAAATAATTCTTATAGAAAGCGGTGACCATCTCACACCAGTTGGATATGTTGTTTGGTGCAATGTTATTGTACTAGGTATACGCTCTTCCGGTAAGCGAATTTGAAAATTTTTTCAGGTAAAGGACATGATTGTATTCGTGTTCTCCAAAGGATTCCAGAAAATGAGAAATGTGTTCGTGAGCGTTACCAGTACCATCATATAGGGAAAACTGAGGAGAGGAGTATCCTCTCGGGAGAGGAACTCTTTGCACATCAGGACGATACGGGGGGTTGGTCTTGGTGCATGTCCACCGTGTTTTCTTTGCCTCGATTTTGGAGGAGACGCTCCATATCCTCACGTGTGATAAAGTTGGACGGCTGATTCCTTTCTCGTGAGCGTTCAGGAGCAACACGAACTTCCTCATCTATGAAGGCACGCCCTGTTGAAGCACTCGCGCCAGGAGTGCTAAAAGTACTCCTTGTTGGCTCCATGGGTTGACGCGCTCTTGTGGTAGTCGCTCCGTTAGCGTCTTGAGAAAAGTGAGTACCTCTTTATGATTTGTAGCCATGTCTGTACGAGCCTTAGCGAGAACTTCTTGTCTTTCCATCAAATCAACAATGGTGATAGGGGGTTGGATTCCTGTGGCTCCTCCAGTCTCTCGTTTCGATGAAGAAATGGTGGCAGCCCTTGTGACGATTGGAGGTGTCATGCTCGAAGAAATATTAGGAGTAGCAGCGGCCCTGGCTCTGGTAATAGGCGGTGTCACGCCAGATGGGATACTTCCGACGTTACTGGTGCTGGTGCTAGAGGATATAACACCATGCGATGTGTTGACTGTGCTGGCAGGCGGTACATTGGTGTTAACGGCAGGGATATTGGCACCAGGAGTGTTATCATCGCCCGTAGCATCAGAATTGGTAATTGATCCAGACCTAAGATCTACCATCTTGATTTTGAGAAAATTAAAATGAAATGGAAAATTGATCTTGCAACCGAGAGATTAATCTCCCACTGTGGTCGCCAGTTGTTTTGGGGTAAAAACTGATTCTGCTGTTTTTGGTAAATTTGGGTATGTTGATGAGAAATGAATTCAAATCCTAAACAAATGCACTGCACGAGAGTACTTTTAGATTCGAGAGATCAATCTGTAAGACTCTAGCCTAAACCAAGAAATGGCCGTTCCAGTTCAATTCGGTTACAAAGTGAAGGAGAAGGGTTGATCTAAGGGAGGAGGCGAAAAGGTGTGTGAGATCGGAATGTTGAATTATGAAGGTGTGGTCGTTTTATGACTTGTATCGTAATATGGTTTCGGATACTTGTGTTGATAACACTTGTCCCCTTTGTGAAATAAGTTGAAAACCTATTTATACAAGTCATCGAGCGCACCTTGATCTCGTAGGAAGTGGAAGCAGTTAAGTAGTGGAGAAGTGGGGTTGTGCGGAAGGTGGTGATCATCACGTTTCCATTATGAGGGAGACCGATCACCCTTTCACCCACTACTCTCTTATTGCTGTTAACTGTCCGCCCTTTCCAGACACTTTCTCGTAATGGGCGCGTTGCACGCCACACGCTGTAAACCGCCAGACCAATATCCCAGTGAGTATCCCCCAGTTTGTGACATGTTTGATGTCTCGAATGGGTCAAGTCGTGAGACTCGCCGCTAAAATCAGCCCATAGTGCTTTTAGGTTAAATAATAAGTTATTTGTGAAATCAATATTTGTATAAAATTGCTTATAATCGATGTATATAAAGCATCGCTTTCAAACAAGCAGCTGAAAAATAATCGATGTGCAGAAAACATCGTTGTTTTAGAGCTCGTTCAAGTTAGTCGCAAGTTGAGTGTCTTAGAAAAGGAGCGTGACCGGCCACCTTTGGGTGATCGCTTGGGATCCCTATGGGTGAGCTACTGCTTGGTCGATCTCTCTCTGTGGGAGAGGGGTGGCCGGTGATCACAATGCTACCCTGTTGTTCTCCTGAAAACATATCTACACCATCCAACTAGGCTAGCGAAGTTGGATGGTCGAGATGATTTGCGGCAGTTGCATAGTGTCGTTGATGTAAATTAGGGTTTAGGAGCCGTGCGGCCAACCCTCTTTTGGGCGATCAATTCAAGGCTTTGAGCGCTAGTTTGAGCAGGCCGGTCGGCCACGTGTAAAGGTGGGTCAACGGTGATCACGTTGACATCTTCGGGGCCGCCTGAAATTGAATCTAAACCTCTCAATTTGGCTAGCGAAGATGGATGGTTGTGATCGATTTGCGACAGTAGTGTGTTGCCGCAACACAACTTAGGGTTTTCAAAATCAGCGCGTTCATCCTACTTTGGGCCAACGATTCAATGCACTCTTGGCTTGATATGAACGAATTGATCGACCAAGGGCGGAGTTGGGTCGCCGCCGAACACGCCAAGACCCTTTTAATCATTCGAAAGAGGATCTAAGCCGTCCAACTAGGCTAGCTAAGTTGGACGGTCGTGATGTTTTTGAGACCGTTTTTGCCAGTCTTAGCTCGTTTGAGCTATCTTTCAACAGCGCGATCACCCATGTTAGGATTAGCGTTCAAAGACGTTACGGGAGTGCTAGATGGAATCCGATCGGTCGGGATGTTAGTGGGCCCGCCGGTGGTCATCATGAGGATCGCCTAGTTCCGCTAGGAGTAGGCTAGGCCTGTTGAATTGTGTGGCCGAATCGTGTGGCCGTGATCATTTTTTAAGACTGGTATGGACAGTCTAGATTTTCTTTAAGGAATTTAAACACGTTCGTTCGCGCTAACTTTTAATTAAAAAGTGTGTAAACACGTTGATCTCTTTGTCAGAGGGTGGTGTAGCCTATGTGAGTGTTTTCATGCAGGTCTCAATACTGACACTTCGGGAGATTCATGTTACTCCGTTGCGAGTGAACATTAATCGCCATGTCATGCCAATATTGAGAGTTCGGCTGGGAACATAGCATAGGAAAATACTAGGCAGGCCATACATTAGTGAATAATGCAATAGGTTGAAACTTACAGAATATCTGGGATTGTTGCTTCATACACCATTCTGGATTAATTTCGTAAATATGTTGAATTGCTCAATACATATGTAAGTGAAAAGGTTTATGCACTCATCACTTTCAAATGGATTTTGTTCCTTTGCAGGATGATAGCGTATTAAAATACAGGGTTTCACGATTTTAGCCCTAAACCGAAAACCACCATCAACACTTTCCAACAAGACTGTTTCTGGAAAAAGTATCAAGGTTATTTCCTTTCATGATGACATGTTTCTTTGACTCGTATCTTGCTGGTAAGGATCGGAGAATTTTCATCACAATGTCTTATTGGGAGATAGTCTTCCCTAATGCAAAACAAGCATTAAAAATACTAGACACCTTTTGATTAAATTCTTCAAACGAATCCTCATCAAACATGCGGATCCCAGTTAGAAGTTAGGTTTTGAATCCTAGCATCTTTTTCTGAGGTATATCCTTCGAATACGGTTTCTAAGATATCCCAAGCATCTTTAGACCTAGTGCATGAAGTCACATGGTGTTGAAGATCTGGGCTTATGGGGTGAATAATAGTGTTTAACCTGTCTGAATTATGCTTTACAACACTTATCTCGGATTCACTATATTCTATTAATGGCTTTGCAACAGTAGCTCCGTTTACAACAATTGTTGGTGCGTTATAACCAATAACTACAATTTTCCATGTCTTAAAGTCACGGGCTTGTAGAAAGGAATGCATAGAGATTTTCCACCATAAGTAATTAGAACCATCAAATGCCGGTGGTACATTTATAGAGATTGCACTCCTGTCCATATAGTAAGACTGCTTCAAACACAGACTTATTAGGTATCAACGTGTTTGCCTGCTCAGATACCAACTGAAAACGCAGGGGGTACCAAGATACACCACCAACTTTTTCTTAGGAGATATGTATGGACAACCTCAACACAACTCCGAGAGTAAAAAATCAATCAAGGAAAGTGTCTAGAGTTCTCTCTCTCTCTCTCTTGTTGTTAGAACGTTTACAAAATTGAATCTGTGAACCTAACTTACAAAGAGAGTTCTTGGACGGTACCAAAGACCAATATCCAAGGATCAATCAAGTCTTTTCCTACTAACAAGGTTGGACCTAGCTACTATGATTGATCAACGCACAAACTGTGATATTTCAATTATAAAGATAAACAATATAATGCGAAAAAAATAAATAACACAGACACCAGAAGTTTTGTTAACGAGGAAACCGCAAATGTAGAAAAACCCCGGGACCTAGTCCAGATTGAACAACACATTGTATTAAACCGCTACAGACACTATCCTAATACCAATTAACTTCGGTCTGGAATGTAGTTAAGCCCTAAAGGAAATCCACTGATTAAGGTACAATCGCGTCCCTTACGCCTCTTAAATCTCGAAAAACTCTGCGCACTTGATTCCCTTAGCTGATGTCATCCACAACTAAGAGTTGCTTCAACCTCAATTGAAAACTTTAAACCAAATCTTTCTCCCACAGATTAAGCCTATATCTGATTTCCTGATTTACAATTTAAACGGATGATCAGATCAAACAATGGAGGTGATGGAAATCGATAGCAACTTAGACAAAAGTCTGGCTAACCTCAAAATCCGGACTTATGCAACCCGAAGTGCAGCCTAGATTATTATTCACCTCACAAGTATAAAATTTGCGGAATAAACAAAGTAAGAGACGAAGAGACTCTGTTGATTACTATCTATCTTGATCGTTGGAGCAAGCTCTACAAACAATCAAGATCAGGATACTCGAGTTATCAAGATAAAAAAATAAATGGACCTGGCTTCATGAATCCACGTGAAGTCTTTATAGTCGCTAAACTCTAAAAGGGTTTCTGGAGAGGACGACTCTAGATACAACTAGGACACACCAAAAAGTAGTGTCGGGATTCAAAAATCCAAGTTTCCAAGAGTTCCCCTTATATAGACTTGTAGATGGTGGATTTTCGACAAGGGCTAAAATCGTAAACCCATAATTGTACATGCTCCTGATCTAGCAATCAGATGAGTATTGAGGCTCATGTCTCTCATCGAAAGCATGAAAGCTCATGCGAGAATCTCTGACTGAGAATAATGTCTCTCAGAGTATATGTAGATGTGTAGTCTCTCAACTGAGGAAACGGCATATCTCATGAATACTGAGCAATTTCAGTAATTACTTATATATAGAATTGAAAGATTGGACGGCTCCTAGACAGCTTGCCTGCTAGTATAGAGCAATAACGTCTTCAGGATGTAACAATTATTTTCCCTGACTATATAAAAGAAATATGACGCTTCAACTAGCGCATATTACTCCTAAATAATTAATGCTCCTAGAAGATCGTACTAGTATAGAGCCATCAATTAATTATTCCTAAATCATCGTGATTCATCAACCAATCCTCGGAAAATATTCTATGTTTTCCATAATATTTCGTTACTTCAATTTATGGTTCTTCCCAAACAGAATTCCATGGGTTAGTAATAAATATTCAACACACGGGCATCCGAGCACTATCGAATAAGCCCCACCAAAATGGTGCAAGTGTACTCAGCAATAATGCACTAACGAGCCCCTGAATGCACAAACGATCATTCCAAAACATGAAAGAACGATGAACCTATGCAAAATAGGAAGAAAGTAATAAATAATAAAATATTAGTCAAGGCGCTAAGGGACTGGGCTCACCGGCCGTCCAGTCACGCCGTGACCAGTCCCACGTCCAAATTCTATATTTTATCATATTTTTATTATTTTCATTGATCTCATGAAAATCTCTTCATTTGAACAAATATCCTTCGTTTTAAGGAAACTCCTTAGTTTCATGGTGTTTCCTCCGCATCAAGGAAATAATATAAAATTGGGAAAGGTGTCGTGGGACCGTGTCTACTAGCCGGCGGGCTATGCCGTAGTTGTGGCCGGTCCCACACCTCATGATTCCTCATTATTTTATTATTATTTCCCTAATCTCATGAAAACTCCTTGATTTCATGATATTTCCTTTAAATCATGAAAAATAATATAAAATTAGGGAAGCTCGTGGGACCGGGCCCTAGCCGGCCCCACACACCCTTATTTTTTTTTTATTATTTTTTATGTTTCCTTGATCTCATGGAATTCCTTGATTTCATGATATTTCCTTCAAATTATGAAAATTCCTTCAAATCATGGAAATAATACATACAATTACTTAAAATTAGGGAAAACTCACGGGACCGGGCCCTAGCCGGCCGACCATGCCCAAGACGGTCCCACATGCCCTTATTTTATTAATGTTATTTGTTTCCTTCATCTCATGGAAACTCTTTAACTCCAAGGAAACTCCTTGATTTCAACAAAACTCCTTAGTTTCAACAAACTCCTCGATTTTATGATATTTCCATAAAATCATGAAAAAATATAACAAAATTAAGGAAATGCTATGGGACCGGGCTCATTGGCCGACCGTCCATGACTTGGACATAGCCGGTACCACACTTCATGATTCCTTCATTTTATTATTATTTTCCTTCACCTCATGAAGTTTCCTCAGTTTCAGCAAAAATCCCTGATTTCTTCATATTTTCCCAAATGATTGCTCAAACGCACATCAGAAAATATCAAAATTCTCAGGACTGAGGCGCGAACACTTTGGTGACATGAGCATATTACCTTGACCGACCAGGGTTGGCTCTTTGGCTTGCAAGAGGCCGGTCCCTCATTTTCATCATTTGACCTAATTTATTCATATTAGGTTCAAACTCTTCCGAACAATTTTGGAATTTCATGAAACGATCGTCATTCGATCCCGTGACCACCTAGGTACGGTTTCATGACCCCTTGGTCGGTCCCTCATCTCTTCATAATTAATTAGGTTTTATCACCTAAGGCTCAGACGAGCATTATTTTAATAAATGATTAAACCAGCATTTAATCATTCTTTCATCAACAAATCAACAAGTCTTCAAGTGACCTTGGTATTTGCTCACTTGAGCGTCTAGGCACTACATGGTTGACCCGTGATCCCAGGTAGCCGATCCCTCCTTCACTCCGTGGTTAATTTTCAATAAACCATCAATTGATCGAATTAGGGTTTTGAGTCCAAGGTTCATAATTCCAGATTCAAACGCTAATAATTTTACGATGATCTCATGGTCAACACTTTATTAATTATACTTGGTTCAGTTGCCAGTATTTAAATTAATATTTTCTTTAGTCATGCTACCAAAAATTCATCAAACGAGCAACATTTGCTCAGATGAGCAATATTTGCTCAGACTAAGGAATATTGGTTCAACTATCAATATTCAACAATCCATCGAATGAGCAATATTTGCTCACATTGACTATCAACATTTACGTGATGATCATACCTCTGTCTCAATAGACACGTTCAATTCATGAGTCTCAGAATATTTGCAAATCATGTTCGACTCAACAATACAAGGACTCATCGTCCCATGAAGTCATGAAGTCAGCAACTGACTAACTAATCACGAGACATCAATCGTGTCACATGGGGGATATTAACTAGGGTTTTGGTCTGGCGGTCTACGGCACGTGTGTTCATACACACGATGAGAATGTGAGAAAGTCGTGCAATTAGTTGAAGGAGTTAACAAAGTAGTGGATGGAAAATCGACCAAGTCTTCGCACGTTGAGCAAATGGTTTTAACACGATTTCCACTTCTCCACTCTTTAATTCCATCAACTGTCACACTTCATGGGATCATGGTGTTTAAAATTCTAGCAATATAAATAAGTTTCTTAATCATGATTGAAAATAAGACAATCTTTCGTCAAACAGACAACAAGGCATTAACATCTCAACATCTGAGCAATTACTCTCAACAGAGCAAATTCAATCAATCAGAGCTTATTTTATTTCTTTACGCAGAATACACAACACACCTACAATCTTCGATCACCATTGATCTCACACATTTCTCAGCTTCCCTCCTACAGATCGACCCATCCTCTCTTGTGACCGAATTGACTCTGGAACGACCATTGTCTTGGTTTAGGACAGAGTCCTACAGATTGATCTCTCGAATTCAAAGCACTCCCTTCTTGCAGTGCATCTGTGTGAGGTTTGAAAGTTTGCTCGGTTCAAGTAGTTTCCTCCGCACGGTCGTCTCCTTAATTCCGTAAAAACCAGCAACTCGTTTTTCCCCATCTACAAGACTTCAAAGCCTAGGTTATTTTAGGCTTAAGCTAAGGTAGCTTTGGAACCAAGCAAACAATATCCACCGTTAGATGAAAGCTTTGAATCTTAATCACAGATACAAGATATACACTATGGTTAGGTAAACCGTAACCGAACCGTGTATAAAGACTATGTTCAACATGGTTAGCCGAAACTAGCCGATTTGAACTTAATAGCTTAACACTCATTTTCATCTTCACTAAGACGTTATGATTGAGTCACAATCATGTGATCAATTGAGTCTAGTGTTAATTAGAGAAAAGATCAAATGCAAATTAATTCATAGAAATAATTTAATCGCAATTGA
This sequence comes from Papaver armeniacum, assembly GCA_023531295.1. Classification (NCBI taxonomy): domain Eukaryota; kingdom Viridiplantae; phylum Streptophyta; class Magnoliopsida; order Ranunculales; family Papaveraceae; genus Papaver; species Papaver armeniacum. The sequence continues at coordinate 345,925 of JAJJWW010005741.1, read as the reverse complement.
ATCATGATCGACATAGTTATAAATGTACAAAGTACAATTACTTGAACCGTTCGTGAATCGGCTGAGTCACAGTACGCGGATCGGTATGCAAACTTATATGCAATTACCGAGTTCCGGAGTCTACAGAACTTTTCAGTTCATAAACCGGTTTGCACACTTATTGTTAGAGCATTGCTCGGTCGAACTCGCATGCGTTTCTATCTCAAGCATGTTTGTCAATGTTAGTGATCAAAACTATAAGTCTTGATTTCTAGTATACTATAGCTAAGTCTCGGACTAGGATAGAAAGTGCAGTTCAGCTCAAGAACTCCATGGCAATCATCATACAAGACGAAGAACCACTCAAGGAACTTCTGGAACTTCATCGACTAAAAGGTATGTGGAGACTTGAACTTATCTATCACTCAAAAGTCTATCTACTCTATCTCCTATCTTTGAGACAAAGTTGTTTTGTTATATAGACTTTGATTATACACATTTACTATTTCGAGCCGAGTTTATCTCGCCTATCTATTTCTCAATATGTGTTGGTAAGCTTTCGCTTTGGCCAAGTTCATCTTTACCTAGTGACGAAAGTCATGTTATGGTTCAATCACTTTGAAAATGGCTTTGACGAAAAATGGTTTGTGAATAACAACTATATAACGTCCTCTAAGAATGTTTCAATGATTAAAATGAGAGTTTAGATTATATAACCAATGTTGGATATAAGCATTGTGCGGCAACACATATATGTATAAGTCATTTTTTCTTGAACCGAAGTTTGTGAACTTTGTTGATCAAGAGAACCGAAACAAGAGCCGTGAACTCAGTTCGTGAACTCAGTCCGCGAACCCAGTCCGCGAACTGGCGGAAGTTCTCGACCTGAGAAATTCTGCTGGAGTTTGAGAACTCCTTCCGGGAACTTAAGTCTGCGAACTTAAGTTGGTTATATCTAAAAATGATTATTTGTGAACTTATATTTATATTAACTAAGGAATGCTAAATGCAAACCGTGGCTATAAAGTTCATGAACCGATTCGAGTGAATCAAATCGTTTTTGCTTCGATTGTGTCTTATGTAGTTACATAAGATTTCCTTGCAATTGAACAACTCTCTAACTAGTTCATTTGAACTAGTTATGATGAAGAAGAATATGGTTGATATGAAAGTGCTCATATGGCTAACCATTTGGTTAACTATTGTTGAACCAACAAATGTACATGTTTGGGTACGGTTACACAAACCTAAAATCGTGCATTTCATTTGTGTGTAACAAGCTAAGTTTTTGATCCAACGGTTGAAAGATATTAGCTTGAATCTAATCAGGTTTTCATCTAACGGTGAATATTGAATGCATTGTTACCAAGCTAACATTGATTGCAAACCCTGATTTGAAAGACTATATAAGGGAGAACTCTAGCAACTGGGAAACCTAATCCCCACACCTTCCGTGTGATACTAGTTGTATTAGATAGAGTCGATTCACCTTTAACCTTAGGTTTCTTCTTGAAACCCAGGTTAACGACTTAAAGACTTCATTGGGATTATGAAGCCAGACCGATACTACTTTCTCGTAGTTGTGTGATCTGATCTTGTTGATTCTATCATTTTGAGTACAATCGTAACGATTGGCTTGAGATTAATATCTCCGATAGGCAAGATATAAAAGTAGTCACAAACATCTTCATCTCATCGTTTGTGATTCCAAAATATCTTCTTTCGCCGTGTCGATTAAGATTATTATGAGGTGATTGATAATACTAGGGTGTTCTTCGGGAATATAAGTCCGGGTTATCAATTGGTTCCTTTTCACCTTGATTTATCAAAAGACGTAACAAAACTTGTAGGTATTTCTGTGGGAGACAGATTTATCTATTATCGTATACTTTTCTGTGTGATACAGATTTGTTTATTAAAGTCTTCGACTTTGGGTCGTAGCAACTCTTAGTTGTGGGTGAGATCAGCTAAAAGAATCAAGTGCGTAGTATCCTGTTGGGATCAGAGAAGTAAGGAGTACAACTGTACCTTGAATCAGTGTGAGATTGATTAGGGTTCAACTACAGTCCAGACCGAAGTTAGTTTGTAGTAGGATAATGTCTGTAGCGGCTTAATACAGTGTGGTGTTCAATCTGGACTAGGTCCCGGGGTTTTTCTGCATTTGAGGTTTCCTCGTTAACAAAAATCTGGTGTCTGTGTTATTTCTATTCCGCATTATATTTTGTTATATAATTGAAATATCACAGGTTGTGCGTTTGAATCAATCAATTGGAAATCCGACCTTTGGTTGTTGATTGAAATTGATTGATCCTTGAACATTGGTCTTTGGTACCGTTCAAGTGATTTCTCTTGTATTCAATTAGACTCGCATATTTTTATTTGCTTGAGAAAGAATTGAATCAAGAAAGAGAGATATAACTCTTTGATATACTTTATTAAGATTGAGTCTAGTTGATTCTCTTGAAAGTATATTGGAGTTTGTCCATACAAATTTCTAAGCGAGATATTGGGTGTGGTTGTTGTACCCCCGATTTTTCAATTGGTATCAGAGTAGGCAAACACGTTCAAGACCTTATAAGTCTGTGTTTGTAGCGATCTGACTCTATGGACAGAGGTGCTATCTCTATCAACGTACCACCAGTCTTCGATGGCTCTAATTACTTATGGTGGAAAATTACTATGCGAGCTTTTCCTCAAGCACGTGATTTTCAATCATGGGTATATGTTGTTAATGGCTATGATGCTCCCGTTGTGGCAGTTGGAAATGTAAACGTTCCCAAGAATATTGGTGAATACAGCCCTGCCGAGATACTTGATGCAAAGCAAAATTCCGACGGTTTGAATGCCATCATACATGCCATTACCCCGAATCTTCAGCACCATGTGTCAAATTGCACTAAGTCTAAAGAAGCGTGGGATATATTAGAAACCATATTCGAAGGTAATACCAGTGAAAAGGAAGCTAGGCTTCAAAACCTTAATTCCGATTGGGAAAACCTTTGTATGGCAGATGAAGAAACATTTGATGAGTTTAATCACAAAGTGTCTGAAATTGTTAATGCATCTTTTGCATTGGGTAAGACTATTCCTGAAAAGGACATTGTGATGAAAGTTCTCAAATCGCTGCCATCTAGATACGATTCTAAGAAGCATGCCATCGTTGAGGGAAATAACCTTGATACACTTTCCAGAAACACTCTGATAGGAAAGTTAAAAATTCTTGATCTTGACACAGGCAGAACGTTCGCGTTCAACGCTGTGACCAAAACAAGTGCATCCTCTCACTTGTCTTGGGCTGATGAATGTTGCTCCAATCATGTTGATTTTGATAATCACTGATAATCAGAAAGGTCAATGATTATAAAGAGAAAGAATAGATGTGATGAATATCCATCTTCAGTTAATGCTTCAGATGATTCAATGGAAGACAAGTCTACTTTGGATGTCTCAGATGAGTCTACTACAGATTCTCTCTCCACTTCAACTTCTGATTCAGAACTTGAGTATGACACAGAGTTTCTTGATCTCTTGAATAAAGAGATTCTTCAAGAGAACCTTCACTTAAAGGCCTCCTTGAAGAAAATTGAATCATCACTCCAGGCGAAAATATTGAGATAGAGCGTCTTAATGACAAGTTCGTCAGAACCATGTCTCTAAAGGAAGAAGAGATTAACACTCTCAAGTATGACCTGCAAAGGTTATCTGGAAGCTCTGACAAAATTGTAGCAATGTTATTTGGTCAGAGATCCTTTGGAAACACTAATGGTTTGGGGTTCAAAAGCAAAACTCAAAGTTCAAAGTTGTCCACTCCGACTAATCAAGAAACAACGACTGTTGATTGTTGTGTTAAACAGGAAGAGTCACATAAAGACGAAAAATCCTCATTAATTTGTTCATTTTGTGGACATTCGAAGCATGATCAGAATACTTGTTGGAGATTCAAAAGGAGCAATTTGAGAATCACCAAACTTCAAAAGAACATGCAGAAAATGAATCTGGATCAGGATAACCAAGCTCCTTTTAAAAAAATTCAGATCTAGACGAGGTAACAAATCCGTTTACACGACAACCAGTGATAAGCCACGAAAAATAAGAGGTGTGAGCATGTGGCTCACTCTGTCACCAACTACCGATGGTGACGTCCGCATCCTCATTTTTAGCTTGGGAAAAATGAGGTTTGCACTAAAAATGGCTCAAGATGTTGTTTTTGTAGATCCTTTTCTTATATTTGTTAAGAAAATATTCTCCTAAAAGGATGGAAGGTGGATAACAAATCCTGAAAGACTTATTCAATGTCTTCTAGGGTTTAGGGTTCATAAATCCAGCTTTTTTTATTGTGTCCTCTCTTTCTCATTTCTGTTCAAAAGATACAATCACATGGATCCTGTGACTAGAGGAATCTCAAAAAGAGATGCAGTTGAAGCAGTTAATGTGTATCTTTGTGAAGGAATCTCTTCCTCAGGAGTAAAGAAAGTGAAGTCGACAATCATTTAACAAGGTTCTTTCTCTAACCGTCTCTTTTCTGTTTGTTATTATAATGATTTTAGAGGCATGGTGAAAGATTTCATCAACAAGAGAAATGATTTAAAATCTCAAATCATTTCCTCTTTGGAAAAGATAACTCACTATTAACAAATGTTGTCTCTAACCAAGAATACCTTGGGTGAACTAAAAAGAGAACTTAGTGAGTTAACTGACATTTCTGAAGACCTAGAGGAATTGAATGCTCCTGTAATCAATAGTCTCTTCAATAATAAGAAGGAATTCTCTTTAGATGCTCTGAGAAAGCTCTTAATGTCTAGTAAATCTTCTATTTCCTTGTTTTGTTTAAGAATAACAAGAGTTTGGAATAGCCATTATTGTGATTACACATATCTATGTCCAACGTTTTCATCTTCATGTTTTTAGATTTATTGGTTTAAATTATAAAATTGTTTGGAAGATGATTTTTGTATTATTAATCTTTATGGTTTTATATATTGCAATTTGTTATGGGATATGTGTGTTTGCGTCCGTGAACTATGATTGTCACATACCTTGTCAAAAGTTTAGTCCTTTATATGTCGATATGCATGTGTTGATAAAAGAAGGAATGAACTTTTGACAAATACAAAAGTTAAGCCTATTATGTCAATTATTGATGGAAGATAGGTTAAAATATTTTGTTTTCAAGGATTATGTCTATTGTATGTCATTGTGAAAATGGTGATGGAAAATAGAATGAATCCTTGCTTATTCCACGGTATTAGGTCGACCTCCGATCCACAATTTGTGTATATACTGTGTTGTTCCATAAGGTGTCTTTTTTTGAGCTCTATCGACTGAGTTATTCTTTAGCTAAGTTGTTGCTCCGTGAGGTACTTTATATCGAGCATGTTCAACTAAATTAATCATCCTTGTTTGGTTATTTAGTTGTTGCTCCGTAAGTTCTCTTATGTCGATCATGACCAATTAAATTGATTACTTTTTGTGGTTAATTTGGTTGTGTATTCCGATTAGATTAATTATGGGTTCTCTTGTGATTAATCTAATTGAGTATTTTTGAGTCTCCATAAGTTCACTTATGTTGAGCATTTCCGATTAAATTAATCATGGGTTCTCTTGTGGTTAATTTAATTGAGTATTTTGGATTCAAATTCATACTTGTATGTGATTTGTTATGTCCAACGAAATCCTTCTTTTCTTTTGAAATTAAGGTCGCTCTTGTTGTTCTTTCGGGAATGACATTTTATGGGGGAGAGTTCTTAATTGAACTTGTGCTTAATTGCCATATCTTTGTGGGGAGTGCGGTTGTGGAATATTATAGGGTTATCTTGTATCTTTATAAACTCCTTGATGAATGCATTTAGCTTTGGCTATATGATTGCATCTAAATAATATGATATATGCTTTCTTTTGGTCATGAAATGTCTCTTTCGGAAATTTCATTAGGATCCCATGTTTGTACCTTTGCCAATTTTATTGACAAAAAGGGGGAGAATTAATATGTAGTTCACACTACAAATACATATGGTTTTCGGATTATTATGGAATGGGGAGTGGTTTCCATGTGAGGTGGAGTATTGACTAAGGGGGAGTGATACATACCACCATAGTATTGTTGTCGAAGTTGTGATACAATTGAACTTTGATACTATATAATGATACTATGACACTATATAACAATGATTGAGAACTCTTGTTTTCTCGTTGTTATAGCTACGGATTTTCAACAACGATGATGCTGAACTTACAACCTTTGGGATCATTGGAGTACTTGGAAGTGACGAAGATTTCGAGTAATGTTGAAGATTAGGCATGTGGAATAGGAGCTACAAAAGTTAATTCATTTATTTTTGTATTCCATATGTATTGATAGTTTTGTCACTAAAATTGACAAAGGGGGGGAGATTGTTAGAGCATTGCTCGGTCGAACTCGCATGCGTTGCTATCTCAAGCATGTTTGTCAATGTTAGTGATCAAAACTATAAGTCTTGATTTCTAGTCTACTATAGCTAAGTCTCAGACTAGGATAGAAAGTGTAGTTGAGCTCAAGAACTCCATGGCAATCATCATACAAGACGAAGAACTACTCAAGGAACTGGTGGAACTGGTGGAACTTCATCGACTAAAAGGTATGTGGAGACTTAAACTTATCTATCACTCAAAAGTCTATCTACTCTATCTCCTATCTTTGAGACAAAAGTCGTTTTGTTATATAGACTTTGATTATACACATTTACTATTTCGAGCCGAGTTTATCTCGCCTATCTATTTCTCGAAATATGTGTTGGTAAGCTTTCGCTTTGGCCAAGTTCATCTTTACCTAGTGACGAAAGTCATGTTATGGTTCAATCACTTTGAAAATGGCTTTGACGAAAAATGGTTTGTAAATAACAACTATATAACGTCCTCTAAGAAAATTTCAATGATTTAAATGAGAGTTTAGATTATATAACCAATGTTGGATATAAGCATTGTGTGGCAACACATATATGTATAAGTCCCTTTTCCTTGAACCGAAGTTTGCGAACTTTGTTGATCAAGAGAACCGGAACAAGAGCCGCGAACTCAGTCCGCGAACTGTCGGAAGTTCTCGACCCGAGAAATTCTGCTGGAGTTTGAGAACTCCTTCCGGGAACTTAAGTCCGCGAACTAAGTCTGCGAACTTAAGTTGGTTATATCTAAAAACGATTGTTTGTGAACTTATATTTATATTAACTAAGGAAGCTAAATGCAAACCGTGGCTATAAAGTTCATGAACCGATTCGAGTGAATCAAATCGTTTTTGCTTCGATTGTATCTTGTGTAGTTACATAATATTTCTGTAGTGATCTACACTACAAACAACTAAATTAGGGGTTCAATCTTACAGGATCTACACTGTAAAGATTGGGATATAAACCTCAGAGAGGCAGAGATAACTCTTTCATAAAAATCTTCACTTGTTTTTTGTTAGGGTTACAGAGATGAATAAAAGAGAAGAGTGTTTTGGTCACACGAGCCAAACATACACACACACACACAGAAGTTCTCTAAAGACACTCAATACAATGATAAGGGCACCCCCTAAGTAGCTAAGTCAGACAAGGCTATGACAATGCCCACCCCTACAACATATCCTTGTCCTTAAGGATGAACTTAGGGAAAGAAGATCTGATGAAAGCTGTGTCTTCCCAAGTAGCATCTCCTTCAGCAGTGTGATACCATTGGACCTGCACCTGTGGAACATGTTGGCGGCCCTTGATAAGAACGCGAGTACGACCTTGAATAATCCATCTTTGTCTAAGGTGGGAAGTACTATGTGTGGAAGAAGTACTTGGCCAATTTTCTTCTTTAATTGTGAGACGTGAAAAACGGGGTGAATCCGAGAAGAGACAAGTAACTCAAGTCGATAAGCAACAGCACCAACTCTTTCTAGTACCTTGTAAGGACCAAAGAACTTGGCTGCTAGTTTGAGATCCTTGCGTAGCTGAATTGAGGTCTGCCTATATGGCTGAAGACATAAATAGACCCAATCGCCTACTTCAAATGATCTCTCAACCCTGCCCTTGTCAGCCTGCTGCTTCATTCGATATTGAGCAGTGGTGTAAATAGTCTTCTACTAAGGAGTTGTGAATGTTCCCAGCAGCGTGTAGTCCAAATTGTGGTGGAGGATAGCCGTAAAGAGCCTGAAAAAGTGTTAGCTAGAGGCTGGTGTGGTAAGAAGTATTAAACCACCACTCCACGAGATATAGCCATGACACCCACTTGACAGGCCTATAACTACACATGTAACACAAATAGGATTCTAAACAAGCATTAACACGTTCTGTTTGTCCATCCGTTTGCGGGTGGTAAGCCGTGCTCAAATGTAGAGAAGTACCCACTTCCTGGAACAATGCCTGCCAAAATCCACTCAAAAAAACTGCATCTCTATCGTAAACAATGGTTTCAGGGATGCCATGTAGTTTAAGGATGGTGTTGATAAAAACCTTGGCTACTGTTTGAGATGTGTAAGGGTGACTTAACGCTATAACGTGAGAGTATTTTGTGAAACGATCAACAATTACCAGAATGACGTCTCTGCCCTCAGACTTTGGCAAACCAGATATGAAATCCATGCTAAGGTGCTTCCATGCTTGATCAGGTACAGGAAATGGTTGTAGCAAACCAAAAGGTAGCTGATGTTCCACTTTGTGTTGTTGGCAGATGTCGCAGTTGCGGACGAATTCAATCAAGTCTTTCTTCAAGCCAGGCCAATGGAAGAATGACTTAGGTATCTGATAACTGGCTTGCATTCCGGAGTGTCCTCCAATGGCTGATGAATGAACAACTGCAAGAATCTTGTGTCGAATTGCACCACTGGTGCCAATATATATCCTGCCCTGCAACTTCACAATACCATTAGTGTAAGTATAACCCGCATCATTTTGGGGAGACACAATGAGCTTTGGAATCCAATCTGAGGTAAGTGGGTCAGCCACATAGCTAGTGATCACTTGTTCAAGCCATTTTGGTTGAGCCGTAGATAAGGAAGAACAACTAGCACGAGACAGAGCATCAGCTACACGATTCTATGAGCCCTTCTTGTAGCACAAGGTGAAGTTGTAATCCAAAAGCTTAGTGAACCATTTCTGCTGGAGTAAGGTGTGTAACTGCTGCTCCATGAAAAACCTGAGGCTTTGATGATCTGTAAAAATCTTGAAATGGGAACCCAATAAGTAAGTTCTCCATTTGGTGACTAAGAAGGACGATGGCCAATAACTCCTTTTCGTAAGTGGAAAGTGTTGTGTATCTGATGCCCAATCCCTTGCTGTGGAAGGCAATAGGCCTACCATCTTGCATTAACACTGCCCCAACACCCGTATCACTAGCATCTGTTTCTACTACAAACTCCTTACTAAAATCTGGTAATACCAACACTGGAGTAGAGGTGACCACTTTTTTGAGTAGCTCAAAAGCTGATTCTGCAGCCACATTCCAAGAGAAATTACCCTTTTTAAGCAATGCTGTAAGTGGTTGACAAATAAGCCCATAGTCCTTGACAAATTTACGGTAATAACCTGTCATCCCTAGAAACCCACGGAGACCCTTAGTGGTAGTTGGTCTAGGCCAGTTCACCATACAATCAATCTTGGCTGGGTCAGCTGCGACACCCTTGTTGCTGATTACATGACCTAGATACTCTATTTGTGATTGACCAAATGAACATTTACTACGCTTAACAAACAGGGAATGACTGTGTAGGATAGAAAGTGTAATATGCAGATGCTGACAATGTGAAGCCATGTCTTTACTATAGATTAGTATGTCTTCGAAGAAGACGAGAATAAATTTTCGAAGGCATGGGCGAAAAATATCATTCATGAGTGATTGAAAAGTTGTCGGGGCGTTAGTGAGCCTAAAAGGCATCACTCGAAACTCATAATGCCCGTGGTGTGTACGAAATACAGTCTTAGCAATGTCATCTAAGTATACCCTAATCTGGTGGTACCCAGCAAGAAGATCTAGTTTGGTGAATACAGTAGCACCAGATAACTCAACAAGCAATTCACCAATAACTGGTATAAGGTAATTATCTTTGATTGTGATTGCATTAAGCTTACGATAGTCGACACAGAATCTCCACCCTTCATCTTTCTTTTTGACTAAGATGACTGGTGATGCAAAAGGGCTACGGCTAGGCTGTATGATATCTGCTTGTAACATTTCTTGGACTAGGTTCTCAATCACCTCCTTCTGCAGATATGATACTCTATAAGGCCGCATATTTGGTGGAGTAGCATTGGGAAGCAAGTTGATGTGGTGATCATGAGCTCTCTCCGGGGGCAGTGTGGTAGGTGTCTGAAAAAATTCAGGGAACTGCTCTAGAACTGCAACAATTGGTGCTTCTATGACTTCTGGAGTAGTGTTGTTGGCCTGGAGAGAAAACAATTGTCCAATGAGACCTTGGGTGCCCTTTTGAAGTAGTCTTTTCAGCATGGAGCCTGACATTTGAGACAAGGTAACTTCTTCTGGTTGGAATGTCAATTGGATCTCCTTACCTTGGTGCTGAAATTTAATAATGAGTTTCTTGAAGTCGAAGACCATAGGGCTGAGTTCACGCATTGATGTAGTTTTTACAGTGGTAAGAAAAGTGGTTCGCTAAAGACTTGTAGAGATTCGATTTTAGACTCAAATTAAAATAGAAAACTTAAGAAGTTGTCGTTATCAAGATTATAAAAAGCACCGAGACTCAGGATTCCACCAATCACCAATTTTTATGTGATTTAATCTAATAAATATTCATGCAACTCTTTACGTTTAAAGTGATTCTAATATTTTTGCCTAGACAAGCAGATTCTCAAAACAATAGTTGTAAATCGAAAGCATGGACCATCAAAAGACTTAACCTAAGCATGACCCATCAATTGAGAACACAACCACTTAATCAGAATCATATATTCGATTTCAGTTCAGTGCAAATAATCATAAAAGAAATTGCAAAAATCATTAAAAATAGATTACCACATAAATATTGGAAAAATGGCTTCCTCCGTCGCCTCAGCAATGGGGTTTAGCTCCTCATATTAATCACATGCTCAAAATAGGTGTTCATAGCTCAAAAGTATGAAAAACAAGAGAAAGCTAATAACTCAGGCAGTTTGCAACGCTGAAGAAACGTTACAAAAAGACTGTTACAGAAGAAAGAAGACTGCATTTTAAACGATACTTCTTTTCTACAGTAGTTTTGCCACAGTCCTCTCTGCGACAGACTTTGGATGTCTCGTTCTTCGTCTTCTTCTTCTCCTCCACCTTCTCGCCGCAACTCGCAATTCACCTCTGCAGCCTTTTCTTTCTCCTCTGTAGCGTACCCTAACTCTACCCTAAGTCTCGATTCCCCTCTTAAACTCAATAACGTTCCTTTTATATACAACAGGTGTAGAAAATCTCGAGAAAATATTCCCGATATCCCTTTGTCTTTCCCGGGATATTATTCCCTTTTTATCTCATGCGGTGTTCGGTTCTTTAATCCCAACCGTGTCTTAATATCATCAAAACCTTAAGATTTCTTCCTTCTCTTCTTTTGCACGGTACATCCAACAACAAAATCCGGAGATTCATGATTGCCTGTTATATAGAACTATTCCTTTTTTTTTACGTACCTTCCCTGATTGTTTACTCATTGGTAGGCTTAGATATGTGTTTATATTTATGTGCCTACATGTAATAACCGCAAGTGCACGGCGTCTATCGGAGACGTGGCAAGTACGGGTCGAACCACAGAGACTTGTGGTGCTCTGATTGATCTAAAGGCTTACTACTTACTGATTTCAGGTGACGGTAACACAATTATGGTTTGTTGTCGAAGCGACTGAGATGAAATGAAGTGACTCTAAACTAAGGTATAAGATAGTGACAGTGGGGATACTAGGGTCTTCAAATCCACCACTAACTCCTATTATGAGTTCAACTCAGTTGAGCTTTCTTGTCCTGTGACTGATAAGGGCAGGGTGTCAATTCCACCACCTATCTAAGGGGTTTCTCCATGTAAAGCTTCAAATAATGTCACTAAAGTACTAACCCGAGTATTAGTTGTCTAATTAAGCACAACTAATCAAGGGAATTCGCAATTGTATCTAAGTTTTGAGCTGCAATACACTCAACACAGTTGTGATCTAACTACAATGGATACAAGGCATCCATTGTGAGAGAAAAGCATTGGGCATTTATAATTGAAGATGTCTGATAATTTAAGCACTCAAAAACATCTCAAACAAGATTGAAATCAAAACAGGAATTAGGGTTTCAAAGTGAAACCCTAGCACTCTAAATTAAAACATCAAAAACACAATTAAACTACAATTAAACCTAATTGGTGCTCCAGCTAGCCCAGCATAACCAAAAATATCTTCCTTTCTTCTATTTATACATGCACAGAATTCCCCAAAACCCTAATTCTTTAAAAATAGAAATTAAACAAAAATCTCTCACCCATACTCTCTCGCATCGTCGTCTCTTCTACCCATGCGGCTATTGATTGATGTTTGGTGAAAACCCTAACTCTAATTATCTCTAACCTAGCTTCTAGGTTGATGAGAAGCTATGAGAGAGATAATTGAGAGAGAGAGTGGCGGAGAAGGAGCTAGTGGTGATGGCGTTGACAGGAGAGGTGATGATGGAGGTGGTGATGGCTCTGCACAGGGGTATGGGAGAAGAAGAAGAAGGTGAGGGTTTTGCAGAGGGGTTGCTCGAGAGAAGAAGAAAGAGAAGAAGAAGGAGAAATGAGGGGTAGTCGATAGGTGTAGGGGTATGGGTGTTGTGGTATTGAGCAGGTGCAGCAAAGGAATGATGAGAAGGCCTCAGCGAGCGTTGGATGCAGCGAGACGAGATCCGAACTACCGAGAGAGACTCGGAGTGTTTTGGTGTTGAGCGAGCGCATCAAGATATGATGAGGAAGTCGGAGCGAGCGTAGGATGTGGTGAGTGAAGATCTTAACGGCTCGGGATGAGCGGGTTCGGATCCGGGTCGTGGGTTGGAGATGGATAGCTCGAGCCCATGTCTTCCTTGTTGGGTTGCAACTGATTCGCGCGCAGGCTTTGGCTATCTGCTCCATAGATGCTCGTCTCCCATTCTTCGCTCTTTTGGTTCCTCAATTTCTCCGAGCTTTATTTATTACCTAAAAACACAAAATTAATTAATACAAATATTTATTCTTGAAAACAAAGAAAATACAGAATTTGGGATAATATCTGATTCTTGAGCACAAAAGGTGAGTAAAATGCCAATAAATAGATGTATAAATATGCAATATTTGGCACTCATCACTCATCACCTGTGTTAATCTAAACTCTCACCAAATGGTCGAATATCATCCAAGCCGTCAATATACTTTCCCAAGTTTCACGTAACTTCCGAACTTAGAATAAAATCTCGAGAACTTCTCTCTTCCCCTGTTTAGCCAAGATACTGTTGAATCCTCCTATTTTTATGTTCACAACACCACTAACAACCATGTTTACTCAAAACAGGCCCAAAACAATCCATACCCACGAAAATATCCAACAGAATCACACCCAAATCGCTGCCAGAAATGTTCGCTGCTACTGAATTTTCAAAATACCTTTTCCCGCCAAAACTCTCTCAAACCGTGAAGAAGAGGGTCACCCCCTATCCAGAGTAGGACTCCGTTTAGCAGTGAGGTGCCCCTTATCCAAATGAGGGGTATCTTTAGTAGTTTTCTCCCGAGAGTGCAAACCACTTTTCGAGCCAATTTCGCCGCAAAATCTTATTTCTCCAAAAACACCTACAAAAACATAAAACACCATAATAAATACGAAATCGAGTGCCAACAATATATAGTATTGAGATCAAATTGGACACAAAAATGTGTCTATCACGCATCCAGTCCACACCAAGCACCATATCATAACCCCCCAATTCTAGAATGTGCAAGTCATGAGAGAATTTATGACCTTGCATACTCCAAGTGAACTCAGGGCATTTTGCTTGACTAAGCAATTTGTTACTATCGACGACTGCCACTTGTAGGGGCTGCGTATGACTGATCAAACTGCTACTCTTACTTGCAGCTTTGGGGTCTAAGAAGCTGTGAGTACTGCCACTGTCTATTAATATGGTGAGTTCATGTTTCTTGACCAATCCTTTGATTTTAATGGTTGTATGGGAAATTGATCCAGCCAGGGCATGTACAGATATCTCCATGTCTTCCTGCATTTCCACAATAGTTGGAGTAGACCCTTCTCGTGCCTCTACAGACTGTGAGACATCTTCATCATTTGCTAAAATTAGATACAATTGTTGTTTATTGCATTTATGACCTCTAGTGTAAGCTTCATCACGATCCATAACACAGTCCTTTCTCCCTCTTTGCGCGCATTTCAGCATAAGTGAGTTTCTTCACAGGCTGCAATTTAGGACTTGTTTTTGGACTGGAACAATTGGTGTAGTGACCAATTGAGTGAGATTAGGAGGTTTGTTGGAGGTAGGTAATGGCTTACCCCCATAGGAAAACTTTCCTGAATATTTTGGTTGAGCTCTAGCTGCTTTCTCCATGATGCACTCCTGTCTTCTAGATAAAAAAATAGTTTGTTGCAAGGTATTAGGGGTAAACATTTGTACTACCATTCGGATATCCTCTTTCATCCCACTAATAAAAATCTGAATGAAGTAATCTTCAGTCAGTGAAGGATTCTTTGCTAACATTAAGGCCTTCAGCTCTTCAAATTTTTCTTGATAGTCTAAAACTGAGTGTGTTTGATCTAGTTTATTGAATTCTCCTATAACATTATTGAATTTCTTGAAATATAGTGCAAACATCAATAATAAAATCCTCCCAATACAATATACCCTTACCTATTTGGTAGTCTTGGAACCAAACATCTGCTTTGCCCTCCAAGTACAGGGTTGCCATATGTACCTTTTGTTCATCATTCATTTGATGTAGGAAGAAGTACTTCTGACATTTGCGTATCCAAGCTCTGGGGTTAGTGCCATCAAAACGTGGAAAATCGACTTTAGGTCGGTAATTGGAAAACTGACATTCCCCCATCTGAGGAGTTTGAATAATCCGATGATGATGAACCGGTTGGTAATTCTGAGAGTTGTTATTAGACGAAGGATCTGGTACTTCACCATCATCCCAGGAAGTATTCGTTTCACCACCATGATTATACCTTTGAGGGAAAACTGAATTATCAAAAAGCAATTAAAACTTCTTATCCAAAGAAGATTAAAGAAGTTGAATTGATTTTCCATATCGGTTTTTCATTGTTTGTACATCTCCTTTTACAGATTTGAGTGATTGAACTTCTTCACGCAAGTCCTTTAGTTCAAGACTCAGTAGCCTATGATTTTCCTCCAACTGCTTCGATCTAGTGCCATCCGCCATTTTGTGTGCCAAGGAAAGACCTAATCTGATACCACTTGTAGTGATCTACACTACAAACAACTAAATTAGGGGTTCAATCTTACAGGATCTACACTGTAAAGATTGGGATAAAAACCTCAGAGAGGTAGAGATAACTCTTTCATAAAAATCTTCACTGGTTTTTGGTTAGGGTTACATAGACGAATAAAAGAGAAGAGTGTTTTGGTCACACGAGCCAAACACACACACACACACACACACACACACACACACATAAGTTCACTAAAGACACTCAATACAATGATAAGGGCACCCCCTAAGTAGCTAAGTCAGACAAGGCTATGACAATATCCTTGCAATTAAACAACTCTCTAACTAGTTCATTTGAGTCATTTGAACTAGTTATGGTAAAGAAGCATATGGTTGATGTGAAAGTGCTCATATGGCTAACCATTTGGTTAACTATTGTTGAACCAACAAATGTACATGTTTGGGTACGGTTATACAAACCTAAAATCGTGCATTTCATTTGTGTGTAACAAGCTAAGTTTTCGATCCAACGGTTGAAAGATATTAGCTTGAATCTAATCAGGTTTTCATCTAACGGTGAATATTGAATGCTTTGTTACCAAGATAACATTGATTGCAAACCCTGATTTGAAATGAAAGACTATATAAGGGAGAACTCTAGCAACTGGGAAACCTAATCCCCACACCTTTCGTGTGATACTAGTTGTATTAGCTAGAGTCGATTCTCCTTTAACCTCAGGTTTCTTCTTGAAAACCAG
This sequence comes from Papaver armeniacum, assembly GCA_023531295.1. NCBI lineage: Eukaryota > Viridiplantae > Streptophyta > Magnoliopsida > Ranunculales > Papaveraceae > Papaver > Papaver armeniacum. Next base: position 329,827 of record JAJJWW010005741.1, on the reverse strand, counting down.
GTTAACGACTTAAATACTTCATTGGGATTGTGAAGCCAGACTGATACTATTTTCTCGTAGTTGTGTGATCTGATCTTGCTGATTCTATCGTTTTGAGTACAATCGTAACGATTGGCTTGAGATTAATATCTCCGATAGGCAAGATATAAAAGTAGTCACAAACATCTTCGTCTCATCATTTGTGATTCCACAATATCTTCTTTCGCCGTGTCGATTAAGATTATTGTGAGGTGATTGATAATACTAGGTTGTTCTTCGAGAATATAAGTTCGGATTATCAATTGGTTCCTGTTCACCTTGATTTATCAAAAGACGGAACAAAACTTGTAGGTATTTCTGTGGGAGACAGATTTATCTATTATCGTATACTTTTCTGTGTGATACAGATTTGTTTATTAAAGTCTTCGACTTTGGGTCGTAGCAACTCTTAGTTGTGGGTGAGATCAGCTAAAAGAATCAAGTGCGTAGTATCCTGTTGGGATCAGAGAAGTAAGGAGTACAACTGTACCTTGAATCAGTGTGAGATTGATTAGGGTTCAACTACAGTCCAGACCCGGTTAGTTTGTAGTAGGATAATGTCTGTAGCGGCTTAATACAAAACAGTGGTGTTCAACTGACTAGGTCCGGGTTTTTCTGCATTTGCGGTTTCCTCGTTAACAAAATTCTGGTGTCTGTGTTATTTCTATTCCGCATTATATTTTGTTATATAATTGAAATATCACAGGTTGTGCGTTTGAATCAATCAATTGGAAATCCGACCTTTGGTTGTTGATTGAAATTGATTGATCCTTGAACATTGGTCTTTGGTACCGTTCAAGTGATTTCTCTTGTATTCAATTAGACTCGCAGATTTCTATTTGCTTGAGAAATAATTGAATCAAGAAAGAGAGATATAACTCTTTGATATACTTTATTAAGATTGAGACTAGTTGATTCTCTTGAAAGTATATTGGAGTTTGTCCATACAGATTGTTAAGCGAAATATTGGGTGTAGTTGTTGTATCCCCGCTTTTTCACTTATGCAATTACCAAGTTCTGGACTCTTACAAAACTTTTCAGTTCACGTACCGGTTTGCAAAATTTGACCCATTTCAATGTTTCAGAGTCTACAGAACATTTTAGTTCATGTACCGGTTTGCAAACTCGTAGACCTTTGCCGATTCTGGAGTTCACAGAACATTCAGTTTGCATACCGGTTTGGATACTAAACTTGTTCTGGAACATAGAACTGTTTTGCTTCGCATACCATTTTGATTAGTTTAACCCGATTCCCTTACGACGGTTCCACAATTATTTGTATACGAATATACAAACCTATCCGGATTACGAAACAACCAAATTCTCCCATGATATACATACAAATATGCAAATCACACAAATTTGAAAGTTGATATATAGTTACTCCGATACGTGTACGAATACATGTAATACGGATTCAAACATATAACAATTTTCTCAGTTTGTAAGACTGATAGCACTGTCTTGTATTCCGAATATAGTAGTTCTATATTTCTCTAAATCAATTTGAAACATTCCTGAATAAATAACAATGATACTTATCACTGTTCCAGGATATTTTCGAATGATGAACTTGAATCATGATTTGGTTCCAAACAATAAATTATTCTCCAACGAATTTGATCAAGTATGAACAAATGTTCATTAAGCTTAGTCATTATATTTCGAGAAATTCGTAAACTAAATGATTAGTTCTCGACTCAAAATTCTTGTCTATGCAAGCTAGTTTAATTAGTTATACGACAATCATCTCAAGATAGAAAAGTGAATATAACTTGAGAAATAGGTGCTTCAGTCTTCACTTAACTTTTGTTGATGAAGTTCTCCAAAAGCATCGGTTGATCTTCGCCTTCAAACGGTAGAACGCAAATGATGACTGGCCCATTCCTCAACTCCATTATCCTAGACCGGGACTTAACTAATTGTAGACTAAAAATCAAGATATAGTTTTGACAACTAAATTTGACAACAAGCTTGATATAGAAGCACTTGTGAGTTCGACCAAGCAACGCTCTAACAGTAGGATTAAACATTAACACCGACCCTCTGATTTCCTCCTTCAACCCTCCAATGAAACTGGATACGAAGTATTGTTCAGGAAAATCTTTATGAAAACTTAACAACAAGGCTTTCAAATACTTAAATTCTTCAAAATAATCATCAATTGTCGTCAGTTGCATTAACTTGTTAAATAATCCCACAATATTATCATGAGCAGGATTTTCAAATCGTAAACAAACATTATCACATAACAATTGCCAAGGAATATGATTTTGATTTGAGCAAAAATTGTCATACCATTTGCTCGCTTTACCATCTAAATGGATCGCAACTGTCATGGTCTTGTTGTGTTCCGGAGTATTGTGTTGTAGTTACACTTTTGGATCCAGTCCTTAGGATTCTCACCGCCAAATCATGGAAAATCAAGTTTAAACATACGATGTTGGGAATGAAAACCTATACCCCCTGAATGAGATTGAAAAGGAGATCCACTAGCTTCATAAACAAACCCCTGATGAGATCCTTCGGATTCATTTGAATCTTCTATGTTATTGGGTCGAGCAAAAAAAAAATTGCATCATACTTTATAGTTCTCCATTCAGCAATTGTAAATCATTCTTTCTTGATGTGTTGCTGAGTTGCAGAGCAAGATTGTTGATTTTAACATGTAGAGAATCGATCTCAGTTTGTTGTTAGTATCATGTAGCTCTTTGCAGGTGGGAACAACTATGGTGGATTGTAGGAAAGAACAACTCTGAATACCAATTGTACTTTTCTAGTACGATTGAGGAACTAATTTGATGAAAATGAGATGGATTTGAACGGAAAATGACCGAAACTCAGGTAACTCTGGCGGAGCAGCCAACTAAAACTTCATTTATTTCATCACTTACCCAAAACAGGGTTTTCTTCCAACTCAAATGCACTTCCTAAACGAAAAGAAACCCTAATGTATAAAGTAATCCTAATCGAACACATGTCAAGCATACATTAGACAGTAATTGCCAAATAACTAAATTACCCATCACCCATTTAAGCACACCCACATAATACTCAGGGCACTCAAGACTTTAACCCAAGACTGAGAGTAAGGAAACCATAAAAGGTACATGATACACGCCTAAGAATGATGAGAATGTGATTTTTCCACGTTCGAATGTACTGATTATGAAGGTTGGTTGTATCGAAATAAATTGTATTTTGAACTATATGAAATACTTCTACAAAAACAAGTGAAGTTGGTAAGTATTAACTTTGAAGGGAAGGCATTACAATTGTATAAGTGGATGAAAAAATTACCACCTAACCCTAAAAGATAAGGGTTTTCTACATCCCTTTTTAAAACATTAGGACACACAAAATATGATGACCCCGCGGTGGCCTCGACCAATATCTGTCAGACTAATTTCAATTTTATTGACGATTATCATGAGGAATACGAACGACTGTCAAACCTGGTAAGTGATTTTCCAAAAAGCTTTTCAGTAAGAGCATCTCCAATGGGAACTAGGTGTGAATCCAATATGTAACCCTTTTTTCACGGATGTGAAACGAAAATTCTCTTAATTTAAGGAGGTGAAAAAATTTCATCTCCAACCATAAAGCTTTTAACTTATTTAGTGCAAAATATATTGGTTGAAAATAATTAAGTGGCTAATCCTAACCTTAGATATTGGTGATTAGGATGTTTACATCCTCTAAAACAACCTCTGAAACTAGAGGATGACTTTGAGGATGTTTAGATAACTACCATCCAGGTAATCTTCACATTCTTTTTTAACATTGTCGTTGGAGAAGGATTTTTGTCAAAAACTAGATAAATCATATGTGGCCTAACTAATAGGAAGTTGAGGATGTGTCGTTGGAGATGCTCTAAGTTGTTATGTTGGTAAGTTGAAACTTGAGGTCCGGCTAGTGTAAGCATTAAGTCCAGAATCCTTAGTCGAGACTATAGGGTTAGCTCGTTCACAAGATGAAAAAGTTAACTTACGAAAACATGGTTCAGACCTACAATGCGGCCTAGTATTACACCCACAACGTTTAAAAGAAATCATATTCCTCAAGTCAAACGATTGATTACGGAAGAGGCGAAAAAATGACTAAAGAAACAATTATGTTATAACTACGATGAAAGATGGTTTCAGGGAGATAGATGCAAGTCAAAAACTTTATTTATTATCGAAAGGGAGTACTTTGATGAATAAAAAAAGTATATTACAGAAAACACAAAAGAAGAGGTCACAACTGAAATTTATATGCATGTGAAGAGGAGAGGGTACCAAGTACACCACCAACTTTTTGTTCGGAAATACTGTTGATGGTGGTTTTTAGTGCAGGGTCAAAATTGTGAAACCCTGTATTTAATGCGTTGTCATCCTGCAAATGAATAAAAACTATTTAAAAAAAAAAGTGATGAGTGTTCAAACCTCTTTACTTATATATGTATTGAGTAATTCGACATATTTATGAAACAATATTCTGTGAATTCCAAATATTCTGTGAATTCTGTTAGCATTATTAATTAATGTATGATTTTCCTAGTATTTTCCGTGCTATGTTCTCAGCCGAACTCTCATCATTGACATGACATGACGATTAAGTGTTCACTCTCAGCAGAGTAGCATGAATCTCCCGAAGTAGAAATATTGAGATCTGCATGAAATACCCACACAGGCTACATCACTCTCTAACAAAGAGAGTCTCGTATTGACGCGCTTCTAATTAAAGGACAACTCGATCGAACATGTTTAATTTCCTTAAGGGAAATCTAGACTGTCCATATCAGTCTCAGAAACGATCACGGCCACACAATTTGGCCGCGCAATTTAACAAGCCTAACCAAACCCTGACAGGAATAGGCAATCGTCGTGATGACCACCGGTGGGCCCACTAATGCCCTAATCGATCGAACAACACCCATGCATCTCCCAGCGCTGTCAAACGCCAACCCTAGGTAGGGTGGTCACGCTGTTTTGGAGAAGCTCGATCGAGCATAGACTGTCCAAGACAGTCTTAAAATCATCGGAACCGTCCAACTTCGCCAGCTTGGTTGGACGGATTAGATCATCTCATGAGTGATTAGGGAAGCGCTGGCATGCACACTGACGGCCCCACTTTCCCCTCACTCGAACGGCTTGCCCACGGCAAGGCCATAGGATGATGAATCGATTGCCAGAAACATGGCAGGCGTGATGCTTCTAAGCCCTAATTTGGGTCGCGGAAGTATACTAGCGTCTTAAATCGATCACGACCATCCAACTTAGCCAGCCTATTTGGATGGCTTAGAGCGCATTTTAGACCATCGGGAAGGTGCACATAAGTTCACCGCCAGCCCAATATTGTCCCCACATGATCGATTCCCCCAAGGGAAGCCGACGGCATGCCAAACCGCTTGGTCAAACTCGCGTGGACGTGGCTGTCTCAAAACCCTAATTAGGGTTTACGGCAACATGTTTCTGTCGAAAATTGATCACGACCATCCATCTTCGCCAGCCTAAACGGATGGTGTAAATATAGATTCAAGTGGTCCCAAAGGTGTTAACATGTCCACCATTGGCCCACCTTTACATGTGACCGGCCGGCCTGTGCAAACCAGGGTCAGACGCCTCAAACGCACGCCTAAATGTGATAGGTCACACGGCCTTCAAACCTTAATTTGTGCTTTGCGGCAATGTATTTCTGTTGTAAATCATCTCTTTCATCCAACTTTGCATGCATAGTTGGACGATGTAGATTTATTTCCAGCAAACCTGCAAAGCAGCATGACAACCACCAGCCGCCTCTCTTTCACAGGGAGTGATCGACCAAGTGACGGCTTGTTTACACATCCCTCAAACGATCGCCCAAATATAGACTGGCATGCTGCCATTTTAAGACACTCAATCCGCGACTTAATCAAGCTTTAAAACAATGATGCTACATACACATCGATTAGTTTGAGCTGCTTAAATGCGATGCTTCACATGCATCGAATACATACAATATTTTATATTGGCCTCATAAACAACTTAGTTGTTTCACCTAATAGCACCATGCTATTCTCCGCGGCGGGTTCCACGACTTGACCCACTTATTCGAGACATCAAACATGTCATAAACTGGGGGATGCTTACTGGGGTATTGGTCTGGCGGTTTACAGCGTGCGGTGTGCAACGCGCCCATTACGAGAACGTGTTAGGAAAAGACGGATGGTTAACAATGATGGAGTAGTGGGTGAAGGTGTGATCACGCAATGATCACCACCTTTTACACAACTCCATTACTCCACCACTTAACTTCCTCCACTTCCTACGAGATCAGGGTTGCGCTCAAATGACTTGTACGTATAAATAGATTTTCAATCTATTTAGAAAGACAGAACACAAGTGTTATCAACACAAGTAGCCAGAAACCATTTTTCTAATACACAAGTCATAAATAGCCACACCTTCATAGTTCAACATTCTGATCTCAAACATCTTCTCCGCTTCCCTCCCCTAAGATCAACCCTTCTCCTTCACCTTGTGACCGAATTGAATCTGGAACAGCCATTTCTTGGTTTAGGCCAGAGTCTTACAGATTGATTTCTCGAACCTAAAAGCATTCACGTGCAGTACATTTGTTTAGGGTTTAGATTCGTTTCTCATTCAACACACCCCAAATTACCAAAAAACAGCAGAATCAGTTTTTACCCCAAAACAAATACGTATGAAAAAGCTTATCACAATCACTAGTATAAATTAATAGTAAAGATCTGATACCTGATATGTATACAAGTTTACTTGAACGATCTCAAAAATCAATATCCAAGAACCAACCTAGTATGTACTGAAATGTAGCCAAACCGAATTACAACAAGAGCGAAACTTGTAATATCTTTCAAGATACGAATTCTCAGGAATAAATGTTGTAGGTTTTGTATAATCTTTTAGGATTAAAAATTATCTAGGTTGTTTAACGTACGAATTGTGATATTTATATCATACATATAAACAATATAATGCGAAAAAAAGAAATAACACAAGACACCAGTTTTGTTAACGAGAAAAGCTGCAATGTGCAGAAAAACCCCGGGACCTAGTCCATAACTTGAAAACCATATTGTAATAAGCCGCTACATACAATCCTACTATCAAACTTCAGACTGGAATGTAGTTGAGATAGAATCTAATCTACGAGCAATTCAACTTCAGTAGTGCTCTTTTACGTCTTTTGGATCTCACAAACATGATTCCCCTACCTGACGTCCTTTACAGACCTACAAGTTGCTTCAACCTAGGTAAAGGCTTTTAACTATTCGGACTCTAACAAAAAGCCAATTTGATTTTCTTCATAAAGATATTCAATTAAGGTAATGGAAATTTATATGCTTATGAGGGATCTTCAAGGAAAACAAGATAACGAGCAAACTGTACAATTAGGACAAGTTACTCTTCAAAAGTTATAAAGATGCCTAATCGACTCTACCTCACGATAACAATCTAAACAAATCAAAACATAAGTGATTTAGATATTTATCTCGTGGATATAAAAAGTCTGAGAGGAAAAGTACTTTGTGTTTTATATCTATCTTGTTCTTGATATATAGTTCGGGAACCACAACAATCAATAAGAACAAGATTCGAATAACAAAGATCTATCAGGTAAAAGATAGTCTGGTCGGGCTTCACGAATCCCTTAGTGAAGTCTTTTGAAGTCGTAACCTAATATAGTTTCACCATAGGAAAACTAGGTTTTGGAGGATGACTCTAACGCAACTAGGACACATAAATGCCAAGATAGAGATTCTAGTGTGCAGGTTGTTATCTATTTATATTAATGAATATGGCTTGGTAGATTACAAACAAAGATAGGTTCATAAACTAATTTCCATGTTTACAAATTATATTGTAACCAAGCAAGCTTAACTTCTCCATATAGATTATTCATGTAAGCTATGTAAGAAGTTTGTCTTGAATCACAAAGAAAAAATGTACAACCTTATGTTATATGTTATGCACCAAGTTGTTAGCACGTGAACAATGGTTAAGTAGTTCCGGAACCGACAAGCATAAATTGGAATTTAATATCACAAAACCAAATTCAATTCGTGAGTTGTCCATAATAATTCGTGAATAAATAGTCGTCTCGTAACTCAGAACTACTTTGTATATGATAAGTTCGCGAACTATCCAAAACAGTTTGTGTACTTAATCACGAAATATCTGTAGAGAACTCTCAAAATCAATCGGTTCAGCCAAAAACAGTTCTTGTACTATCGAATTTGAAAGTATCAAGAGAAGTCTCGAAATCAACCAGTTCGCGAACTGACAAAATCAGTTTGTGTACGCTAGTTAATTGAGATTTAATTCGTAAAGCCTTTTTTTTTATAAGATCAAGTCCGCGAACTATAAACATTAGTTTGTGAACATAAAAACAACTCCTTATGAACTTATTATGAAAATGTGATATTTCGAACAATAAATTGTTCTCAATCTATTATGCAACAATTTATATATTGCTTGAGTTCTTGTTTGCAGTGCTCATCATAATGCTAAAGTCATATGACATATCTTAGTAGATAGAATAGTATATAATATGAGTAAATTGGGTAGTCAATCTTCATATAATTTTATTGATGATTCGTTAATGCCGCCAGTCTCCGGTCTTCAATCTTTAAGGTCGATTAGTGAATTCTGATACTCAGCTACCATGCTTTATTCCAAGGCCGATACTCACTCTAATATACTATAGATCAATATGCAGTTTTGTAGTAGGGTAACAACTGATCCTGAAGAAAGATGGTAAATTGGGTATCCCGGTGAGAATCAAATCTGAACCCTAAACAAATGTATTGCACAGGAGCACTTGAATTCGAGATATCAATCTGTACAATCCTGGCCTAAACCAAGAAATGGCTGTTCCAGTCTTGCTTCGGTCACAAAATGAAGGAGAAGGGTTGATCTTAGGGAGGGAAGCAGAGAAGGTGTTGAAATCAGAATGATAAACTATGTAAAGTGTAGTTTTATGACTTGTATCAGAATGTAGAATCTGCTTGCAAAGTGTAAGTTTTCGATCCTGGATGATTTCTGAATACTTGTGTTGATAACAGATGTTCCTGGTTGAAAATAAATTAAAAACCTATTTATACAAGTCATAATTGAACACACTGATCTCGTTGGAAGTGAGAGTTGTGAAGTAGCGGAGATCACGGGTGAGTGGTGAAAACCGTGTCTTATGGCTATGGAAGACTGGACGGTTTGTACTCCCACTACTCCTCTACCTGTCACATGTCCGATATTCCAGAAATTTTCTCTTAAGGGGCGTATTGCACGCTGCACGCTGTAAACTGCCAGACCAATACCCTAGTGAACATCCCCCAGATGTGACATGTTTGATGTCTCGAGTATTTGTAGGAAATGGCACTTAGTCATGACTTGCATGATTTATATTACTAAGGATCCCATGTAAAAGCCTACTCGTATAATTTGATTTACCTGTATGAGGCCCTTGAGTAAGTCAAGCCGTATGAATAAGATTTGTTGTGAGCCGGTGTTCAGAAAATAGCACATCGTGCTTTTAGGTTAAATAATTAAATTATTTGTAAAATCGATATTTATAAAATGTCGTCAGTAATCGATGCATGTGAAGCATCGTTGTTAAGCAAGCAACTTGAGCATAACTGATGCATGTAAAGCATCGTTGTTCATAGTCTTCCCAGACCAGTCGCGGATTTTGCGGTCTTATAAGGAGCATGTCCGACTATCTTTGAGCAACTTCCAGGAGCTATTTTGTGTAGGTTGAGGACGGGGTGACCGGTCCTCATATGAGAGGGACGACCGGTAGTCATCATGGCACCTCAGTGGTTAACTCAAATTAAATCTAGACCGGTCAAATCAGCCAGTTAACTTGAGCGGTTGCGATGATTTGCGGCAGTTGTTGGTTTCCGTTAAATTTATTTAAGATTTTATAAGTAGCGTGATCGGCCTAATTTGTCCTATGATTCGGAGCAGTACATGCGGGCTAGGAGCGACGTGATTGGTCAAGGCCAAAGATGGGTCGTCGGTGAGCATAATGACATCTCATTGGTCGCCCAAGATTGAATCTAAGCCAGCCAATTCGGTCGGCTAAGTTGAGCGGTTGTGATCAATTAAGACTGCCATGGGGCGGTCTTGACCTAATTAAGACCCTTTTGAGGCCGCTCGACTGGCCTACTTTGGCTGGTAATTGTGAACACTTCCTACGGGTTAGGAGGGTTCTGATTGGCTGGGATAATAAAGGGCATGTCTGTGAACATCATGAAACTTGTTTGGTCGCGCCAGGAGGGGGCCAGGCTTGCCAAATCGATCGGACAAGTCGTACGACCGTAATCGTTTTTGAGACTGCCATGGACAGTCTAGATTCAATTTCTTTTATAAAAAAACTGCTCAACTAGCCTACTTTGACCAACGATTTGGAGTGAAGCCGGTAGGCTAGGAGCGATGTGATTGGCTGGTTGGGAAGAGGGGCCGACGGACAATAAATTGGAGCAAGGCCGGTCGGTGATGGAAGGCGTCATCCAGAGCAAATCGACGGGCCAAGTGGCGTGGACGCGCCTCTTTTACTACTGCTAAAATTGGTCACGAATTCCCTTTTTCTTCCTGGTTTCCGATTTTGGTAGAATTGTATTTCTATTAGCACTAGGGGCCGGTTTCCTAGCTTGCCTGGGTTTAGTCTAGACCAATAGGGATCGAGATATCGTGCAGGCTCCGTTTTGGGGTAAAAAACTTAATTTTTTGTAAATTGGCAAAATTGGGTCAACAATTGAATTTTGTGAATCGACACAAAATTAATCAATTTTTGGTGAATTTTGCACGTTGATACAAAATCACTAATTTTTATCCTGAGAGCAATAAGCACTCGCGCGCCTCCGATTGAGTATTTTCATGCGTATCTTAATCTTGACACTTTGGGAAATTCATGCTACTCAGCTGAGAGTGAGCATTAATTGTCATATCATGTCAATGTTAAGAGTTCAACCGGGAACATAACATAGGATAAATACTCAGCGGGTTCTGCATTAATGAATAAGGCGACCAGGAGCTCATTATGCAACAGGCTCCTGATTAGTGAATAATGCAAAATAGGAGCTTGAATACTCATTAGGCTTTATACTAGTGAACAATTCATCTAGGATCTTGAGTTTAAATACAATATGAAGAGAAGCACATGCACTCATCGATTTTGATATATTCTTTAAATTCCTTGCGGAATATAGACATATCAAGGTTTACTACTTCGATGTCAAGTCGTAGATGACTTTTTGCGCTTTACCCCTAAACTAAAACCACCATCAACAAGTTTGATCATCTAAATTTGACAACTATCTTAACATACCAAAATTGTGTGTTTGACCGAGCAATGCTCTTACAGCATGCTCTAGCTGGGTCGACAACACCACAAACCATGTTTATTTTGGGAGACATCAAAAAGGCGAAAATCACAGTTTTGTACTCATGTAATGCTCACAATTTTTTGGACACCAAAACAGTTAAACAACGAGTTGATTAGATATGAACGATTTAAGGTTGTAATTGCTACAGAAAGTCGAATTCCATGTTTAGGACGAAACATAAATTTGAAGTTTTGGCTTCATAATACCCCTTTTATTGGTGACTTTCATGTGTTGGTGTTAGGTGGTTGTGACATGGTGTATTATGGGATCAATGGATATAAACGGTAAGGCCAATTCGATAATTCGATGGGATATTAAGAATTTAACGATGAAATTCGAAGCAAACAACCAAAACTTACAATTGGTGGAAAAATAATCTAATACTGACCAAATAGGAATAGGTTTAAGAGTTTCACAAGTATTAGTTTGGTTTTTTCTTTGTTATAGGAAGAGGTTGTCATGTTATTATTTGAATAAGAAAATCTTAAGTGTATTTGTTGTTCCTTTGTCTCTTATTTGCATTATCACTTTTGTTGGTTGTGATAAGAATCCAATTCTATAATCGTACTAGGTTTGGAAACCAATGTGCTATAACAAAAGATCTTTATAACAAAAGATCTTTAGGATATTTTAGACAAAACATATTACATAATTATTCGAAATTGAGTTTCATTTAATCACGATTTTATGGTTTTGAAACCTCACAAAGCATTGCTCTTAACCCTCGGTTGAACCCACCAATCGTTGGTATATCAGGTTTGGTTATCAAATTTAGTTCAAAAACTCAAAGTTGTTTAATTGGATAGCTAGCGTCAACTTCGTAGGTTAGACTAAGAACATAAAAATATTGAGGCTTGCTCTTGTTACTCATAAAGAACCTGAAGATGTATCGACATCAACGAACTCGTCATCCTTCGGTTAGAGGTTAGTAACAACAAACTTGACTTTATCTATTTCTATCTTTGTTGTTTCAAGTTAATATTTACTGAAAATATAACATACAGAGTAAAGTTTGTTTAGTTGTGTCTAGTATTGGTGACTTGGTCATTATAGTATGATCAGAATATCAAGGAACAATATACTAGTTGTTTTATACAACTTGAGTATATGGAGTTACAAAGTATAGTTTTTCTATGGACTTTGTGAACAAATATTACACTAATTGGTAATTCGTTATTATTCAGTATATTGAACTTCCGAATAAATTGAAACTACAGAATTATGTTTGAAAGTAATTTCATAAACATAGTTTAAGGAAGTAGTCTAATGAAATTTATTGCTACATTTTCTATATGTTTGTTATCTTCGAATTTTTATAAACATCGAGATGTACACGGGTTGAACTTAAAGTGCTCATAATATGTCGACATAGTGATCCGAACACCTACTAAACTCATATATCTTAATTTTCAAGTATTTTCTTTTGATACTCAAGGCAAGATACTGAAACCGAAATTTCAATATATTTTAGATATTCAAAAGTATATGCTCACCATATGCCATATCTTTAGCTACTATATTAGTAAATTATATAAAAGCATATCCCCAAAATTCATCCCAAACATGGGAAAATAATAGCAAAAATCCTTAAAGTCCAGTCATTGACTAAAAAAGACAGTATCTAGAACTCCTCTTCTTTGATAAAAACAAGAAGGAGAATTTCGAACCTCTTCTTCAAAAATACTATAATACCTTACAAGGTTGGAAAGCAAAGTTGCTATCTCAAGTAGGAAGAACAGTTTTAATTCAATCCATTCTTCAAGTGTACCCGACATATCAGATGCAGATGCTAGCTCTTCCTAAAGAAACCTTAGATAAATTAGATAAAATCCAGAGAGATTTTTGGTGGAAGAAAGATGGGTCAAAAGGTAAAGGTGGTTATATAAAGGCGTGGAAAGGAATGTGCAAGCCAAAAACACAAGGGGGATTGGGAATAAAAAATCCTCATAATTTCAATATATCCATTTTAACAAAACTAGCTAGCAGATTAATGATGGAAAAAGATCAGCTATGGGTTAAAATTCTTGAAGCGAAATACTTCTATAATTCCAATCCGTTCGATTCTACAAGAAACTATGATCTATCATGGATTTGGACAAGCATTAAGAAAGGTCTAAATATCATTAAAGGAAATTATATTTGTCAAGTGAAAAATGGAGCTAGTACGAAGATATGGGAGGACAACTAGATTCCCAACATGGACAGAATAAATAAACCAAGAGACAGGGATGAAAATTTGCCGCAAAAAGTTCAAGAGCTAATAAATAATGAAGGATATTGGGACACGAAAAAAGCTAGATGATTTGTTCTCTTCGGACATAAAAGAAAAAATTCTAGCTATTACCCCAAGTAAATAAGATAGAGACAGGATAAGATGGGCTCATCACCAATCAGGAGATTTCTCGGCAAAAAATATTTATAACTTTCTCATTAATCGTACTCCTGATAATGAAAACGATGTAGATTTCCCGTGGAAAAAACTATGGAAGATGCAGACTCTACCTCGGATCAAACTATTTATTTGGAAATTAATTTAGAAAGCTTTACCGACCTCGAGTAGACTAGCGGCTCATAACCGAGAGATTTCCCAAGAGTTTCAAATGTGCAATAACCAAGCTATGGAAACGGAAAATCATTTATTTAGAACTTGCCCTTTTGCCAGAGCAGTTTGGTTCGGTTGCTCCTTATATGCAGTCAATTCGCGGATTAATACAAATACGATTAGCAAGTGGGTTGATTTATGGATCGCTGATCAAAACTTCTCGCAATTTAGGGAACAAATTGCAATCATCTTTGGTTCATATGGAAATATAGATGCGAGGTATCTTTCAGAAAAACCTTTCCGGACCCCTCTTCTTTAATTCAACATATAAAAATGTTCATCCAGTCTTCAGTTATCAAGGAAGAGACCAAATCTCAAGGCATCCAAAATACGAAGATTCCCATTCACGTGTGGAACAACATCAGGTCAGATTGGATAATATTCATTGATGCGTCCTATAAAAAAGAAAATCTATCCATGGGATATGCCTTCATTCTGTACTCGGCGGACCAAGAAGCTTTCCTTCATATTTCAGCTGGCTCTGATTGGGCTTCCTCGGCGATACATGCAGAAGCAAAAGCTCTTTTAAATGCTTTAAATTGGCTAGAAAATAATACTCTTTCAAGCGTTTGTATAGTCACAGACTGTAAATTCCTTCTGGATTCTATCACTAAAAAAGATACAGTTGCTTCCTGGGTTGCATAGAATACTATTAAAGAAGAAATTTTTTTGTTGGATAAACTTCCTCAAGCTCAGGTAAAATTTATAAACTTCCTCAAACTCAGTTGCAAAATAAGGAAGGATCATAAGACTTCATCATTTGTCAACACACTTGTGTCAACGAGTGCGAAAAGAGAGTATTACTTCTAATATTTTTGATGAAAATGAAATTGTAGATCTTCTGTAGTACATTGCTTGATTTAATATATTAACCTTTTCCATCAAAAAAAAATATATAAAAGCATGCTAGATAATATTAGTTATCAATAAAAATGATTTTGGTTTATGAGTTAGAATACAATTGGTATTTGTTAATTTCATAAACAATATTATTTGCATATCTTTAAGAATTTTCGGGATTGTTAATACCTTGTCTTCCACTTAAGCCTTGGTCGTAACTCTATAAATAATGGAGCTTTCATACAAACTCATCCCTTAACACACTGTTTAATCGTTTGTGTGGAAATCCAACTCGTCGATAGTAGAGATTAATGTAATTAGGTGAAAGTTGGGATTGTGAAGCCAGGACTATTTTCTTTGTAGTTGCGTGTTCTGATCTTGCTTTACTCTATCGTATTGAATACTATCTTCTCTAAGATTTGCTCGAGATTTATCTCCGATAGGTAAGATATAAAAGTAGTCACAAACATCTTCGTCTCATCGTTTGTGATTCCACAATAACGTGATCTACTACCATATAGTTAAGTTATTGTGAGGTGATTGATATTTCTAGGTTGTTCTTCGGGAATATAAGTCCGGTATATCAATTGGTTCCTATTCACCTTGATTTATCAAAAGATGGAACAAAACTCGTAGGTATTTCTGTGGGAGACAACATTATCTATTCAATAGACTTTTCTGTGTGAGACAAATTTGTTTATCAAGTCTTCGACTTTGGGTCGTAGCAACTCTTAGTTGTGGGTGAGATCATCTAAGGGAATCAAGTGCATAGAGTCCTGCTGGGATTCAGAGACGTAAGTAACGCGACCGTACCTTGATCAGTGTGAGATTGGTTAGGGTTCAACTACATTCCAGTCCGAAGTTAACTTGTAGTAGGCTAGTGACCGTAGCCGCTTAATATAGTGTGGTGTTCAAAGTTGGACTAGGTCCCGGGGTTTTTCTGCATTTACGGTTTCCTCGTTAACAAAATTTCTGGTAAACTGTGTTATTTCTTTTTCGCATTATATTTTTTATATAATTGACATATCACAGGTTATGCGTAAGTTCAATCAATTTGTGAATCCGACCTTGTGGTTGTTGATTGAATTGATTGACACTTGGATATTAGTTTTTGATACCATCTAAGTTGTTTCTTATATTAATCAGGCTCACGGATTTCTTTCTGTTTGATTTGCTGATTACATTAAGAAATAGAGATACAACTTCTGGATATACTTTTCCTTGATTGAGTCTGACTATCTAGTTGATTCTCTTGAAAGTATATTGGAGTTTGTCCATACAGATTGCCTAAACGAAATATTAGATGTGGTTGTTATACCCCCGCTTTTTCAACCATCCAAGTTGTTTCTCATATTAATCAGGCTCACAGATTCATACATGTTTGATTTGCTTATTATATTAAGAAACGGAGATAAAACTCTTTGATATATATCTTGATTGAGCTCTCTATTAAGTTGGTGCTCTCGGAATTATATTGGAGTTTAGTCCATACAGATTGCCGAAGGAATTATTGGGTGTGTTTGTTATACCCCTGCTTTTTCAGAAGTTTCTTCATCCCAAAAAAGACTTTAAATAAAGGCAACACAAGAGGTTTCACCTAGAGCTGGCAAACGGGCGGGCCGGGGCTGGCTTGTTACGGGTTACACGGGTTCGGGTTAATACGGGCCAAAACCCGCGGGTCGATATTCTTCACGGGTGGTCATTTCTTCAACCCGCGCCCGTGACGGGTAAAGCTTGCGGGTTTACGGGTTAACCGGGCTTGTTTAATTAATGTTGAAATTAAAACTTAAATAAGTTAATTTGTGGTCCTGTTTAAGCTTTGACCATCTTCGAATCTCTTTTTTTTTTTTTTTTTTTTTTTTTTTTTTTTTTTTTTTTTTTTGAAACTAGGCATAGATGCATCTTCAAATCTCTAATTAACACAAAAACCACACAGATGCATTCAATTTCAACATAAAAATCAAAGACAGATCCATTCAACACAAATCAAAACCCATCTTTTCTGTTCAATTTCTGAAACTCCATCTTCTTCTTGGATGATTGAATCCTTGTGCTCCTCCCCCCCTCGATTAGCGGGCAACAATCCACCATTACTCACCAACGGCATTGTCATATGTTTTGGAAACTGAAATTGGGGTTTTGGTCTCTGCAATTGATTGAACAAGGAATCAGAGTTCAGAGATGATAGAGGAAGAATTTTTTTGTCCATCTTGCAAATGTACTGCAAGTCTGCAAACAAGAGATAAAGAAACAAGGCTAGTGTAAATTTGCTTTTACAATGACAAAGCATGGATTCAAAACAACTCCAGGTTAATTAAATCAAAGTGTACAACAAACGGGACAAATATGCTATGATAGTGGAGGAAGTATACACTTCTCAATTAGCAAATCCAACACGGTTAACTTGCGGAGACATTGTTTCCTACTAGTACATTCATATCCCCATTCAACAACATCAATTTTATACCTCTCACATTCCATCTCAATTCATAGATAGCTAGGCATACACTTCACTTGTCAGTTCTACAATTAGCAGCCCTACATAGTTCATTCATTCATTCATGTATGCTACACAATCTAAGATTTCTCAACATTCTAGCGAAACCTGACTTTACAGCTTAAATTTGTTCTCATTACAGAGACAACCAAGCAAGCAATTACACTTATCAGTACTACACTATGTTGTCACTAAAATCAAATAAACAACACAGAAATCACTCGCCAACTAAATCAAAATAACAGCAAAATTAGACTAATAAGTACTAGATTATAGATCATCCATTCATGTTTTACTGCATAAACATCACTTCAGCAAGTAAATCTTTCAATAAAACACAAACAAAATCTAACCTAAACGGCCAAACCCTCACCCTAGATATTTCAACAAAACTTGATGCCTCAACCTTACTATCCATTAATCCTTGAGCATTACCACTAGGTTTCCTCAATCCAGAACCACTAGATACTACTTGTTTCGTAATTGGTCCATCCAGTAACCAAAAAAATACAAAAAATATAAATTGGATCTCTTTGAAAATCAATTATAATGATAGAAATCCAATCTTTTCCGAATTTACTTACCCCTTGATGTACACCTGAGAAGCCATGCATAATCTTAGACCCATTTGTGATTTCAATTTCATGGTATCCTCCAAAACTTTCCTTGTTCAAAACCCATGAACGAATTTATTATTAGATAAAGTTATTTAAACTTGCAGAGGAAAAGAGAGAGGAAAGAAGGTGATACCTGCCGATTCAACATAAATTCAATTAGTAATCAAAACCCTATAATCCCATAATTCAAACCCCTAACAGTGAACCTTACTTTCTTCTCAGATTCACTTCATTACCATCTGATTCCATCTCTATCTCTGTTTTTGAACAAATTGATTCAGGTGAAGAAATAAAAATAAAGATTGAAAAAGGAAAGGAAGAGAGCAGATTCAGTAGAAAAATTGAAGAAAGTACCGAATACCTATTCGTCTAGCGGAGAGCAATCGCGAGAGGGATATCATCTTGCAGTATGAGAAAAAGGGTGAACAATCGACGAGAGGGAAAGTACAGGGCCTTCAGGCGATGGCCGCTGCAAACGGAGTAGAAGAAGAAAGAAAAGAAGATAAGTTAAGCTAGGGTTTTTTGCTTTTACACCTAGGAGACACGTATGGATGGGAGGGGACACGCGTTATAACTTAATAATTGCGGGTTTACGGGTTGTACCCGCGGTTTCACGGGCCGGGATGGGTTAACCCGTTTACTCACAAGCCCGCATTTTTCCAACCCTAACTCGGCTTGTTAAGACACCAGCCGAGCCGGGTGCGGGTTTTTTACGGGCCGGTCCGGGAAAACCCGCGGGTTTTGGCTTGTTTGCCAGCTCTAGTTTCACCTAATTACATTAATCTCTACTATCGACGAGTTGGATTTCCACACAAACGATTAAACAGTGTGTTAAGGGATGAGTTTGTATGAAAGCTCCATTATTTATAGAGTTACGACCAAGGCTTAAGTGGAAGACAAGGTATTAACAATCCCGAAAATTCTTAAAGATATGCAAATAATATTGTTTATGAAATTAACAAATACCAATTGTATTCTAACTCATAAACCAAAATCATTTTTATTGATAACTAATATTATCTAGCATGCTTTTATATACTTTTTTTTTTGATGGAAAAGGTTAATATATTAAATCAAGCAATGTACTACAGAAGATCTACAATTTCATTTTCATCAAAAATATTAGAAGTAATACTCTCTTTTCGCACTCGTTGACACAAGTGTGTTGACAAATGATGAAGTCTTCTGATCCTTCCTTATTTTGCAACTGAGTTTGAGGAAGTTTATAAATTTTACCTGAGCTTGAGGAAGTTTATCCAACAAAAAAATTGCTTCTTTAATAGTATTCTATGCAACCCAGGAAGCAACTGTATCTTTTTTAGTGATAGAATCCAGAAGGAATTTACAGTCTGTGACTATACAAACGCTTGAAAGAATATTATTTTCTAGCCAATTTAAAGCATTTAAAAGAGCTTTTGCTTCTGCATGTATCGCCGAGGAAGCCCAATCAGAGCCAGCTGAAATATGAAGGAAAGCTTCTTGGTCCGCCGAGTACAGAATGAAGGCATATCCCATGGATAGATTTTCTTTTTTATAGGACGCATCAATGAATATTATCCAATCTGACCTGATGTTGTTCCACACGTGAATGGGAATCTTCGTATTTTGGATGCCTTGAGATTTGGTCTCTTCCTTGATAACTGAAGACTGGATGAACATTTTTATATGTTGAATTAAAGAAGAGGGGTCCGGAAAGGTTTTTCTGAAAGATACCTCGCATCTATATTTCCATATGAACCAAAGATGATTGCAATTTGTTCCCTAAATTGCGAGAAGTTTTGATCAGCGATCCATAAATCAACCCACTTGCTAATCGTATTTGTATTAATCCGCGAATTGATCGCATATAAGGAGCAACCGAACCAAACTCAAGCTCTGGCAAAAGGGCAAGTTCTAAATAAATGATTTTCCGTTTCCATAGCTTGGTTATTGCACATTTGAAACTCTTGGGAAATCTCTCGGTTATGAGCCGCTAGTCTACTCGAGGTCGGTAAAGCTTTCTAAATTAATTTCCAAATAAATAGTTTGATCCGAGGTAGAGTCTGCATCTTCCATAGTTTTTTCCACGGGAAATCTACATCGTTTTCATTATCAGGAGTACGATTAATGAGAAAGTTATAAATATTTTTTGCCGAGAAATCTCCTGATTGGTGATGAGCCCATCTTATCCTGTCTCTATCTTATTTACTTGGGGTAATAGCTAGAATTTTTTCTTTTATGTCCGAAGAGAACAAATCATCTAGCTTTTTTCGTGTCCCAATATCCTTCATTATTTATTAGCTCTTGAACTTTTTGCGGCAAATTTTCATCCCTGTCTCTTGGTTTATTTATTCTGTCCATGTTGGGAATCCAGTTGTCCTCCCATATCTTCGTACTAGCTCCATTTTTCACTTGAAAAATATAATTTCCTTTAATGATATTTAGACCTTTCTTAATGCTTGTCCAAATCCATGATAGATCATAGTTTCTTGTAGAATCGAACGGATTGGAATTATAGAAGTATTTCGCTTCAAGAATTTTAACCCATAGCTGATCTTTTTCCATCATTAATCTGCTAGCTAGTTTTGTTAAAATGGATATATTGAAATTATGAGGATTTTTTATTCCCAATCCCCCTTGTGTTTTTGGCATGCACATGCCTTTCCACGCCTTTATATAACCACCTTTACCTTTTGACCCATCTTTCTTCCACCAAAAATCTCTCTGGATTTTATCTAATTTATCTAAGGTTTCTTTAGGAAGAGCTAGCATCTGCATCTGATATGTCGGGTACACTTGAAGAATGGATTGAATTAAAACTGTTCTGCCTACTTGAGATAGCAACTTTGCTTTCCAACCTTGTAAGGTATTATAGTATTTTTGAAGAAGCGGTTCGAAATTCTCCTTCTTGTTTTTATCAAAGAAGAGAGGAGTTCCTAGATACCTGTCTTTTTTAGTCAACAGCTGGACTTTAAGGATTTTTGCTATTATTTTCCCATGTTTGGGATGAATTTTGGGGATATGCTTTTATATAATTTACTAATATAGTAGCTAAATGATAGGTGTAGAATACACCGTATTTAATATCTAGTATTTATGCTTTCTTTGCGAGTTTTCTTGTAAATTATGTATCTTATGTGTGCTTTTGAGTTTATTAGGTGCAATGGAGTCATTTGGAGCAAAAAGACCAATTGGAACTCGTTCAATACAAGATTTCTACTTTTCATTGTGTAGAGGACGAGAAGACGAAGGCAATGGCGAAAGAACGGAGTCATTCTGAGTTCGTATGAAGAAGTTATGGGCAAAACAAGAACTCATAAGCAAAGGGCAAAATGGTCATTTTAAAGGGAAGTGCTATCGAGAGCTGACCCAAGGTTAAGGGGCTGCCATTCAAGGTAACCCTTATCACTTATGAGTGGGTGTAATTATCGGGTGTACATCTCCTGGGGTGGACTAATCCAACTCCAAATCTAAATCGAGAAAAGTGACTTCTCTCAATCATTTCCTCTCATTCACTTGTTATGCCTGAAATTGAGAGAAGTGAAATGGAAAAAAAGCAGCAGTTGCTGCCATTAAAGACCAGATCGAGACGCTGATAGAGAAATTGAGACATGAATAGCAGATTATGTTTGAATTATGAGCTAAAAGGGAAGAGGATGAATTCGATTCGGTTAATAAATGGATTTGACGCTGCTGTTTAGGGATTTGAATGCAAGGAAATCAAGATGGTGGAAGAAATGATGATTAATGGCAGAAAAATGGTGATGAATAAAGGGTTAAGCTCGGATTCGATTTTGAGATGAAGTCGAGGGTTCTGGGGATGATTTGAAACCAAACTGAGCTAGGGTTTATCAGTGAGATTGCCGGGATTTTGAAGTCAAGAGGGAGATGGGTTTTTGTTGGATTGAGAGTTTATGATTTGCCAGATGAATTCAGAGATGAGAGATTAGGTTTTGAATTGAACCAGAATTGAAGAAAGGGGTGTCAGTGAAGGTTTGGCAGAGGTTGAGGCAGGCACTGGATGTTGATGGCTAGAGTTACAGGGCTACAATGGCTCAGGTGGTGGTGTTGGAGGCTGTCTTAGCTGAGAAGTGGAATTTGTGACAAAGCAAAGCTGAGATATAACTGAAATTACAGGCCTGGCACAATTGAGGTTAATGAGTTGATGCAGGTGCCATGCTGCAATTGCAGGTCAGGTGGCTTATGAGCATACAGGGATGAAACTGGGAGTTGCAGGTGGAATTGTTTAAGCTGGATCTGAGTTGAGCAGGTACAGGGAAAGAACATGAGGTGTTGGATGTTGAGCTGATGGGGTTACTGAGTTTGAATGAAGTGAGAAGGACCTGGGCTGTTGATTGCAATTAGCTGAAGTGTGTTGCAGAAGTGGGAGTGATGTTGAATTGCAGTCAAGAGCAGTAGGGCACTGGTGATGGCAGTGTTGCAGTGGCTTGGAGTTGCTGCTGGTGTAGCTCAGATGATGATGCTTCTGTTGGCATTGTGAAATGGCAAAGCAGGGATGGTAATGGCTCTGGAGTGACAGATGATCTGATGGCTAGAAGGTGGTGCTATTGGGAGTTTGTTGCAGGTCTGGATTGAAGATTGAACTTTTGGTGTTGTTTCAATGCACAGAAGGGTTTGTGGCTCTGAGATGGATGATGGGTATGCGAATATGGTGGATTTCTGAGATTCAGGTGCTGTGTTGGAGTGAGCAGTTATGAGGAGATGAAGCTGTTGGTGATTAATGGCAAGGATGTTGGCAGAGCTGAGAATGAGGCTGATGCTATGGGGTCTGTCAAAGGCAAGGAATGCAGGGAGTTATAGATGGAATTTTACAGGGACAGGCGCAATAGGAGGGTGGTTCTACATTGCTGTGAATTTGGAAATGTAAGTGCAGGAATTGAATGTATGATCACTGGCTGGGTTAAGAGCAGAAGCAATGGTGAAGGGTTGAGCTTGAACTACATGGAAGAATGGATGGATGGTTGTGCAGCTCAGGTGGTTGAGCTGAGTGCAAGAAAGGGAAGATTAAGCTAGGACTGAAGCTAGTGATGAGCCAGAATGGCTGGCAATGCAACTATGATGCACAAGGATGGTGCTTCCACGCTTTTGGCCTGTCTGCAATGGCTTGGCCTGGCCTCGGCTAAGTTGAATCAGCCAAGGCAGAACCTGATTCCATCTAACTCAGGTCTGACTCAGCTGAATCTTGACCCGGTTTGACTCAGTGAGTTGACCGAGCTGACCCTGACCGATTTGACCCCGTTGACCGGTGGCCGGTTTGACTTTGCCGGTCACCTGAGACACTTTCCGGCGACTATTCCGGTGGGATTCCGGCCATAATCCCGATTTCCCGCGAGCGTTTTGGGACATAATTTCTACACGGGTTTCTCTCCATGGTGGGCCGGGTGAATTTCCAACTAATGGACTTTGAAGACAAAACCTAATTTTGGAAGGAGTGGAGCTATAAAAGAGAGGACTTTTACCTAATTGAGGATATCTTTTCTAATTATCTTTTCTCTACTTTATTCTAGGGTTTAGAACATGAAACTTCTCTTTCTTCTTGTGATGAACTCCTTGAATATGAGTACCTAATTATCTTTTGGTTATGGAATAGTTGGATTTCACAAAGCATGATTCTTTGATTCAATATATTAGTTTTGTCTCATAATTATCGTTTGCAATTCTCTGAAATATTATTTTATGATTGATTGATTGTTTTGTCAAGTTGCAAATTGGTAGAACTTCTAATCACATCTATTGCTAGTTTAGGGTTTATTATACGAAAAAGTGATATTCCTTGGATACAAGTAGCATAATATGATTATAGTTTGTAGTGATATATTCTTATGATCATATGTGAATCGTAACCTTTGTTAAATTGAATTAGTGCGCTTTCCACGTTCGATTGCTTTGATTGGCCTGATTTCATAGAACTTAACGCATCTAGGGAATTAAACTTGATTAGTGCTTTTACACGTTAGGTTGTTCCTTTAGGTAGAATTCATATTCGCATCTTTTAATGTGTTTGTTGATGACATGAGGAGGTTTGCGGGATATTCTTGCGATCAAGGTATTCTAGGGTCTTTGATAAAAGTTGAGATTAAAATATCAATTCTAGTTATTGTGAAAAGCATGTTAGTGAATGAAAACGAAATCCTTAACCAATATCTCTTCTATCTTCTTTGTTTGCTTATTTCTTTATTTGATTTTATTTTATTTGAGTTTATAAAATCACAAAACTACCGGTGTTATTTATAGGGAACCGAAACAATTTGACAACCTAGACCTCTCTGTGGGATCGATCCTTTCTTGCCCTTGCTATATTTATATTTTGAGTAGTAAGAAAGTGTAATTATATTTGTGTCGGCTGACAACCGGTCACTAAAGATATGGCATATGGTGAGCATATACTTTTGAATATCTAAAATATATTGAAATTTCGGTTTCAGTATCTTGCCTTGAGTATCAAAAGAAAATACTTGAAAATTAAGATATATGAGTTTAGTAGGTGTTCGGATCACTATGTCGACATATTATGAGCACTTTAAGTTCAACCCGTGTACATCTCGATGTTTATAAAAATTCGAAGATAACAAACATATAGAAAATGTAGCAATAAATTTCATTAGACTACTTCCTTAAACTATGTTTATGAAATTACTTTCAAACATAATTCTGTAGTTTCAATTTATTCGGAAGTTCAATATACTGAATAATAACGAATTACCAATTAGTGTAATATTTGTTCACAAAGTCCATAGAAAAACTATACTTTGTAACTCCATATACTCAAGTTGTATAAAACAACTAGTATATTGTTCCTTGATATTCTGATCATACTATAATGACCAAGTCACCAATACTAGACACAACTAAACAAACATTACTCTGTATGTTATATTTTCAGTAAATATTAACTTGAAACAACAAAGATAAAAATAGATAAAGTCAAGTTTGTTGTTACTAACCTCTAACCGAAGGATGACGAGTTCGTTGATGTCGATACATCTTCAGGTTCTTTATGAGTAACAAGAGCAAGCCTCAATATTTTTATGTTCTTAGTCTAACCTACGAAGTTGACGCTAGCTATCAAATTAAACAACTTTGAGTTTTTGAACTAAATTTGATAACCAAACCTGATATACCAACGATTGGTGGGTTCAACCGAGCAATGCTTTGACAGGTTTCAAAACCATAAAATCGTGATTCGCGCAAATGAAACTCAATTTCCCCGAATAATTATGTAATATGTTACATACTAACTTGGGTTCCGAAACTATTCTCCTAAAATATCCTAAAGATCTTTTGTTATGTAGCACATTGGTTTCCAAACCTAGTGCAGTTATAGAATTGGATTCTTATCACAACCAACAAAAGTGATAATGCAAATAAGAGACAAAGGAACAACAAATACACTTAAGATTTTCTTATTCAAATAAGAACATGACAACCTCTTCCTATAACAAAGAAAAAACCAAACTAATACTTGTGAAACTCTTAAACCTATTCCTATTTGGTCAGTATTAGATTATTTTTCCACCAATTGTAAGTTTTGGTTGTTTGCTTCGAATTTCATCGTTAAATTCTTAATATCCCATCGAATTATCGAATTGGCCTTACCGTTTATATCCATTGATCCCATAATACACCATGTCACAACCACCTAACACCAACACATGAAAGTCACCAATAAAAGGGGTATTATGAAGCTAAAACTTCAAATTTATGTTTCGTCCTAAACATGGAATTCGACTTTCAGTAGCAATTACAACCTTAAATCGTTCATATCTAATCAACTCGTTGTTTAACTGTTTTGGTGTCCAAAAAATTGTGAGCATTACATGAGTACAAAACTGTGCTTTTCGCCTTTTTGATGTCTCCCAAAATAAACATGGTTTGTGGTGTTGTCGACCCAGCTAGAGCATGCTGTAAGAGCATTGCTCGGTCAAACACACAATTTTGGTATGTTAAGATAGTTGTCAAATTTAGATGATCAAACTTGTTGATGGTGGTTTTTAGTTTAGGGCGAAAACTGTAAAAGTCTGTCTACCTGACTCGACATCAGAAGTAGTAGACCTTGATATGTCTATATCCGCAAGGAATTTAAAGAATATATCAAAATCTGATGAGTGCATGTGCTTCTCTTCATATTGTATTGAAACTCAAGATCCTAGATGAATTGTTCACTAGTATAAAGCCTAATGAGTATTCAAGCTCCTAGCTGCATTATTCACTAATGCCGGAGCCTGTTGCATAATGAGCTCCTGGTCGCCTTATTCATTAATGCAGAACCCGCTGAGTATTTATCCTATGTTATGTTCCCGGTTGAACTCTTAACATTGACATGATATGACAATTAATGCTCACTCTCAGCTGAGTAGCATGAATTTCCCAAAGTGTCAAGATTAAGATACGCATGAAAATACTCAATCGGAGGCGCGCCGAGCTGCGCTGCTCTCCAGGATAAAAATTAGTGATTTTGTATCAACGTGCAAAATTCACCAAAAATTGATTAATTTTGTGTCGGTTCACAAAATTCAATTGTTGACCCAATTTTGCCAATTTACAAAAAATTAAGTTTTTACCCCAAAACGGAGCCTGCACGATATCTCGATCCCTATTGGTCTAGACTAAACCCAGGCAAGCTAGGAAACCGGCCCCTAGTGCTAATAGAAATACAATTCTACCAAAATCGGAAACCAGGAAGAAAAAGGGAATTCGTGACCAATTTTAGCAGTAGTAAAAGAGGCGCGTCCACGCCACTTGGCCCGTCGATTTGCTCTGGATGGCGCCTTCCATCACCGACCGGCCTTGCTCCAATTTATTGTCCGTCGGCCCCTCTTCCCAACCAGCCAATCACATCGCTCCTAGCCTACCGGCTTCACTCCAAATCGTTGGTCAAAGTAGGCTAGTTGAGCAGTTTTTTATAAAAGAAATTGAATCTAGACTGTCCATGGCAGTCTCAAAACGATTACGGCCGCATTTGACTTGTCCGATCGATTTGGCAAGCCTGGCCCCCTCCTGGCGCGACCAAACAAGTTTCATGATGTTCACAGACATGCCCTTTATTATCCCAGCCAATCAGAACCCTCCTAACCCGTAGGAAGTGTTCACAATTACCAGCCAAAGTAGGCCAGTCGAGCGGCCTCAAAAGGGTCTTAATTAGGTCAAGACCGCCCCATGGCAGTCTTAATTGATCACAACCGCTCAACTTAGCCGACCGAATTGGGTCAAGCTTAGATTCAATCTTGGGCGACCAATGAGATGTCATTATGCTCACCGACGACCCATCTTTGGCCTTGACCAATCACGTCGCTCCTAGCCCGCATGTACTTGCTCCCGAATCATAGGACAAATTAGGCCGATCACGCTACTTATAAAATCTTAAATAAATTTAACTAAACCAACAATCGCCGCAAATCATCGCTACCGCTCAAGCTAAGCTGGCTGATTTGACCGGTCTAGATTTAATTTGAGTTAACCACCGAGGTGCCATGATGACTACCGGTCGTCCCTCTCATATGAGGACCGGTCACCCCGTCCTCAACCTACACAAAATAGCTCCCGGAAGTTGCTCAAAGATAGTCGGACATGCTCCTTATAAGACCGCAAAATCCGCGATCGGGTCCGGGAAGACTATGAACAACGATGCTTTACATGCATCGCTTATGCTCAAGTTGCTTGCTTAACAACGATGCTTCACATGCATCGATTCTCGACGACATTTTATAAATATCGATTTTACAAATAATTTAATTATTTAACCTAAAAGCACGATGTGCTATTTTCTCAACACCTAGCTCACAACAAATCTTATTCATACAAATTGACTTACTCAAGGGCCTCATACAGGTAAATCAAATTATACGAGTAGGCTTTTACATGGGATCCTTAGTAATATAAATCATGCAAGTCATGACTAAGTGCCATTTCCTACAAATACTCGAGACATCAAACATGTCACATCCGGGGATGTTCACTAGGGTATTGGTCTGGCAGTTTACAGCGTGCAGCGTGCAATACGCCCCTTAAGAGAAAATTTCTGGAATATCGGACATGTGACAGGTAGAGGAGTAGTGGGAGTACAAACCGTCCAGTCTTCCATAGCCATAAGACACGGTTTTCACCACTCACCCGTGATCTCCACTACTTCACAACTCTCACTTCCAACGAGATCAGTGTGTTCAATTATGACTTGTATAAATAGGTTTTTAATTTATTTTCAACCAGGAACATCTGTTATCAACACAAGTATTCAGAAATCATCCAGGATCGAAAACTTACACTTTGCAAGCAGATTCTACATTCTGATACAAGTCATAAAACTACACTTTACATAGTTTACCATTCTGATTTCAACACCTTCTCTGCTTCCCTCCCTAAGATCAACCCTTCTCCTTCATTTTGTGACCTAAGCAAGACTGGAACAGCCATTTCTTGGTTTAGGCCAGGATTGTACAGATTGATATCTCGAATTCAAGTGCTCCTGTGCAATACATATGTTTAGGGTTCAGATTTGATTCTCACCGGGATACCCAATTTACCATCTTTCTTCAGGATCAGTTGTTACCCTACTACAAAACTGCATATTGATCTATAGTATATTAGAGTGAGTATCGGCCTTGGAATAAAGCATGGTAGCTGAGTATCAGAATTCACTAATCGACCTTAAAGATTGAAGACCGGAGACTGGCGGCATTAACGAAAACTTCATCAATAAAATTATATGAAGATTGACTACCCAATTTACTCATATTATATACTATTCTATCTACTAAGATATGTCATATGACTTTAGCATTATGATGAGCACTGCAAACAAGAACTCAAGCAATATATAAATTGTTGCATAATAGATTGAGAACAATTTATTGTTCGAAATATCACATTTTCATAATAAGTTCATAAGAAGTTGTTTTTATGTTCACAAACTAATGTTTATAGTTCGCGGACTTGATCTTATAAAAAAAAAGACTTTACGAATTAAATCTCAATTAACTAGCGTACACAAACTGATTTTGTCAGTTCGCGAACTGGTTGATTTCGAGACTTCTCTTGATACTTTCAAATTCGATAGTACAAGAACTGTTTTTGGCTGAACCGATTGATTTTGAGAGTTCTCTACAGATATTTCGTGATTAAGTACACAAACTGTTTTGGATAGTTCGCGAACTTATCATATACAAAGTAGTTCTGAGTTACGAGACGACTATTTATTCACGAATTATTATGGACAACTCACGAATTGAATTTGGTTTTGTGATATTAAATTCCAATTTATGCTTGTCGGTTCCGGAACTACTTAACCATTGTTCACGTGCTAACTGATCGCTGTCGTAAGCGACACAAATATAATTACACTTTCTTACTACTCAAAATATAAATATAGCAAGGGCAAGAAAGGATCGATCCCACAGAGAGGTCTAGGTTGTCAAATTGTTATGGTTTCCTATATAAAACACCCTAAGAATTTCGATTGTGTAAATAAAAATAAAACGAAAAGCAAACAAAGTACGCAAATCAAGGATGTGAAAATATTGGATAAAGGTTTCATCTTCAATTGTAAACAAGTTTATGAATATATGAATAGAATTCGTATTTAATCTCGCTATCATCAAAAGCCATGGAATACCTTATTGCAAGAATACTCCGTAAATTTCCAAAGTTATCAACACACACATTAGGGCTGCGTATGTGAAATCTACCTAAAGAATAACCTAACGCCTTGCGCTAATCAAGTTCAATTCCCAGGAGCATTAAGTTTCAGAAATAGCTAATCAATGCAATTGTAATACATTGCGCAAACAATTCGAACAAAGGTCAATTTCTACATATGACTATGAGGATGTATCACTACAAACCCTAATCATATCATGCTACTCGTATTCAAGGTTATCGCTCGATGAAAACCCTAAAATAGCTATAGATATGGATGTGAGTTCAATCAATTCTAGACTCGACTAAACAAACATTCAATCATATTGCAATCCATCAATCATGCAATTATTATAACCCGTAGAAATCAAACGATAATATTGAGAGAAAACTAATTCATAAAAATCATAACTTGGTTGCAAAATCCAACTACGTCTTTTACCAATAATAAAAACTTAGTTACTTATATTCATGGAGTTCATAACAAGAAGAAAGAGAAGTTTCATGTTCTAAACCCTAGAAAACAAGTAGAGATAAAACGTGGTAAGATAAAAGATATTCCATAGATAATAAAAGTCTTCTCTTTATATAGCTCCACTCCTTCCAAAACTAGGTTTTGTCTTCAAAGTCCATTAGTTGGAAATTCACCCGGCCCACCATGGAGAGAAACCCGTGTAAAAATTATGTCCCAAAAACGCTCGCCGGAAAATCGGGATTATGGCGGAATCCCACCGAATCGCCGCCGGAAAATATTTCGGGTGACCGCCAAGTCAAACCGAGCCACCGTCAACGGGTCGGGACTTGGTCGGGTCAAATCGGGTCAAGTTAGCGGGTTAAGCACCGAAGTCAGCAGTCGAGAGAGTCGGGATGAGTCTGGTTGAGTCAAATTGGCAGGACAGGCCATTGCACAGGCTAGAAGTTGTGCAGCACAATCATTGTGCATCACCTGTTCTTGGCCAGCCATCTTGCTATCATTGTGCATCACTACTCAAGTCACAGCCATGTTGGCTCTCTTGCACTCTCTTGTTTTCCAACTCCTCTAACCTGTTCTCACCCATTACAGCAGCTCAATTGTAACCTCAGTTCCTCCATTCTCAGCTCTGCAATGCTTGTAATTTGCATCTGAGCCTACAACACAAACTCACGACCACCACTACTCAATTGCAACATTCGAAGAGCCCTATCAACGTGAACAATCGGGTTCTTTCCCTTCATCTCAGGTCACAGCCATAACAATCACCATTGTCAGATTCTCCCCTGCCTCGGCTCATTGCCAACACCATGAGCCATTGCTTCTCAGCTGCATTCTCATTCAACTCCTCTGGCAACAATCACCAGTATCAGCTTAGTTCACCAGTCCTCATTGCAGCTGCAATATAGCTTCACAGCCATTACCAGAATACCACCTGCTCACAATCTTACCAGCTCAGGGGCAAAAGAAACCACCAACTCTTCACTGCCATGAGCAATTAATCCCTGGCAGCACCATCAGACTCACTTCTGGGCTGCAAAACCACCTGACCTTCAGCTCAAGTTCAAGCTACCAGAAGCATCATTACCACCAGCCTTCAGACCTGCAACCTTGTCATTCAATCCAGCCTTACTCATTCCATCTCTTTCAGCTCTACCAATCAACTCCACCAACACCAGCTGCTCTATTCGTGTAGCTGAAATCACCACCTGCATCAGCTCATTCATCAACACCAAACCCATATTCTGCAACTCCCTGTAATCATCTCTGACATGCTACTCTGCATCCTCACCTGAGTTCCAACTGAAGTTTCAGCTCAACTTCAACCTCTCCTTGTTCTTCTAATTTCTGCAACATCATTGAACCACAGATTAGCCATTCCATTGCTCAGCCATACACGATTCTTAAGCTGCAACATTCAAGCATTCTACAACCTCCCACGATTTCAACTCAGGCATTCAACTACAGCTGCTCCATTAACAGAATCAAACATAGTAATCCCTGCAAAACACATTTCATTTCCATGGCAGCAATAACACACATAATCTCCCCCACAGTTCATCCTTTCCTTGACAAATTCTCAACGGAAATATGAACCCATCTTCTCTGTGTATCAACACCTCCACACGATTCATGAAAACCCTCTTCTCGATCTTCTCTCAATTTCAGTACTTCCACAAACCCATACCTGAGCTGCATCAAATTAATCATCGTAACCCTAAATTGCAGTGTTCTTCTTTCATGATTTCTCGATCTCCATCTCTACATTATATGAACTTCACACAATACCCAACTCAAATCCCCTCTTCCGCTACTTCGGTTATCACTTGAGCTCCCGACAATACTCTCTACACAAATCTGCTCTCATCTCCCTCGATTCACTTCCCGGACTAGAAACCCTCTCAATTGACGACCCAAGCTTCCTCATCCTCTCACTTTCAACCTCACTTCTCTCTCGATTCTACAATGGCAACAAAGCTCTCTCAATTCCTCGATCTCGACTCGCTTATGGCTGCAAGTTCAGTGAAAATGATTAAGAGAAGAAAGTCTTTTCCTCCTTCTCAATTTCTCGATTTAGGGATTGGTTTGTGTAAGAGATGATGGTGGATATAGCCACCTGTATCGACAGATAAGGGGTACCCAAAGGATACCCCATAACATGTGGTCACCCCTTAACCACAAATGTTGCATTTAATACTTCTCCTAATAGAGTTGCCCCTTAACCATTACCGGGCTCCGGATAATGTTTGCTTGTGCAATGACCATTTTGCCCTTTTCGCCTCAATTTGGGTGATTTCCGCTTCTTTCCTCCGTGCGACTCCAGAGTACCTAATAACTCAGAAACACACATAAGATACATAATTTACAAGAAAACTCGCAAAGAAAGCATAAATACTAGATATTAAATACGGTGTATTCTACACCTATCACTAACAACTTGGTGCATAACATATAACATAAGGTTGTACATTTTTTCTTTGTGATTCAAGACAAACTTCTTACATAGCTTACATGAATAATCTATATGGAGAAGTTAAGCTTGCTTGGTTACAATATAATTTGTAAACATGGAAATTAGTTTATGAACCTATCTTTGTTTTTAATCTACCAAGCCATATTCATTAATATAAATAGATAACAACCTGCACACTAGAATCTCTATCTTGGCATTTATGTGTCCTAGTTGCGTTAGAGTCATCCTCCAAAACCTAGTTTTCCTATGGTGAAACTATATTAGGTTACGACTTCAAAAGACTTCACTAAGGGATTCGTGAAGCCCGACCAGACTATCTTTTACCTGATAGATCTTTGTTATTCGAATCTTGTTCTTATTGATTGTTGTGGTTCCCGAACTATATATCAAGAACAAGATATATATAAAACACAAAGTACTTTTCCTCTCAGACTTTTTATATCCACGAGATAAATATCTAAATAACTTCTTTTTGATTTGTTTAGATTGTTATCGTGATGTAGAGTCGATTAGGCATCTTTATAACTTTTGAAGAGTAACTTGTCCTAATTGTACAGTTTGCTCGTTATCTTGTTTTCCTTGAAGATCCCTCATAAGCATATAAATTTCCATTACCTTAATTGAATATCTTTATGAAGAAAATCAAATTGGCTTTTTGTTAGAGGCCGAATAGTTAAAAGCCTTTACCTAGGTTGAAGCAACTTGTAGGTCTGTAAAGGACGTCAGGTAGGGGAATCATGTTTGTGAGATCCAAAAGACGTAAAAGAGCACTACTGAAGTTGAATTGCTCGTAGATTAGATTCTATCTCAACTACATTCCAGTGTCCACAAGTTTGATAGTAGGATTGTATGTAGCGGCTTATTACAATATGGTTTTCAAGTTATGGACTAGGTCCCGGGTTTTTCCGCACATTGCAAAGCTTTTTCTCGTTAACAAAATTGTGTCTTGTGTTATTTCTTTTTTTTCGCATTATATTGTTTATATGTATGATATAAATATCACAATTCGTACGTTAAACAACCTAGATAATTTTTAATCCTAAAAGATTATACAAAACCTACAACATTTATTCCTGAGAATTCGTATCTTGAAAGATATTACAAGTTTCGCTCTTGTTGTAATTCGGTTTGGCTACATTTCAGTACATACTAGGTTGGTTCTTGGATATTGATTTTTGAGATCGTTCAAGTAAACTTGTATACATATCAGGTATCAGATCTTTACTATTAATTTATACTAGTGATTGTGATAAGCTTTTTCATACGTATTTGTTTTGGGGTAAAAACTGATTCTGCTGTTTTTTGGTAATTTGGGGTGTGTTGAATGAGAAACGAATCTAAACCCTAAACAAATGTACTGCACGTGAATGCTTTTAGGTTCGAGAAATCAATCTGTAAGACTCTGGCCTAAACCAAGAAATGGTCGTTCCAGATTCAATTCGGTCACAAGGTGAAGGAGAAGGGTTGATCTTAGGGAGGGAAGCGGAGAAGGTGTTTGAGATCAGAATGTTGAACTATGAAGGTGTGGCTATTTATGACTTGTGTATTAGAAAAATGGTTTCTGGCTACTTGTGTTGATAACACTTGTGTTCTGTCTTTCTAAATAGATTGAAAATCTATTTATACGTACAAGTCATTTGAGCGCAACCCTGATCTCGTAGGAAGTGGAGGAAGTTAAGTGGTGGAGTAATGGAGTTGTGTAAAAGGTGGTGATCATTGCGTGATCACACCTTCACCCACTACTCCATCATTGTTAACCATCCGTCTTTTCCTAACACGTTCTCGTAATGGGCGCGTTGCACACCGCACGCTGTAAACCGCCAGACCAATACCCCAGTAAGCATCCCCCAGTTTATGACATGTTTGATGTCTCGAATAAGTGGGTCAAGTCGTGGAACCGCCGCGGAGAATAGCATGGTGCTATTAGGTGAAACAACTAAGTTGTTTATGAGGCCAATATAAAATATTGTATGTATTCGATGCATGTGAAGCATCGCATTTAAGCAGCTCAAACTAATCGATGTGTATGTAGCATCATTGTTTTAAAGCTTGATTAAGTCGCGGATTGAGTGTCTTAAAATGGCAGCATGCCAGACTATATTTGGGCGATCGTTTGAGGGATGTGTAAACAAGCCGTCACTTGGTCGATCACTCCCTGTGAAAGAGATGCGACTGGTGGTTGTTATGCTGCTTTGCAGGTTTGCTGGAAATAAATCTACATCGTCCAACTATGCATGCAAAGTTGGATGAAAGAGATGATTTACAACAGAAATACATTGCCGCAAAGCACAAATTAAGGTTTGAAGGCCGTGTGACCTATCACATTTAGGCGTGCGTTTCGAGGCGTCTGGCCCTGGTTTGCACAGGCCGGCCGGTCACATGTAAAGGTGGGCCAATGGTGGACATGTTAACACCTTTGGGACCACTTGAATCTATATTTACACCATCCGTTTAGGCTGGCGAAGATGGATGGTCGTGATCAATTTTTGACAGAAACATGTTGCCGTAAACCCTAATTAGGGTTTTGAGACAGCCACGTCCACGCGAGTTTGACCAAGCGGTTTGGCATGCCGTCGGCTTCCCTTGGGGGAATCGATCATGTGGGGACAATATTGGGCTGGCGGTGAACTTATGTGCACCTTCCCGATGGTCTAAAATGCGCTCTAAGCCATCCAAATAGGCTGGCTAAGTTGGATGGTCGTGATCGATTTAAGACGCTAGTATACTTCCGCGACCCAAATTAGGGCTTAGAAGCATCACGCCTGCCATGTTTCTGGCAATCGATTCATCATCCTATGGCCTTGGCGTGGGCAAGCCGTTCGAGTGAGGGGAAAGTGGGGCCGTCAGTGTGCATGCCAGCGCTTCCCTAATCACTCATGAGATGATCTAATCCGTCCAACCAAGCCGGCGAAGTTGGACTGGTTCCGATGATTTTAAGACTGTCTTGGGAGTCTATGCTCGATCGAGCTTCTCCAAAACAGCGTGACCACCCTACCTAGGGTTGGCGTTTGACAGCGCTGGGAGATGCATGGGTGTTGTTCGATCGATTAGGGCATTAGTGGGCCCACCGGTGGTCATCACGACGATTGCCTATTCCTGCCAAGATTTGGTTAGGCTTGTTAAATTGCGCGGCCAAATTGTGTGGCCGTGATCATTTCTGAGACTGATATGGACAGTCTAGATTTCCCTTAAGGAAATTAAACATGTTCGATCGAGTTGTCCTTTAATTAGAAGCGCGTCAATACGAGACTCTCTTTGTTAGAGAGTGATGTAGCCTGTGTGGGTATTTCATGCAGATCTCAATATTTCTACTTCGGGAGATTCATGCTACTCTGCTGAGAGTGAACACTTAATCGTCATGTCATGTCAATGATGAGAGTTCGGCTGAGAACATAGCACGGAAAATACTAGGAAAATCATACATTAATTAATAATGCTAACAGAATTCACAGAATATTTGGAATTCACAGAATATTGTTTCATAAATATGTCGAATTACTCAATACATATATAAGTAAAGAGGTTTGAACACTCATCACTTTTTTTTTAAATAGTTTTTATTCATTTGCAGGATGACAACGCATTAAATACAGGGTTTCACAATTTTGACCCTGCACTAAAAACCACCATCAACAGTATTTCCGAACAAAAAGTTGGTGGTGTACTTGGTACCCTCTCCTCTTCACATGCATATAAATTTCAGTTGTGACCTCTTCTTTTGTGTTTTCTGTAATATACTTTTTTTATTCATCAAAGTACTCCCTTTCGATAATAAATAAAGTTTTTGACTTGCATCTATCTCCCTGAAACCATCTTTCATCGTAGTTATAACATAATTGTTTCTTTAGTCATTTTTCGCCTCTTCCGTAATCAATCGTTTGACTTGAGGAATATGATTTCTTTTAAACGTTGTGGGTGTAATACTAGGCCGCATTGTAGGTCTGAACCATGTTTTCGTAAGTTAACTTTTTCATCTTGTGAACGAGCTAACCCTATAGTCTCGACTAAGGATTCTGGACTTAATGCTTACACTAGCCGGACCTCAAGTTTCAACTTACCAACATAACAACTTAGAGCATCTCCAACGACACATCCTCAACTTCCTATTAGTTAGGCCACATATGATTTATCTAGTTTTTGACAAAAATCCTTCTCCAACGACAATGTTAAAAAAGAATGTGAAGATTACCTGGATGGTAGTTATCTAAACATCCTCAAAGTCATCCTCTAGTTTCAGAGGTTGTTTTAGAGGATGTAAACATCCTAATCACCAATATCTAAGGTTAGGATTAGCCACTTAATTATTTTCAACCAATATATTTTGCACTAAATAAGTTAAAAGCTTTATGGTTGGAGATGAAATTTTTTCACCTCCTTAAATTAAGAGAATTTTCGTTTCACATCCGTGAAAAAAGGGTTACATATTGGATTCACACCTAGTTCCCATTAGAGATGCTCTTACTGAAAAGCTTTTTGGAAAATCACTTACCAGGTTTGACAGTCGTTCGTATTCCTCATGATAATCGTCAATAAAATTGAAATTAGTCTGACAGATATTGGTCGAGGCCACCGCGGGGTCATCATATTTTGTGTGTCCTAATGTTTTCAAAAGGGATGTAGAAAACCCTTATCTTTTAGGGTTAGGTGGTAATTTTTTCATCCACTTATACAATTGTAATGCCTTCCCTTCAAAGTTAATACTTACCAACTTCACTTTTTTTGTAGAAGTATTTCATATAGTTCAAAATACAATTTATTTCGATACAACCAACCTTCATAATCGTACATTCGAACGTGGAAAAATCACATTCTCATCATTCTTAGGCGTGTATCATGTACCTTTTATGGTTTCCTTACTCTCAGTCTTGGGTTAAAGTCTTGAGTGCCCTGAGTATTATGTGGGTGTGCTTAAATGGGTGATGGGTAATTTAGTTATTTGGCAATTACTGTCTAATGTATGCTTGACATGTGTTCGATTAGGATTACTTTATACATTAGGGTTTCTTTTCGTTTAGGAAGTGCATTTGAGTTGGAAGAAAACCCTGTTTTGGGTAAGTGATGAAATAAATGAAGTTTTAGTTGGCTGCTCCGCCAGAGTTACCTGAGTTTCGGTCCTTTTCCATTCAAATCCATCTCATTTTCATCAAATTAGTTCCTCAATCGTACTAGAAAAGTACAATTGGTATTCAGAGTTGTTCTTTCCTACAATCCACCATAGTTGTTCCCACCTGCAAAGAGCTACATGATACTAACAACAAACCGAGATCGATTCTCTACATGTTAAAATCAACAATCTTGCTCTGCAACTCAAGAACACATCAAGAAAGAATGATTTACAATTCTTTGAAGGAGAACTATAAAGTATGATGCAATTTTTTTGCTCGACCCAATAACATAGAAGATTCAAATGAATCAAGGATCTCATCGAGGGTTTGTTTATGAAGCTAGTGGATCTCCTTTTCAATCTCATTCAAAGGGTATAGGTTTTCATTCCCAACATCGTATGTTTAAACTTGATTTTCCATGATTTGACGGTGAGAATCCTAAGGACTGGATCCAAAAGTGTAACTACAACACAATACTCCTAACACAACAAGACCATGACATTCACGATCCATTTAGATGGTAAAGCGAGCAAATGGTATGACAATTTTTGCTCAAATCAAAATCATATTCCTTGGCAATTGCTATGTGATAATGTTTGTTTACGATTTGAAAATCCTGCTCATGATAATATTGTGGGATTATTTAACAAGTTAATGCAACTGACGACAATTGATGATTATTTTGAAGAATTTAAGTATTTGAAAGCCTTGTTGTTAAGTTTTCATAAAGATTTTCCTGAACAATACTTCGTATCCAGTTTCATTGGAGGGTTGAAGGAGGAAATCAGAGGGTCGGTGTTAATGTTTAATCCTACTGTTAGAGCGTTGCTTGGTCGAACTCACAAGTGCTTCTATATCAAGCTTGTTGTCAAATTTAGTTGTCAAAACTATATCTTGATTTTTAGTCTACAATTAGTTAAGTCCCGGTCTAGGATAATGGAGTTGAGGAATGGGCCAGTCATCATTTGCGTTCTACCGTTTGAAGGCGAAGATCAACCGATGCTTTTGGAGAACTTCATCAACAAAAGTTAAGTGAAGACTGAAGCACCTATTTCTCAAGTTATATTCACTTTTCTATCTTGAGATGATTGTCGTATAACTAATTAGACTAGCTTGCATAGACAAGAATTTTGAGTTGAGAACTAATCATTTAGTTTACGAATTTCTCGAAATATAATGACTAAGCTTAATGAACATTTGTTCATACTTGATCAAATTCGTTGGAGAATAATTTATTGTTTGGAACCAAATCATGATTCAAGTTCATCATTCGAAAATATCCTGGAACAGTGATAAGTATCATTGTTATTTATTCAGGAATGTTTCAAATTGATTTAGAGAAATATAGAACTACTATATTCGGAATACAAGACAGTGCTATCAGTCTTACAAACTGAGAAAATTGTTATATGTCTGAATCCGTATTACATGTATTCGTACACGTATCGGAGTAACTATATATCAACTTTCAAATTTGTGTGATTTGCATATTTGTATGTATATCATGGGAGAATTTGGTTGTTTCGTAATCCGGATAGGTTTGTATATTCGTATACAAATAATTGTGGAACCGTCGTAAGGGAATCGGGTTAAACTAATCAAAATGGTATGCGAAGCAAAACAGTTCTATGTTCCAGAACAAGTTTAGTATCCAAACCGGTATGCAAACTGAATGTTCTGTGAACTCCAGAGAATCAAAAGGTCTACGAGTTTGCAAACCTAAGTACATGAACTAAAATGTTCAGACTCAAAACATTGAAATGGGTCAAATTTTTGCAAACCGACACGTGAACTGAAAAGTTTTGTAAGAGTCCAGAACTTGGTAATTGCATAAGTGAAAAGCGGGGATACAACAACTACACCCAATATTTCGCTTAACAATCTGTATGGACAAACTCCAATATACTTTCAAGAGAATCAACTAGTCTCAATCTTAATAAAGTATATCAAAGAGTTATATCTCTCTTTCTTGATTCAATTATTTCTCAAGCAAATAGAAATCAAGCGAGTCTAATTGAATACAAGAGAAATCACTTGAACGGTACCAAAGACCAATGTTCAAGGATCAATCAATTTCAATCAACAACCAAAGGTCGGATTTCCAATTGATTGATTCAAACGCACAACCCAATGTGATATTTCAATTATATAACAAAATATAATGCGGAATAGAAATAACACGTATACACGAGAATTTTGTTAACGAGGAAACCGCAAATGCGAGAAAAACCCCTGACCTAGTCCAGATTGAACACCACACTGTATTAAGCCGCTACGAGACATTATCCTACTACAAACTAACTTTGGTCCGGACCGTAGTTGAACCCTAATCAATCTCACACCGATTCAAGGTACAGTTGTACTCCTTACTTCTCTCGATCCCAACGGATACTACGCACTTGATTCTTTTAGCCGATCTCACCCACAACTAAGAGTTGCTACGACCCAAAGTCGAAGACTTTAATAAACAAATCAGTATCACACGAAAAAGTATACGATAATAGATAAATCTGTCTCCCACAGAAATACCTACAAGTTTTGTTCCGTCTTTTGATAAATCAAGGTGAACAGGAACCAATTGATAATCCGAACTTATATTCCCGAAGAACAACCTAGTATTATCAATCACCTCACAATAATCTTAATCGACACGGCGAAAGAAGATATTGTGGAATCACAAACGATGAGACGAAGATGTTTGTGACTACTTTTATATCTTGCCTATCAGAGATATTAATCTCAAGCCAATCGTTATGATTGTACTCAAAACGATAGAATCAGGAAGATCAGATCACACAACTACGAGAAAATAGTATCGGTCTGGCTTCACAATCCCAATGAAGTCTTTAAGTCGTTAACCTGGTTTTCATGAAGAAACCTGAGGTTAAAGGAGAATCGACTCTAGCTAATACAATTAGTATCACACGAAAGGTGTGGGGATTAGGTTTCCCAGTTGCTAGAGTTCTCCCTTATATAGTCTTTCATTTCAAATCAGGGTTTGCAATCAATGTTAGCTTGGTAACAAAGCATTCAATATTCACCGTTAGATGAAAACCTGATTAGATTCAAGCTAATATCTTTCAACCGTTGGATCGAAAACTTAGCTTGTTACACACAAATGAAATGCACGATTTTAGGTTTGTATAACCGTACCCAAACATGTACATTTGTTGGTTCAACAATAGTTAACCAAATGGTTAGCCATATGAGCACTTTCACATCAACCATATGTTTTTACCATAACTAGTTCAAATGACTCAAATGAACTAGTTAGAGAGTTGTTTAATTGCAAGGAAATTGTCATAGCCTTGTCTCGACTTAGCTACTTAGGGGTGCCCTTATCATTGTATTGAGTGTCTTTAGTGAACTTATGTGTGTGTGTGTGTGTGTGTGTGTGTGTGTGTGTGTTTGTGTGTGTGTGTTTGGCTCGTGTGACCAAAACACTCTTCTCTTTTATTCGTCTCTGTAACCCTAACCAAAAACCAGTGAAGATTTTTATGAAAGAGTTATCTCTACCTCTCTGAGGTTTTTATCCCAATCTTTACAGTGTAGATCCTGTAAGATTGAACCCCTAATTTAGCTGTTTGTAGTGTAGATCACTACAAGTGGTATCAGATTAGGTCTTTCCTTGGCACACAAAATGGCGGATGGCACTAGATCGAAGCAGTTGGAGGAAAATCATAGGCTACTAAGTCTTGAACTAAAGGACTTGCGTGAAGAAGTTCAATCACTCAAATCTGTAAAAGGAGATGTACAAACAATGAAAAACCGATATGGAAAATCAATTCAACTTCTTTAATCTTCTTTGGATAAGAAGTTTTAATTGCTTTTTGATAATTCAGTTTTCCCTCAAAGGTATAATCATGGTGGTGAAACGAATACTTCACTGGATGATGGTGAAGTACCGGATCCTTCGTCTAATAACAACTCTCGGGAATTACCAACCGGTTCATCATCATCGGATTATTCAAACTCCTCAGATGGGGGAATGTCAGTTTTCCAATTACCGACCTAAAGTCGATTTTCCACGTTTTGATGGCACTAACCCCAGAGCTTGGATACGCAAATGTCAGAAGTACTTCTTCCTACATCAAATGAATGATGAACAAAAGGTACATATGGCAACCCTGTACTTGGAGGGCAAAGCAGATGTTTGGTTCCAAGACTACCAAATAGGTAAGGGTATATTATATTGGGAGGATTTTATTATTGATGTTTGCACTATATTTCAAGAAATTCAATAATGTTATAGGAGAGTTCAATAAACTAGATCAAACACACTCAGTTTTAGACTATCAAGAAAAATTTGAAGAGCTGAAGGCCTTAATGTTAGCAAAGAATCCTTCACTGACTGAAGATTACTTCATTCAGATTTTTATTAGTGGGATGAAAGAGGATATCCGAATGGTAGTACAAATGTTTACCCCTAATACCTTGCAACAAACTATTTTTTTATCTAGAAGACAGGAGTGCATCATGGAGAAAACAGCTAGAGCTCAACCAAAATATTCAGGAAAGTTTTCCTATGGGGGTAAGCCATTACCTACCTCCAATAAACCTCTTAATCTCACTCAATTGGTCACTACACCAATTGTTCCACAAAACAAGTCCCAATTGCGGCATGTGAAGAAACTCACTTATCTTTGAAATGCGCGCAAAGAGGAGAAAGGACTGTGTTATGACTGTGATGAAGCTTACACTAGAGGTCATAAATGCAATAAACAACAATGTATCGATTGTAGCAGATGATGAAGATGTCTCACAACAGTAGAGGCGGGAGAAGGGTCTACTCAACTATTGTGGAAATGCGGGAAGACATGGAGATATCTCAGACATGCCCCGGGCCGGATCAATTTCCCATACAACCATTAAAATCAAAGGATTGGTCAAGAAACATGAACTCACCATATTAATAGACAAGCAAAGACTCACGACTTCTTAGACCCCAAAGCCGCAAGTAAGAGTAGCGGTTTGATCGATCATACGCAGCCCACAAGTGGCAAATCGTCGATAGTAACAAATTGCTTAGTCAAGCAAAATGCCCCGAGTTCACTTGGAGTATGCAAGGTCATAAATTCTCTCATGACTTGCACATTCTAGAATTGGGGGTTATGATATGGTGCTTGGTGTGGATTGGATGCGTGATAGACACATTTTTGTGTCCAATTTGATCTCAATACTATATATTGTTGGCACTCGATTTCGTATTTATTATGGTGTTTTATGTTTTTGTAGGTGTTTTTGGAGAAATAAGATTTTGCGGCGAAATTGGCTCGAAAAGTGGTTTGCACTCTCGGGAGAAAACTACTAAAGACACCCCTCATTTGGATAAGGGGCACCTCACTGCTAAAGGGAGTCACCCTCTTCTTCACGGTTTGAGAGAGTTTTGGCGGGAAAAGGTATTTTGAAAATTCAGTAGCAGCGAACATTTTCCAGCAAACATTTGGGTGTGATTCTGTTGGATATTTTCGTGGGTATGGATTGTTTTGGGCCTGTTTTAACAGGGTTGTTAGTGGTGTTGTGAACATAAAAATAGGAGGATTCAACAGTATCTTGGCTAAACAGGGGAAGAGAGAAGTTCTCGAGATTTTATTCTAAGTTCGGAAGTTACGTGAAACTTGGGAAAGTATATTGACGGCTTGGATGATATTCGACCATTTGGTGAGAGTTTAGATTAACACAGGTGATGAGTGATGAGTGCCAAATATTGCATATTTATACATCTATTTATTGGCATTTTACTCACCTTTTGTGCTCAAGAATCAGATATTATCCCAAATTCTGTATTTTCTTTGTTTTCAAGAATAAATATTTGTATTAATTAATTTTGTGTTTTTAGGTAATAAATAAAGCTCGGAGAAATTGAGGAACCAAAAGAGCGAAGAATGGGAGACGAGCATCTATGGAGCAGATAGCCAAAGCCCGCGCGCGAATCAGTTGCAACCCAACAAGGAAGACATGGGCTCGAGCTATCCATCTCCAACCCACGACCCGGATCCGAACCCGCTCATCCCGAGCCGTTAAGATCTTCACTCACCACATCCTACGCTCGCTCCGACTTTCTCATCATATCTTGATGCGCTCGCTCAACACCAAAACACTCCGAGTCTCTCTCCACTGTTCGGATCTCGTCTCGCCGCATCCAACGCTCGCCGAGGCCTTCTCATCATTCCTTTCTTCGCACCCGCTCAATACCACAACACCCATACCCCTACACCTATCGACTACCCCTCATTTCTCCTTCTTCTTCTCTTTCTTCTTCTCTCGAGCAACCCCTCTGCAAAACCCTCACCTTCTTCTTCTTCTCCCATACCCCTGTGCAGAGCCATCACCACCTCCATCATCACCTCTCTTGTCAACGCCATCACCACTAGCTCCTTCTCCGCCACTCTCTCTCTCTCAATTATCTCTCTCATAGCTTCTCATCAACCTAGAAGC
Organism: Papaver armeniacum; assembly: GCA_023531295.1. Taxonomy (NCBI): domain Eukaryota; kingdom Viridiplantae; phylum Streptophyta; class Magnoliopsida; order Ranunculales; family Papaveraceae; genus Papaver; species Papaver armeniacum. Next base: position 285,742 of record JAJJWW010005741.1, on the reverse strand, counting down.
TAGGTTAGAGATAATTAGAGTTAGGGTTTTCACCAAACATCAATCAATAGCCGCATGGGTAGAAGAGACGACTGATGCAGAGAGTATGGGTGAGAGATTTTTGTTTAATTTCTATTTTTAAAGAATTAGGGTTTTGGGGAATTCTGTGCATGTATAAATAGAAGAGGCAGAATATATTTTTGGTTATGCCTGGGCTAGCCAGAGCACCAATTAGGTTTAATTGTAGTTTAATTGTGTTTTTGATGTTTTAATTTAGAGTGCTAGGGTTTCACTGAAACCCTAATTCCCTGTTTTGATTTCAATCTTGTTTGAGATGTTTTTGAGTGCTTAAATTATCAGACATCTTCAATTATAAATGCCCAATGCTTTTCTCTCACAATGGATGCCTTGTATCCATTGTAGTTAGATCACAACTGTGTTGAGTGTATTGCAGCTCAAACCTTAGATACAATTGCTAATTACCTTGATTAGTTGTGCTTAATTAGACAACTAATACTCTGGGTAGTACTTTAGTCTTATTTGAAGCTTTACATGGAGAAACCCCTTAGATAGGTGGTGGAATTGACACCTGCCCTTATCGGTCACGGGACAAGAAAGCTCAACCGAGTTGAACTCATAATAGGAGTTAGTGGTGGATTTGAAGAACCTAGTATCCCCACCGTCACTATCTTATACCTTAGTTTAGAGTCACTTCATTTCATCTCGCCGCTTCGACAACAAACCATAATTGTGTTACCGTCACCCGAAATCGGTAAGTAGTAAGCCTTTAGATCAATCAGAGCACCACAAGTCTCTGTGGTTCGACCCGTACTTGCCACGTTTCCGATAGACGCCGTGCACTTGCGGTTATTACATGTAGGCATATAAATATAAACACATATCTAAGCCTACCAATGAGTAAACAATCGGGAAGGTACGTAAAAAAAATGAATAGTTCTATATAACAGCAATCATGAATCTCCGGATTTTGTTGTTGGATGTACCGTGCAAAAGAAGAGAAGGAAGAAATCTTAAGGTTTTGATGATATTAAGACACGGTTGGGATTAAAGAACCGAACACCGCATGAGATAAAAAGGGAATAATATCCCGGGAAAGACAAAGGGATATCGGGAATATTTTCTCGAGATTTTCTACACCTGTTGTATATAAAAGGAACGTTATTGAGTTTAAGAGGGGAATCGAGACTTAGGGTAGAGTTGGGGTACGCTACAGAGGAGAAAGAAAAGCTGCAGAGGTGAATTGCGAGTTGCGGCGCGGAAGAAAGTGGAGGAGAAGAAGAAGACGAAGAACAGACATCCAAAGTCTGTCGCAGATGACTGTGGCAAAACTACTGTAGAAAAGAAGTATCGTTTAAAAGGCAGTCTTCTTTCTTCTGTAACAGTCTTTTTGTAACGCTTCTTCAGCGTTGCAAACTGCCTGAGTTATTAGCTTTCTCTTGTTTTTCATACTTTTGAGCTATGAACACCTATTTTGAGCACGTGATTAATATGAGGAGCTAAACCCCATTGCTGAGGCGACGGAGGAAGCCATTTTTCCAATATTTATGTGGTAATCTCTATTTTTAATGATTTTTGCAATTTCTTTTATGATTATTTGCCTTTGAACCGAAATCGAATATATGATTCTCGATTAAGTGGTTGTGTTCTCAATTGATGGGTCATGCTTAGGTTAAGTCTTTTGATGGTCCATGCTTTCGATTTACAACTATTGTTTTGAGAATCTACTTGTCTAGGCAAAAATATTAGAATCACTTTAAACGTAAAGAGTTGCATGAATATTGATTAGATTAAATCACATAAAAATTGGTGATTGGTGGAATCCTGAGTCTCAGTGCTTTTTATAATCTTGATAACGACAACTTCTTAAGTTTTCTATTTTAATTTGAGTCTAAAATCGAATCTCTACAAGTCTTTAGCGAACCACTTTTCTTACCACTGTAAAAACTACATCAATGCGTGAACTCAGCCCTATGGTCTTCGACTTCAAGAAACTCATTATTAAATTTCAGCACCAAGGTAAGGAGATCCAATTGACATTCCAACCAGAAGAAGTTACCTTGTCTCAAATGTCAGGCTCCATGCTGAAAAGACTACTTCAAAAAGGCACCCAAGGTCTCATTGGACAATTGTTTTCTCTCCAGGCCAACAACACTACTCCAGAAGTCATAGAAGCACCAATTGTTGCAGTTCTAGAGCAGTTCCCTGAATTTTTTCAGACACCTACCACACTGCCCCCGGAGAGAGCTCATGATCACCACATCAACTTGCTTCCCAATGCTACTCCACCAAATATGCGGCCTTATAGAGTATCATATCTGCAGAAGGAGGTGATTGAGAACCTAGTCCAAGAAATGTTACAAGCAGATATCATACAGCCTAGCCGTAGCCCTTTTGCATCACCAGTCATCTTAGTCAAAAAGAAAGATGAAGGGTGGAGATTCTGTGTCGACTATCGTAAGCTTAATGCAATCACAATCAAAGATAATTACCTTATACCAGTTATTGGTGAATTGCTTGTTGAGTTATCTGGTGCTACTGTATTCACCAAACTAGATCTTCTTGCTGGGTACCACCAGATTAGGGTATACTTAGATGACATTGCTAATACTGTATTTCGTACACACCACGGGCATTATGAGTTTCGAGTGATGCCTTTTAGGCTCACTAACGCCCCGACAACTTTTCAATCACTCATGAATGATATTTTTCGCCCATGCCTTCGAAAATTTATTCTCGTCTTCTTCGAAGACATACTAATCTATATGTAGGATCATAATATCGCCACAACAACAATTCGCGAAGACAGCGGATAACAACATTGCGAGACAGTCGCAGATGGTTAAATATAAATGACGCATTGGATGACGATAGGAGGATATGAAATCTGGCGAAAGTTAAGAAGCGTCGCGAGTACGAGTGTTTGTACGTCTGCGACACTTCGCAAGATATTTCCGAAAATAAAGGATAGCTTAGCTGTCATTCACTATGTACTACCCTATATAAAGGGATGAGTGGATCTGTCGTAAGGGGGGGTTCTTTTGGATTGGATAACAAGTCATTAGGAGAGAGAAAGAGAGAGGATTTTTGTAAGTTCTTAAGTGTAATTCCATTTTCCTGTGTAAAGATTCAAGAAATTTATTAATAAACATTCATAATTGTTCATCTATTATCTTTTGAATGGATTAGTTTAACAAAATATAGTGAGGGGTGTATTGTGGGATTTCCCGCAACTACATATTGGCGCTAGAAACAGGCTTTGAACAACATTAAAAGAAGAGAATTAACAAGAAAGAAATTTGAGATAATTTTCAAAGAATTTACCAAAAGAGAAATGGCTAGAAGAAGAAATGTACTTGAACAACCAATGAGAAGAAGTGGAAGACTTGCTGGAGAAAGGAGAAATGAAAGAGGAGAATCGTCAAGGATGAATATGAGGAATGATGAAGAGAATCATGTCCAAGCTTTAATTCCACCGGTAGCAAATGAAACTGTGGATTACGATAGAGTAAGTGTGCACACTTGGAGGACGGATTCTGAGGATGAAAGGGAAGAAGAGCAACAATTGGTAAACAATGGACAAGGAGAAGAAGATCAAAGAATGAATGGAGAAATGAATCCGAGAAATGAAGAACTCACAAAGATTGGAAACATTGAGACAAACGATACATGAAGAGAGGCGACTAGAGGCAGAGGAACGAGCACACTTGACAAGACAGAATCATGAATTAAGAATGGAAAATATAAGATTGCAAAATAGAAGATCGAGAAGCACTGCGAGATCGAGTTCAAGATCGACTAGGAAGAAAGAAGGAGAGCCTTACCAACAGAAATTACAGAGGTAGAAAACCAACGGAAGCACAAAATCTCACTCGAACATCATGAAAGAAGAGAGGACGCGAGAAGATCGTTATATTCCCCATCCCGAGAATTTCCAAGATGAGCGAGAATGAAGAAAATCGTGGAACTAGGCGATTTCAGGGGCCAAATGATCCAAACTGAAGGAAGAGCAATACCGCATGGAAGAGAAGCATTGAGAAGGCAAAAAGAGATCGTGGGACGACATTGAGAAACATTATGTCGAACAAGCACGCTTAGCCCGCGAGAGAGAGAGAGTAAGAGCAGAAGTGGAAAACCAAGAATTGGAAGAAGCAATCGGCAAAATAATCACGACAACCGAGAGAGGAGGCGAGCACAAGATCGTGTCAATAGAAATACCAATGGAGAATACGAAAGGATGCAGAGGAGAGTTGATAGAGAACCCAGAAGAGAGAACAATAGATATAATGGTGTGCGAATTGATGAAAGAGACGAAGGAGAAAGTCGCAGAAAAGGAGAGAAGAAAATAGTGGACAAGAAGGTCAAAACAGGCATGAACGCAGGAGGCGAGAGGCGAGCTAAAAAGACCAGCAGAATCAAATCCCGAGGAAAATGAGCAAATCTTGAAAGAACTAGCGAAATGAGAAAATTGTTAAACATTAGGAAGGAAGGAGGAAGAAGACAGGTTGGATGAAGCCATCGCAGTAAGCCGCGAAGACTCCTTTCACAATAGAAGTACAAATGGGAGGAATACCACCTAAATGCAATCACTGCCCGCATTAACCAACATTTTCGATGGAACAACCTGTGCGATACAACACATCAAGGCTTATATGAGATGTATGTTACAATGGGAGAATCATGATGCCATATTGTGCAAATACTTCGCATCAAGCTTAATTGGAGAAGCACCGAAATGGTTTGAAGGATTACCGAGAAACACAATCTCGTCATTCAACCATTTACAAACTATTTTCTTGGGAGCGTATATAAGTAACAATTCCACGCGACCGGGAATTGAAGATGTATTCGGATTGAAACAAAGAGTTGGCGAGAGTTTAAGACATTTGACAATGAGATGGAGGACAATGTGCGGTGAAATGGCCTTAGGGTAGAGGAAAGATATCTCATTTTATCATTTGTAAATGCTCTGTTCGCAACAAGTTTGTTATACATTCAAATATTCAATTAAAAATACGATTACGATGGCCGAGTCAGCGAGAACTCCAAGAAGAATACATTGCTTTGGAAGAAAGACAAAATGAAATGGAATCATACCCGGTTGCGAATACAAGTTCGAACGCTGCGAATGCAAGTTTATTACCAAAATTTTTAAATTAAGTGGCGACCACTTCGCAAGGGCAACCGGAAAACAGAGTTGACGATGGACAGCAGAAAATAGTGGCAATGGGAAGCCGAGATCAGGAGGAGTTTGATAGAGAAAGGAACTACTACAACCGCGGCAACAATAATAAAATTCAGAGATTAGATCATATGCAAGAAACTTATGGAGGACAAAGGCGAGAATAACCATGGAAGGCCAAGAAATCGCAGAGTGGTATGGGAAGAGATCGAATGCCACCACTAAATGCTAGTGTTGAGAAAATTTGGGAAGCTATACTTGTAATGGAGGACGTACCACCACCATGGAATGCAGGAGTGAACCACCACCAAGTGACAGAAGTCATGAATATTATTCTTACCATCGCTTTCATGGACATCTAACAAATGATTGCAGAAACATAAAGAGAATCATCCTCGAATGATTGATCGGGAAATTGGCTCATTTTCTAAAAAATGAAGAGAAAGGGAAGCAAGTACTAACAACATCACCATCGAAGTGCAAAGAACAGTTTCAAAGAAGGGAAAAGAAGCATTCGTAATAGAAGTGGGAACAAAGGCCAAAAATCTATTTTGCAACTCTATAGTTCATTCATATCGTACAATTGAAGATTTTCACGATAATGTGCTTAGTAGAGTATATGCAAGAGATTTTCATAACAAAGAAGTGATGAACTCAAGCGAGAAAGTCGCAATTGAAAGATTGGCAACTAAAAATTATTTCTTTCTCTGCTGACGAGATACCCAAAGGAAGAGAAGCACATGATAGCCCGTTGGTGGTGCGACTAGACATTAATCCAAGACCAGGTTGATGGAGAAGATGACGAAGCATAAAATTGTTGGGCAATCAATAGAATCCTAATCGACACTGGTAGTTCGGTGAATATTCTGTTTTACCATACTTATAAGACCATGGGTGGAGAGGATGAAAATTTGATTCCTTCAACGTACAAAATCTACGGTTTTAACGGACAAGACAATAACAAACCTAAAGGAGAGGTTCACATGAGGATACCTTTACAAGGGTTATCACCGACATTTTATTTTGCGTGGTTGACGTGGAATCTCCTTATAACGCATTAATCGGGCGACCATGGCTGCACGAAATCTTGGGAGTAGCATCAACATACCATCAATGCATAAAATTTCCCCATCCAAATGGTATTGGAATTATAAAGGGAGATTGGAAGGAAGGTCAGAAATGTTATGAGGTTGACGTAGAGAGCTGTGAAGAGAGAAATGCTAAAAGGAAAGGTTGGAAACAGAATATCAAAGATGAACAGAGAAAAGAGAAGCTGATGGTGGATACTATAGAGATAAGAAATGAAGAAGCATCGCGAAGTGCCGCAAGAATAGGCGAATGTTACGATGCTCCAACGATAATTGGTTGTAGTTCATCGCGAAGTGCCGTGGAAACATCGAGAAGTGCCGCAGATGAATGCATGGAAGCAGGCGAACGTTACGATGGAAAGGAGTCCTTCAAGGATTGGGATAACACTAAGGCAAAGAGTACAATGAACAAAAGGCATAAAAAGTAAGCTGAATGATCTGCGATAAGTAATCGACAAAGATATATCAAAGGCAAGACTAATAAGAAATGATATGTGAGAATTTCGACAAAGAGAATGTACAAGAATCCGAGGCAAAAATGAATGAACAACATTGTGCGATGTCTTCGCAAATTAAATATCGACAAAGAATTAAATATGAATGATTGAATGATTTAACAACAATGAATGAATAAATGAATGGGACGAACCTTTATGGCGTACACCTAGTTCGCGAATTACATTTCGTAAGAGGCAAATGTAAGACCTAAAGTGCGTCATATAAGGGGGTATCTCTTAACATGGCTCAGGGAAAAGGTTACACCGCCCCTGGAACCTGGGTCATGCAGATTTGGGGCCCATGAAAGCCTATCCGGAGGAGGTACCTTGGATTCCCAACTATATATGTAGGTTATACTCTGGTTGGGCGACCGAGGGTCTCTTTCAAGGAGTCAGCGTATGATCAAGGCGCCGAGGTACCCGGTTGAGTCAAGAGTGCGGGGAGCATGGAACTTCCTTACCACTCTTGACAAGTCTTGGCGCACGCTGCACTCGGCCCGAAGAAAACTCCACTTAGGGTGCAGCCTTGTAACCATAAACTCTATAGGTATAAGGGATAAGAGGCTGCGAAAACAACTCGGTTGTTGTTAAGACCGGATGGGAGGAGCTAGCCTTGTATGGCCGATGTACGCCTCCTTGAAGGGGCAACCGGGGAGGTGATAAGGGCGGCACCCTCCATTAGGGAGCTGATAAGTGCCAAAGACGCAAATATCACGAGGCTTTGTTTCCGCAAGGAAACTTAGGCTTGTCATATTTGTGCAATGATCCTGCAGAGGCAATAATACTAACGCGAGGGTAAGACGAGATCAATGGGTCCTTACATGCAAGTGTAAAGACGTCCTGCGATTTCGTCGCAAGACGACAATGTCATGGGGCTTTACTTTCGCAAGAGAATTTAGGCCTGTCATATTGTCGCAAGCCAAATATCCTGCAGAGGCAAAAATACTTGAATGATGATAAGACAAGGTCAATGGGTTTTTACATGCAAGTGTAAAGACGTCCTGCGATCTTGTCGCAATAAAGGGTGGCAGAGTAAGACCTTTACTTAGGAAGGTCAAGCTTAGAAGTCCATCAAAAATGATAAGGCGAGACCAAAAAATCTCTTCTTTAACGAAAAGTTACTGCGATTTCATCGCAATTATAAATTTAAACATCATTCCTGATCAGAAGAAGAAAGTGCGAATCTCAGAAATTTCATTCTTTCATCTGAAGATGCATAACAGAGGCAAATATGGGGATGGAAAAGATGAAATATTGTTATCCATCTTCCAATGAAAGAGTTATACGTTAATAATGTTAGCCAATTATATTACAAGGAAAAAACTGCCAAGAAAGGGGAATGAAGATGGAATTTATGGACAACAAACCCAAGAAGTTTACAAAAAAGACACAGAAATGCACAGATATTACACGCAACGAAAGAAACAAAAAGAATTATCTCTTTGGCGATTCTTCTCCTCTATCTGATCCTTCAATTCTATTATTCTCGCCGCCAGAATTTTCTTCTTCGCCGGCTTCACTATCGAAATGTCCGAGACAGGCAAATTCTCGAACTTCTTCTAAAGCCAAGGATATGAAGAAAGAGGGATTTTATGATCTTTACAAACATACTCCATGGCTTCATTGCGAAAACGAACGGCATCATTATTAAAATTCTCCACCGTAGTTTGAAATTGATTCTTCAACTTGGAATATTTATTCTCGCGAAGGTTGAGGTTCTTGGCGAAATGCTTTCTCGATTCAAGTTCTTCAATCCTTGCTTGAAATCTTTTTCGGACTACGCAAGTAGACAACGATAAGTTAACAACTCAACAAAGAATATTACGAGGTAAGAAACAAGAAGGTATAATAAGTAACCTTCTCTCGTCGATATTATATCTTTAACCAAGGAAGTATGCTCGGTATGAAGACTAACATCAACACCTAAATTATTCCTGGCATTATCTAAGATTTTCGCGGCCCAAGCGAATTCATCATCATTATTTATAATAAGAAGCGAACGAATTTGGTTTTCTCGCTCAGTAAGTAAGGAATTCTGACGAAGCAATTCATCTCGCTCCATTTGCACTTCAAGAAGGGACTTTTGAAATGTTGCTAATGCCTGGGCACCATTATTAGCAATGCGATCTTTGTCATCTATATGGTCACTAATTTTCTTCCTTAAAGTTTTGGTTTCCTCATGAGATTCGAGATACATTTGTTTAAACTGGTTGGCTGTACTTAAACTAGATCTGTGCTCAATTTCTAAGAGGCGGTACTTGGTTTGGAGTTCACTTAATGAAAGAGTATTAATTCTGCTCGACGAACTACTTAAAGAGTTGTTGAGATGAGCGAGAAGAGTATCATTATCCATAAGCTCGAGAAATGAATGGAGAAGAATAGCTTCTTCTGGAGAGGTTATATACATCTCGCGAAAGTGATAAGTCGTAGCAACAGAAATTGATAAAATAAAATAATAAGAGGGAAAAAATTTTTTATACCATAAAGTTGCCGATTAGCATTCTGAGAGTGGTAACTTTGTCTTTCCTCGGCGAAAACTCGTCTCAATTGTTGGATCTTTTCGCGATATCTCGCAGACTCAACTTCTAATTCTTTGATCCTTGTGCAAGATTGGGTATTCTTCTTCAATTGAATGTTATACCTCCTCTCAAGATCCGAGGCAACCACAAAAGAAGTTTTTCCAAAGTTGCGAAGAAAGATAAAAAGGCTATTAAGATATAAATTAAAAAATGAAGTTGGAAGGGAAACATAAGGTCGAACATACCAACGAATTAAGTGCATTTAAGAAGCTAGGGGATACGATCTAGAAACTCCTTTGAAAGAGTCATTGCCATCCAAAGAGTGTAGCATTGCATACAAGTGGCGAGGCTCTCGCATATAGAAGTCGTGAGTATCTCCAATTCCTTGAAGAGAATCCGAGAAGATGCTTTGAACAATTGATCCATAGGAGAATTGGCTGATTGAGCTTCATTTTGGAAAGTTGAATCCAAAACATTATCATTATCATCTTCATCGGAAGACTCGAGAACTTGAGCTAAGATGAGAGGAAGGCTTTGAACTTTTCGCTTCTTAGATGATGGAGCGGAGACTTATCCTTGCGTGCATTGGCTTTAGTTTTGCCTTTAACTTTCGCAGCTATCGCTTCCTCAGCGTCAACCTTCGCATACAAATGAAGATAAGAAATAGAGGCAACAATATTGTTAAATAACACACAAAGGATATTTCTTACTTCATCCGTAAGCGATCGAAGTATTGCCAAGGTGCTTGCCAGTGGATTTGCCTTGTAACTTTTCCTCAATTTGACAATCTGGAAAATTTATAAACTCAATGAGTACAAGAGGAAAGAGGGATTGCAAAAACAAGCTGAGGGGACATACCTCTTCCGCCTTTTTGGGCCACTTAAATTCCCAAGGATGATAGCCTGCGAGATTTGCAGGGAGTACATGCGAACCTGCTATGTAAGGTCCACTTAAGAGCAAAGGAACAACCCACCACCTCTCATCTTTAGAGTGGCGAGGAGTAGTGTTCTTACCGAATGCCAGTCGATATCTTGCATGAGCAACTTATCCTCAGGGATATTATCTCTTCTCTTCAACCGAGCGCCCCAGCGAGATTTCTTATTTCTCATGCCTATTACTTCATAATTTTCAAAAAAGTTTTCTACAGTATATTTTTCAGGGATTATTTCTAAATTTACATATTCGGGATCTCTGGCACTGTTAGGATATAGAGATCCTTTGCCAGCACCACGACTGGCAAACTCGAGCATTAGGCGGATACAATCGCCGCATAGTTGATAGACAGCTCGCGAGAAGTTCGGATGGGAAAGGATTTCATAAAAGAGTGGCATCTCAGGATCATATAAAGGAATGGGAAGCCCTGCGAGAAGTTGACCTAGCGAAACAATAATATTGCGATCATCACATTGATGATCAGAAAAAAGATTGACAGTGAGTATAGATGAACATCTTTGATTAGGAATGGTAGAAAGGGTGAAACCTTTATCTTGCAACTTTTTCTGAATCTCAATAAAGCGGGGTTTATACATACGACTAAGTGAAGCCATTATCAATATGGGGATGGATAAAGAATCGAAGATTAAGATATGATAAAAAGGACTGAAGATTTGCAGTAATAGAAGCGCAACTTGCGGAAGAAGAAGATAAAAGAAAAATTGCAGAGAGAAGACGAAAGAGGAGAAGAGAAAGATATGAAAAATATATATAGAGAGAAACATCCTCGGGGGGAAACGAGAGCATTTAATGTGAGAAGGGACGTGAATGGTCAGGAATAAACGATTGAAAGAAACGTGTCAGGAATAGAATGGAGGAGTAGACATCTGTAATAAAGTCCGTATGGAAAGATGAAACTGAAATAAGTACAAATAAACAGTTGTGGCGGTTCAAAATATTGATTCTCATGACATTCTCTCCTTCGCAGAGAAGACATGAGAAGAGGCAAGATGTAGGATCATAATATCGCCACAACAACAATTCGCGAAGACAGCGGATAACAACATTGCGAGACAGTCGCAGATGGTTAAATATAAATGACGCATTGGATGACGATAGGAGGATATGAAATCTGGCGAAAGTTAAGAAGCGTCGCGAGTACGAGTGTTTGTACGTCTGCGACACTTCGCAAGATATTTCCGAAAATAAAGGATAGCTTTGCTGTCATTCACTATGTACTACCCTATATAAAGGGATGAGTGGATCTGTCGTAAGGGGGGGTTCTTTTGGATTGGATAACAAGTCATTAGGAGAGAGAAAGAGAGAGGATTTTTGTAAGTTCTTAAGTGTAATTCCATTTTCCTGTGTAAAGATTCAAGAAATTTATTAATAAACATTTATAATTGTTCATCTATTATCTTTTGAATGGATTAGTTTAACAAAATATAGTGAGGGGTGTATTGTGGGATTTCCTGCAACTACACTATAGTAAAGACATGGCTTCACATTGTCAGCATCTGCATATTACACTTTCTATCCTACACAGTCATTCCCTGTTTGTTAAGCGTAGTAAATGTTCATTTGGTCAATCACAAATAGAGTATCTAGGTCATGTAATCAGCAACAAGGGTGTCGCAGCTGACCCAACCAAGATTGATTGTATGGTGAACTGGCCTAGACCAACTACCACTAAGGGTCTCCGTGGGTTTCTAGGGATGACATGTTATTACCGTAAATTTGTCAAGGACTATGGGCTTATTTGTCAACCACTTACAGCATTGCTTAAAAAGGGTAATTTCTCTTGGAATGTGGCTGCAGAATCATCTTTTGAGCTACTCAAAAAAGTGGTCACCTCTACTCTAGTGTTGGTATTACCAGATTTTAGTAAGGAGTTTGTAGTAGAAACAGATGCTAGTGATACAGGTGTTGGGGCAGTGTTAATGCAAGATGGTAGGCCTATTGCCTTCCACATCAAGGGATTGGGCATCAGATACACAACACTTTCCACTTACGAAAAGGAGTTATTGGCCATCGTCCTTGCCGTCACCAAATGGAGAACTTACTTATTGGGTTCCCATTTCAAGATTTTTACAGATCATCAAAGCCTCGGGTTTTTCATGGAGCAGCAGTTACACACCTTACTCCAGCAGAAATGGTTCACTAAGCTTTTGGATTACAACTTCACCTTGTGCTACAAGAAGGGCTCAGAGAATCGTGTAGCTGATGCTCTGTCTCGTGCTAGTTGTTCTTCCTTATCTACGGCTCAACCAAAATGGCTTGAACAAGTGATCACTAGCTATGTGGCTGACCCACTTACCTCAGATTGGATTCCAAAGCTCATTGTGTCTCCCCAAAATGATGCGGGTTATACTTACACTAATGGTATTGTGAAGTTGCAGGGCAGGATATATATTGGCACCACCAGGTGCAATTCGACACAAGATTCTTGCAGTTGTTCATTCATCAGCCATTGGAGGACACTCCGGAATGCAAGCCAGTTATCAGAGACCTAAGTCATTCTTCCATTGGCCTGGCTTGAAGAAAGACTTGATTGAATTCGTCCGCAATTGCGACATCTGCCAACAACACAAAGTGGAACATCAGCTACCTTTTGGTTTGCTACAACCATTTCCTGTACCTGATCAAGCATGGAAGCACCTTAGCATGGATTTCATATCTGGTTTGCCAAAGTATGAGGGCAGAGATGTCATTCTGGTAATTGTTGATCGTTTCACAAAATACTCTCACGTTATAGCGTTAAGTCACCCTTACACATCTCAAACAGTAGCCAAGGTTTTTATCAACACCATCCTTAAACTACATGGTATCCCTGAAACCATTGTTTACGATAGAGATGCAGTTTTTTTTTTGAGTGGATTTTGGCAGGCATTGTTCCAGGAAGTGGGTACTTCTCTACATTTGAGCACGGCTTACCACCCGCAAACGGATGGACAAACAGAACGTGTTAATGCTTGTTTAGAATCCTATTTGCGTTACATGTGTAGTTACAGGCCTGTCAAGTGGGTGTCATGGCTATCTCTCGTGGAGTGGTGGTTTAATACTTATTACCACACCAGCCTCTAGCTAACACTTTTTCAGGCTCTTTACGGCTATCCTCCACCACAATTTGGACTACACGCTGCTGGGAACATTCACAACTCCTTAGTAGAAGACTATTTACACCAGTGAGCCATTATGACAGATGTATTGCGCCAGAATCTCTTACTGCTCAATATCGAATGAAGCAGCAGGCTGACAAGGGCAGGGTTGAGAGATCATTTGAAGTAGGCGATTGGGTCTATTTATGTCTTCAGCCATATAGGCAGACCTCAATTCAGCTAAGCAAGGATCTCAAACTAGCAGCCAAGTTCTTTGGTCCTTACAAGGTACTAGAAAGAGTTGGTGCTGTTGCTTATCGACTTGAGTTACTTGTCTCTTCTTGGATTCACCCTGTTTTTCACGTCTCACAATTAAAGAAGAAAATTGGCCAAGTACTTCTTCCACAGATAGTACTTCCCACCTTAGACAAAGATGGATTATTCAAGGTCGTACTCGCGTTCTTATCAAGGGCCGCCAACATGTTCCACAGTGTGCAGTCCAATGGTATCACACCTTTGAAGGAGATGCTACTTGGGAAGACACACTTTCATCGATCTTCTTTCCTAAGTTCATCCTTAAGGACAAGGATATGCTGTAGGGGTGGGCATTGTCATAGCCTTGTCTGACTTAGCTACTTAGGGGGTGCCCTTATCATTGTATTGAGTGTCTTTAGTGAACTTCTGTGTGTGTGTGTATGTTTGGCTCGTGTGACCAAAACACTCTTCTGTTTTATTCGTCTCTGTAACCCTAACAAAAAACCAGTGAAGATTTTTATGAAAGAGTTATCTCTGCCTCTCTGAGGTTTATATCCCAATCTTTACAGTGTAGATCCTGTAAGATTGAACCCCTAATTTAGTTGTTTGTAGTGTAGATCACTACAGAAATCTTATGTAACTACACAAGATACAATCGAAGCAAAAACGATTTGATTCACTCGAATCGGTTCATGAACTTTATAGCCACGGTTTGCATTTAGCATTCCTTAGTTAATATAAATATAAGTTCACAAACAATCGTTTTTAGATATAACCAACTTAAGTTCGCAGACTTTAGTTCGCGGACTTAAGTTCCCTAAGGAGTTCTCAAACTCCAGCAGAATTTCTCGGGTCGAGAACTTCCGCCGCCGCGGACCGAGTTCGCGGCTCTTGTTCCGGTTCTCTTGATCAACAAAGTTCGCAAACTTCGGTTCAAGGAAAAGGGACTTATACATATATGTGTTGCCACACAATGCTTATATCCAACATTGGTTATATAATCTAAACTCTCATTTCAATCATTGAAATTTTCTTAGAGGACGTTATATAGTTGTTATTTACAAACCATTTTTCGTCAAAGCCATTTTCAAAGTGATTGAACCATAACATGACTTTCGTCACTAGGTAAAGATGAACTTGGCCAAAGCGAAAGCTTACCAACACATATTTCGAGAAATAGATAGGCGAGATAAACTCGGCTCGAAATAACAAATATGTATAATCAAAGTCTATATAGCAAAACGACTTTTGTCTCAAAGATAGGAGATAGAGTAGATAGACTTTTGAGTGATAGATAAGTTTAAGTCTCCACATACCTTTTAGTCGATGAAGTTCCACCAGTTCCACCAGTTCCTTGAGTAGTTCTTCGTCTTGTATGATGATTGCCATGGAGTTCTTGAGCTCAACTACACTTTCTATCCTAGTCCGAGACTTAGCTATAGTAGACTAGAAATCAAGACTTATAGTTTTGATCACTAACATTGACAAACATGCTTGAGATAGCAACGCATGCGAGTTCGACCGAGCAATGCTCTAACAATCTCCCCCTTTGTCAATTTTAGTGACAAAACTATCAATACATATGGAATACAAAAATAAATGAATTAACTTTTGTAGCTCCTATTCTACATGCCTAATCTTCAACATTACTCGAAATCTTCGTCACTTCCAAGTACTCCAATGATCCCAAAGGTTGTAAGTTCAGCATCATCGTTGTTGAAAATCCGTAGCTATAACAATGAGAAAACAAGAGTTCTCAATCATTGTTATATAGTGTCATAGTATCATTATATAGTATCAAAGTTCAATTGTATCATAACTTCGACAACAATACTATGGTGGTATGTATCACTCCCCCTTAGTCAATACTCCACCTCACATGGAAACCACTCCCCATTCCATAATAATCCGAAAACCATATGTATTTGTAGTGTGAACTACATATTAATTCTCCCCCTTTTTGTCAATAAAATTGGCAAAGGTACGAAAATGGGATCCTAATGAAATTTCCGAAAGAGACATTTCATGACCAAAAGAAAGCATATATCATATTATTTAGATGCAATCATATAGCCAAAGCTAAATGCATTCATCAAGGAGTTTATAAAGATACAAGATAACCCTATAATATTCCACAACCGCACTCCCCACAAAGATATGGCAATTAAGCACAAGTTCAATTAAGAACTCTCCCCCATAAAATGTCATTCCCGAAAGAACAACAAGAGCGACCTTAATTTCAAAAGAAAAGAAGGATTTCGTTGGACATAACAAATCACATACAAGTATGAATTTGAATCCAAAATACTCAATTAAATTAACCACAAGAGAACCCATGATTAATTTAATCGGAAATGCTCAACATAAGTGAACTTATGGAGACTCAAAAATGCTCAATTAGATTAATCACAAGAGAACCCATAATTAATCTAATCGGAATACACAACCAAATTAACCACAAAAAGTAATCAATTTAATTGGTCATGATCGACATAAGAGAACTTACGGAGCAACAACTAAATAACCAAACAAGGATGATTAATTTAGTTGAACATGCTCGATATAAAGTACCTCACGGAGCAACAACTTAGCTAAAGAATAACTCAGTCGATAGAGCTCAAAAAAAGACACCTTATGGAACAACACAGTATATACACAAATTGTGGATCGGAGGTCGACCTAATACCGTGGAATAAGCAAGGATTCATTCTATTTTCCATCACCATTTTCACAATGACATACAATAGACATAATCCTTGAAAACAAAATATTTTAACCTATCTTCCATCAATAATTGACATAATAGGCTTAACTTTTGTATTTGTCAAAAGTTCATTCCTTCTTTTTATCAACACATGCATATCGACATATAAAGGACTAAACTTCTGACAAGGTATGTGACAATCATAGTTCACGGACGCAAACACACATATCCCATAACAAATTGCAATATATAAAACCATAAAGATTAATAATACAAAAATCATCTTCCAAACAATTTTATAATTTAAACCAATAAATCTAAAAACATGAAGATGAAAACGTTGGACATAGATATGTGTAATCACAATAATGGCTATTCCAAACTCTTGTTATTCTTAAACAAAACAAGGAAATAGAAGATTTACTAGACATTAAGAGCTTTCTCAGAGCATCTAAAGAGAATTCCTTCTTATTATTGAAGAGACTATTGATTACAGGAGCATTCAATTCCTCTAGGTCTTCAGAAATGTCAGTTAACTCACTAAGTTCTCTTTTTAGTTCACCCAAGGTATTCTTGGTTAGAGATAACATTTGTTCATAGTGAGTTATCTTTTCCAAAGAGGAAATGATTTGAGATTTTAAATCATTTCTCTTGTTGATGAAATCTTTCACCATGCCTCTAAAATCATTATAATAACAAACAGAAAAGACACAGTTAGAGAAAGAACCTTGTTAAATGATTGTCGACTTCACTTTCTTTACTCCTGAGGAAGAGATTCCTTCACAAAGATACACATTAACTGCTTCAACTGCATCTCTTTTTGAGATTCCTCTAGTCACAGGATCCATGTGATTGTATCTTTTGAACAGAAATGAGAAAGAGAGGACACAATAAAAAAAACTGGATTTATGAACCCTAAACCCTAGAAGACATTGAATAAGTCTTTCAGGATTTGTTATCCACCTTCCATCCTTTTAGGAGAATATTTTCTTAACAAATATAAGAAAAGGATCTACAAAAACAACATCTTGAGCCATTTTTAGTGCAAACCTCATTTTTCCCAAGCTAAAAATGAGGATGCGGACGTCACCATCGTTAGTTGGTGACAGAGTGAGCCACATGCTCACACCTCTTATTTTTTCGTGGCTTATCACTGGTTGTCGTGTAAACGGATTTGTTACCTCGTCTAGATCTGAATTTTTTAAAAGGAGCTTGGTTATCCTGATCCAGATTCATTTTCTGCATGTTCTTTTGAAGTTTGGTGATTCTCAAATTGCTCCTTTTGAATCTCCAACAAGTATTCTGATCATGCTTCGAATGTCCACAAAATGAACAAATTAATGAGGATTTTTCGTCTTTATGTGACTCTTCCTGTTTAACACAACAATCAACAGTCGTTGTTTCTTGATTAGTCGGAGTGGACAACTTTGAACTTTGAGTTTTGCTTTTGAACCCCAAACCATTAGTGTTTCCAAAGGATCTCTGACCAAATAACATTGCTACAATTTTGTCAGAGCTTCCAGATAACCTTTGCAGGTCATACTTGAGAGTGTTAATCTCTTCTTCCTTTAGAGACATGGTTTTGACGAACTTGTCATTAAGACGCTCTATCTCAATATTTTTTGCCTGGAGTGATGATTCAATTTTCTTCAAGGAGGCCTTTAAGTGAAGGTTCTCTTGAAGAATCTCTTTATTCAAGAGATCAAGAAACTCTGTGTCATACTCAAGTTCTGAATCAGAAATTGAAGTGGAGAGAGAATCTGTAGTAGACTCATCTGAGACATCCAAAGTAGACTTGTCTTCCATTGAATCATCTGAAGCATTAACTGAAGATGGATATTCATCACATCTATTCCTTCTCTTTATAATCATTGACCTTTCTGATTATCAGTGATTATCAAAATCAACATGATTGGAGCAACATTCATCAGCCCAAGACAAGTGAGAGGATGCACTTGTTTTGGTCACAGCGTTGAACGCGAACGTTCTGCCTGTGTCAAGATCAAGAATTTTTAACTTTCCTATCAGAGTGTTTCTGGAAAGTGTATCAAGGTTATTTCCCTCAACGATGGCATGCTTCTTAGAATCGTATCTAGATGGCAGCGATTTGAGAACTTTCATCACAATGTCCTTTTCAGGAATAGTCTTACCCAATGCAAAAAATGCATTAACAATTTCAGACACTTTGTGATTAAACTCATCAAATGTTTCTTCATCTGACATACAAAGGTTTTCCCAATCGGAATTAAGGTTTTGAAGCCTAGCTTCCTTTTCACTGGTATTACCTTCGAATACGGTTTCTAATATATCCCACGCTTCTTTAGACTTAGTGCAATTTGACACATGGTGCTGAAGATTCGGGGTAATGGCATGTATGATGGCATTCAAACCGTCAGAATTTTGCTTTGCATCAAGTATCTCGGCAGGGCTGTATTCACCAATATTCTTGGGAACGTTTACATTTCCAACTGCCACAACGGGAGCATCATAGCCATTAACAACATATACCCATGATTGAAAATCACGTGCTTGAGGAAAAGCTCGCATAGTAATTTTCCACCATAAGTAATTAGAGCCATCGAAGACTGGTGGTACGTTGATAGAGATAGCACCTCTGTCCATAGAGTCAGATCGCTACAAACACAGACTTATAAGGTCTTGAACGTGTTTGCCTACTCTGATACCAATTGAAAAATCGGGGGTACAACAACCACACCCAATATCTCGCTTAGAAATTTGTATGGACAAACTCCAATATACTTTCAAGAGAATCAACTATACTCAATCTTAATAAAGTATATCAAAGAGTTATATCTCTCTTTCTTGATTCAATTCTTTCTCAAGCAAATAAAAATATGCGAGTCTAATTGAATACAAGAGAAATCACTTGAACGGTACCAAAGACCAATGTTCAAGGATCAATCAATTTCAATCAACAACCAAAGGTCGGATTTCCAATTGATTGATTCAAACGCACAACCTGTGATATTTCAATTATATAACAAAATATAATGCGGAATAGAAATAACACAGACACCAGATTTTTGTTAACGAGGAAACCTCAAATGCAGAAAAACCCCGGGACCTAGTCCAGATTGAACACCACACTGTATTAAGCCGCTACAGACATTATCCTACTACAAACTAACTTCGGTCTGGACTGTAGTTGAACCCTAATCAATCTCACACTGATTCAAGGTACAGTTGTACTCCTTACTTCTCTGATCCCAACAGGATACTACGCACTTGATTATTTTAGCTGATCTCACCCACAACTAAGAGTTGCTACGACCCAAAGTCGAAGACTTTAATAAACAAATCTGTATCACACAGAAAAGTATACGATAATATATAAATCTATCTCCCACAGAAATACCTACAAGTTTTGTTACGTCTTTTGATAAATCAAGGTGAAAAGGAACCAATTGATAACCCGGACTTATATTCCCGAAGAACACCCTAGTATTATCAATCACCTCATAATAATCTTAATCGACACGGCGAAAGAAGATATTTTGGAATCACAAACGATGAGATGAAGATGTTTGTGACTACTTTTATATCTTGCCTATCGGAGATATTAATCTCAAGCCAATCGTTACGATTGTACTCAAAATGATAGAATCAACAAGATCAGATCACACAACTACGAGAAAGTAGTATCGGTCTGGCTTCATAATCCCAATGAAGTCTTTAAGTCGTTAACCTGGGTTTCAAGAAGAAACCTAAGGTTAAAGGTGAATCGACTCTATCTAATACAACTAGTATCACACGGAAGGTGTGGGGATTAGGTTTCCCAGTTGCTAGAGTTCTCCCTTATATAGTCTTTCAAATCAGGGTTTGCAATCAATGTTAGCTTGGTAACAATGCATTCAATATTCACCGTTAGATGAAAACCTGATTAGATTCAAGCTAATATCTTTCAACCGTTGGATCAAAAACTTAGCTTGTTACACACAAATGAAATGCACGATTTTAGGTTTGTGTAACTGCATTACCCAAACATGTACATTTGTTGGTTCAACAATAGTTAACCAAATGGTTAGCCATATGAGCACTTTCATATCAACCATATTCTTCTTCATCATAACTAGTTCAAATGAACTAGTTAGAGAGTTGTTAAATTGAAAGGAAATCTTATGTAACTACATAAGACACAATCGAAGCAAAAACGATTTGATTCACTCGAATCGGTTCATGAACTTTATAGCCACGGTTTGCATTTAGCATTCCTTAGTTAATATAAATATAAGTTCACAAATAATCATTTTTAGATATAACCAACTTAAGTTCGCAGACTTAAGTTCCCGGAAGGAGTTCTCAAACTCCAGCAGAATTTCTCAGGTCGAGAACTTCCGCCAGTTCGCGGACTGGGTTCGCGGACTGAGTTCACGGGTGAGTTCACGGCTCTTGTTCCGGTTCTCTTGATCAACAAAGTTCGCAAACTTCGGTTCAAGAAAAAAGGACTTATACATATATGTGTTGCCGCACAATGCTTATATCCAACATTGGTTATATAATCTAAACTCTCATTTTAATCATTGAAACATTCTTAGAGGACGTTATATAGTTGTTATTCACAAACCATTTTTCACAAAGCCATTTTCAAAGTGATTGAACCATAACATGACTTTCGTCACTAGGTAAAGATGAACTTGGCCAAAGCGAAAGCTTACCAACACATATTGAGAAATAGATAGGCGAGATAAACTCGGCTCGAAATAGTAAATGTGTATAATCAAAGTCTATATAACAAAACAACTTTGTCTCAAAGATAGGAGATAGAGTAGATAGACTTTTGAGTGATAGATAAGTTCAAGTCTCCACATACCTTTTAGTCGATGAAGTTCCAGAAGTTCCTTGAGTGGTTCTTCGTCTTGTATGATGATTGCCATGGAGTTCTTGAGCTGAACTGCACTTTCTATCCTAGTCCGAGACTTAGCTATAGTATACTAGAAATCAAGACTTATAGTTTTGATCACTAACATTGACAAACATGCTTGAGATAGAAACGCATGCGAGTTCGACCGAGCAATGCTCTAACAATAAGTGTGCAAACCGGTTTATGAACTGAAAAGTTCTGTAGACTCCGGAACTCGGTAATTGCATATAAGTTTGCATACCGATCCGCGTACTGTGACTCAGCCGATTCACGAACGGTTCAAGTAATTGTACTTTGTACATTTATAACTATGTCGATCATGATTCAATTGCGATTAAATTATTTCTATGAAGTAATTTGCATTTGATCTTTTCTCTAATTAACACTAGACTCAATTGATCACATGATTGTGACTCAATCATAACGTCTTAGTGAAGATGAAAATGAGTGTTAAGCTATTAAGTTCAAATCGGCTAGTTTCGGCTAACCATGTTGAACATAGTCTTTATACACGGTTGATTACGGTTTACCTAACCATAGTGTATATCTTGTATCTCGTGATTAAGATTCAAAGCTTTCATCTAACGGTGGATATTGTTTGCTTGGTTCCAAAGCTACCTTAGCTTAAGCCTAAAATAACCTAGGCTTTGAAGTCTTGTAGATGGGGAAAAACGAGTTGCTGGTTTTTACGGAATTAAGGAGACGACCGTGCGGAAACTACTTGAACCGAGCAAACTTTCAAACCTCACACGGATGCACTTTGCAAGAAGGGAGTGCTTTGAATTCGAGAGATCAATGCAGCAGGACTGTCCTAAACCAAGAAAATGGTCGTTCCAGAGTCAATTCGGTCACAAGAGAGGATGGGTCGATCTGTAGGAGGGAAGTTGAGAAATGTGTGAGATCAATGGTGATCGAAGATTGTAGGTGTGTTGTGTATTCTGCGTAAAGAAATAAAATAAGCTCTGATTGATTGAATTTGCTCTGTTGAGAGTAATTGCTCAGACGTTGAGATGTTAATGTCTTGTTGTCTGTTTGACGAAAGATTGTCTTATTTTCAATCATGATTAAGAAACTTATTTATATTGCTAGAATTGTAAACACCATGATCCCATGAAGTGTGACAGTTGATGGAATTAAAGAGTGGAGAAGTGGAAATCGTGTTAAAACCATTTGCTCAACGTGCGAAGACTTGGTCGATTTTCCATCCACTACTTTGTTAACTCCTTCAACTAATTGCACGACTTTCTCACATTCTCATCGTGTGTATGAACACACGTGCCGTAGACCGCCAGACCAAAACCCTAGTTAATATCCCCCATGTGACACGATTGATGTCTCGTGATTAGTTAGTCAGTTGCTGACTTCATGACTTCATGGGACGATGAGTCCTTGTATTGTTGAGTCGAACATGATTTGCAAATATTCTGAGACTCATGAATTGAACGTGTCTATTGAGACAAAGGTATGATCATCACGTAAATGTTGATAGTCAATGTGAGCAAATATTGCTCATTCGATGGATTGTTGAATATTGATAGTTGAACCAATATTCCTTAGTCCGAGCAAATATTGCTCATCTGAGCAAATGTTGCTCGTTTGATGAATTTTTGGTAGCATGACTAAAGAAAATATTAATTTAAATACGGCAACCAACCAAGTATAATTAATAAAGTGTTGACCATGAGATCATCGTAAAATTATTAGCGTTTGAATCTGGAATTATGAACCTTGGACTCAAAACCCTAATTCGATCAATTGATGGTTTATTGAAAATTAACCACGGAGTGAAGGAGGGACCGGCTACCTGGGATCACGGGTCAACCATGTAGTGCCTAGACGCTCAAGTGAGCAAATACCAAGGTCACTTGAAGACTTGTTGATTTGTTGATGAAAGAATGATTAAATGTTGGTTTAATCATTTATTAAAATAATGCTCGTCTGAGCCTTAGGTGATAAAACCTAATTAATTATGAAGAGATGAGGGACCGACCAAGGGGTCATGAAACCGTACCTAGGTGGTCACGGGATTGAATGACGATCGTTTCATGAAATTCCAAAATTGTTCGGAAGAGTTTGAACCTAATATGAATAAATTAGGTCAAATGATGAAAATGAGGGACCGGCCTCTTGCAAGACAAAGAGCCAACCCTGGTCGGTCAAGGTAATATGCTCATGTCACCAAAGTGTTCGCGTCTCAGTCCTGAGAATTTTGATATTTTCTGATGTGCGTTTGAGCAATCATTTGGGAAAATATGAAGAAATCAGGGATTTTTGCTGAAACTGAGGAAACTTCATGAGGTGAAGGAAAATAATAATAAAATGAAGGAATCATGAAGTGTGGTACCGGCTATGGCCAAGTCATGGACGGTCGGCCAATGAGCCCGGTCCCATAGCATTTCCTTAATTTTGTTATATTTTTTCATGATTTTATGGAAATATCATAAAATCGAGGAGTTTGTTGAAACTAAGGAGTTTTGTTGAAATCAAGGAGTTTCCTTGGAGTTAAAGAGTTTCCATGAGATGAAGGAAACAAATAACATTAATAAAATAACGGCATGTGGGACCGTCTTGGGCATGGTCGGCCGGCTAGGGCCCGGTCCCGTGAGTTTTCCCTAATTTTAAGTAATTGTATGTATTATTTCCATGATTTGAAGGAATTTTCATAATTTGAAGGAAATATCATGAAATCAAGGAATTCCATGAGATCAAGGAAACATAAAAAATAAAAAAAAATAAATAAGGGTGTGTGGGGCCGGCTAGGGCCCGGTCCCACGAGCTTCCCTAATTTTATATTATTTTTCATGATTTAAAGGAAATATCATGAAATCAAGGAGTTTTCATGAGATTAGGGAAATAATAATAAAATAATGAGGAATCATGAGGTGTGGGACCGGCCACAACTACGGCATAGCCCGCCGGCTAGTAGACACGGTCCCACGACACCTTTCCCAATTTTATATTATTTCCTTGATGCGGAGGAAACACCATGAAACTGAGGAGTTTCCTTAAAACGAAGGATATTTGTTCAAATGAAGAGATTTTCATGAGATCAATGAAAATAATAAAAATATGATAAAATATAGAATTTGGACGTGGGACTGGTCACGGCGTGACTAGACGGCCGGTGAGCCCAGTCCCTTAGCGCCTTGACTAATATTTTATTATTTATTACTTTCTTCCTATTTTGCATAGGTTCATCGTTCTTTCATGTTTTGGAATGATCGTTTGTGCATTCAGGGGCTCGTTAGTGCATTATTGCTGAGTACACTTGCACCATTTTGGTCGGGGCTTATTCGATAGTGCTCAGATGCCCGTGTGTTGAATATTTATTACTAACCCATGGAATTCTGCTGGGAAGAACCATAAATTGAAGTAACGAAATATTATGGAAAACATAGAATATTTTCCAGGGATTCAGTTGATGAATCTGATGATTTAGGAATAATTAATTGATGGCTCTATACTAGTACGATCTTCTAGGAGCATTAATTATTTAGGAGTAATATGCGCTAGTTGAAGCGTCATATTTCTTTTATATAGTCAGGGAAAATAATTGTTACATCCTGAAGACGTTATTGCTCTATACTAGCAGGCAAGCTATCTAGGAGCCGTCCAATCTTTCAATTCTATATATAAGTAATTACTGAAATTGCTCAGTATTCATGAGATATGCCGTTTCCTCAGTTGAGAGACTACACATCTACATATACTCTGAGAGACATTATTCTCAGTCAGATATTCTCGCATGAGCTTTCATGCTTTCGATGAGAGACATGAGCCTCAATACTCATCTGATTGCTAGATCAGGAGCATGTACAATTATGGGTTTACGATTTTATCCCTTGTCGAAAATCCACCATCTAAAAGTCTATATAAGGGGAACTCTTGGAAACTTGGATTTTTGAATCCCGACACTACTTTTTGGTGTGTCCTAGTTGTATCTAGAGTCGTCCTCTCCAGAAACCCTTTTAGAGTTTAACGACTATAAAGACTTCACGTGGATTCATGAAGCCAGGTCCAGTTATTTTTTTATCTTGATAACTCGAGTATCCTGATCTTGATTGTTTGTAGAGCTTGCTCCAACGATCAAGATAGATAGTAATCAACAGAGTCTCTTCGTCTCTTACTTTGTTTATTCCGCAAATTTTATACTTGTGAGGTGAATAATAATCTAGGCTGCACTTCGGGTTGCATAAGTCCGGATTTCGAGGTTAGCCAGACTTTTGTCTAAGTTGCTATCGATTTCCATCACCTCCATTGTTTGATCTGATCATCCGTTTAAATTGTAAATCAGGAAATCAGATATAGGCTTAATCTGTGGGAGATAGATTTGGTTTAAATGTTTTCAATTGAGGTTGAAGCAACTCTTAGTTGTGGATGACATCAGCTAAGGGAATCAAGTGCGCAGAGTTTTTCGAGATTTAAGAGGCGTAAGGAACGCGATTGTACCTTAATCAGTGGATTTCCTTTAGGGCTTAACTACATTCCAGACCGAAGTTAATTGGTATTAGGCTAGTGTCTGTAGCGGTTTAATACAATGTGTTGTTCAATCTGGACTAGGTCCCGGGGTTTTTCTACATTTGCGGTTTCCTCGTTAACAAAACTTAAATTGTCCGTGTTATTTATTTTTTTTCGCATTATATTGTTTATCTTTATAATTGAAATATCACAGGTTTGTGCGTTGATCAATCATAGTAGCTAGGTCCAACCTTGTTAGTAGGAAAAGACTTGATTGATCCTTGGATATTGGTCTTTGGTACCGTCCAAGAACTCTCTTTGTAAGTTAGGTTCATGGATTCAATTTTGTAAGCGTTCTAACAACAAGAGAGAGAGAGAGAGAGAGAGAGAGAGAGATAGAGAGAGAGAGAGAGAGAGAGAACTCTAGACACTTTCCTTGATTGATTTTTTACTCTCGGAGTTGTGTTGAGGTTGTCCATACATATCTCCTAAGAAAAAGTTGGTGGTGTATCTTGGTACCCCCTGCGTTTTCGGTTGGTATCGAAAGCGAGCAAACACGTTGATACCTAATAAGTCCGTGTTTGAAGCAGGTCTTACTATATGGACCCAGTGCAATCTCTATAAATGTACCACCGGCATTTGATGGTTCTAATTACTTATGGTGGAAAATCTCTATGCATTCCTTTCTACAAGCCCGTGACTTTAAGACATGGAAAATTGTAGTTATTGGTTATAACGCACCAACAATTGTTGTAGACGGAGCTACTGTTGCAAAGCCATTAATAGAATATAGTGAATCCGAGATAAGTGTTGTAAAGCATAATTCAGACGGGTTAAACACTATTATTCACCCCATAAGCCCAGATCTTCAACACCATGTGACTTCGTGCACTAGGTCTAAAGATGCTTGGGATATCTTAGAAACCGTATTCGAAGGATATACCTCAGAAAAAGATGCTAGGATTCAAAACCTAACTTCTAACTGGGATCCGCATGTTTGATGAGGATTCGTTTGAAGAATTTAATCAAAAGGTGTCTAGTATTTTTAATGCTTGTTTTGCATTAGGGAAGACTATCTCCCAATAAGACATTGTGATGAAAATTCTCCGATCCTTACCAGCAAGATACGAGTCAAAGAAACATGTCATCATGAAAGGAAATAACCTTGATACTTTTTCCAGAAACAGTCTTGTTGGAAAGTGTTGATGGTGGTTTTCGGTTTAGGGCTAAAATCGTGAAACCCTGTATTTTAATACGCTATCATCCTGCAAAGGAACAAAATCCATTTGAAAGTGATGAGTGCATAAACCTTTTCACTTACATATGTATTGAGCAATTCAACATATTTACGAAATTAATCCAGAATGGTGTATGAAGCAACAATCCCAGATATTCTGTAAGTTTCAACCTATTGCATTATTCACTAATGTATGGCCTGCCTAGTATTTTCCTATGCTATGTTCCCAGCCGAACTCTCAATATTGGCATGACATGGCGATTAATGTTCACTCGCAACGGAGTAACATGAATCTCCCGAAGTGTCAGTATTGAGACCTGCATGAAAACACTCACATAGGCTACACCACCCTCTGACAAAGAGATCAACGTGTTTACACACTTTTTAATTAAAAGTTAGCGCGAACGAACGTGTTTAAATTCCTTAAAGAAAATCTAGACTGTCCATACCAGTCTTAAAAAATGATCACAACCACACGATTTGGCCACACAATTCAACAGGCCTAGCCTACTCCTAGCGGAACTAGGCGATCCTCATGATGACCACCGGCGGGCCCACTAACATCCCGACCGATCGGATTCCATCTAGCACTCCCGTAACGTCTTTGAACGCTAATCCTAACATGGGTGATCGCGCTATTGAAAGATAGCTCAAACGAGCTAAGACTGGAAAAAACGGTCTCAAAAACATCACGACCGTCCAACTTAGCTAGCCTAGTTGGACGGCTTAGATCCTCTTTCGAATGATTAAAAGGGTACTGGCGTGTTCAGCGGCGACCCAACTCCGCCCTTGGTCGATCAATTCGTTCATATCAAGCCAAGAGTGCATTGAATCGTTGGCCCAAAGTAGGGTGAACGCGCTGATTTTGAAAACCCTAAGTTGTGTTGCGGCAACACACTACTGTCGCAAATCGATCACAACCATCCATCTTCGCTGCCAAATTGAGAGGTTTAGATTCAATTTCAGGCGGCCCCGAAGATGTCAACGTGATCACCGTTGACCCACCTTTACACGTGGCCGACCGGCCTGCTCAAACTAGCGCTCAAAGCCTTGAATTGATCGCCCAAAAGAGGGTTGGCCGCACGGCTCCTAAACCCTAATTTACATCAACGACACTATGCAACTGCCGCAAATCATCTCGACCATCCAACTTCGCTAGCCTAGTTGGATGGTGTAGATATGTTTTCAGGAGAACAACAGGGTAGCATTGTGATCACCGGCCACCCCTCTCCCACAGAGAGATCGACCAAGCAGTAGCTCACCCATAGGGATCCCAAGCGATCACCCAAAGGTGGCCGGTCACGCTCCTTTTTCTAAGACACTCAACTTGCGACTAACTTGAACGAGCTCTAAAACAACGATGTTTTCTGCACATCGATTATTTTTCAGCTGCTTGTTTGAAAGCGATGCTTTATATACATCGATTATAAGCAATGTTATACAAATATTGATTTCACAAATAACTTATTATTTAACCTAAAAGCACTATGGGCTGATTTTAGCGGCGAGTCTCACGACTTGACCCATTCGAGACATCAAACATGTCACAAACTGGGGGATACTCACTGGGATATTGGTCTGGCGGTTTACAGCGTGTGGCGTGCAACGCGCCCATTACGAGAAAGTGTCTGGAAAGGGCGGACAGTTAACAGCAATAAGAGAGTAGTGGGTGAAAGGGTGATCGGTCTCCCTCATAATGGAAACGTGATGATCACCACCTTCCGCACAACCCCACTTCTCCACTACTTAACTGCTTCCACTTCCTACGAGATCAAGGTGCGCTCGATGACTTGTATAAATAGGTTTTCAACTTATTTCACAAAGGGGACAAGTGTTATCAACACAAGTATCCAGAAACCATATTCTGATACAAGTCATAAAACAGCCACACCTTCATAATTCAACATTCTGATCTCACACACCTTTTTCGCCTCCTCCCTTAGATCAACCCTTCTCCTTCACTTTGTAACCGAATTGAATCTGGAACGGCCATTTCTTGGTTTAGGCTAGAGTCTTACAGATTGATCTCTCGAATCTAAAAGTACTCTCGTGCAGTGCATTTGTTTAGGATTTGAATTCATTTCTCATCAACATACCCAAATTTACCAAAAACAAAGAATCGCTTTTACCCCAAAACAACTGGCGACCACAGTGGGAGATTAATCTCTCGGTTGCAAGATCAATTTTCCATTTCATTTCAATTTTCTCAAAATCAAGATGGTAGATCTTAGGTCTGGATCAATTACCAATTCTGATGCTACGGGCGATGATAACACTCCTGGTGCCAATATCCCTGCCGTTAACACCAATGTACCGCCTGCCAGCACAGTCAACACATCGCATGGTGTTATATCCTCTAGCACCAGCACCAGTAACGTCGGAAGTATCCCCTCTGGCGTGACACCGCCTATTACCAGAGCCAGGGCCGCTGCTACTCCTAATATTTCTTCGAGCATGACACCTCCAATCGTCACAAGGGCTGCCACCATTTCTTCATCGAAACGAGAGACTGGAGGAGCCACAGGAATCCAACCCCCTATCACCATTGTTGATTTGATGGAAAGACAAGAAGTTCTCGCTAAGGCTCGTACAGACATGGCTACAAATCATAAAGAGGTACTCACTTTTCTCAAGACGCTAACGGAGCGACTACCACAAGAGCCGCGTCAACCCATGGAGCCAACAAGGAGTACTTTTAGCACTCCTGGCGCGAGTGCTTCAACAGGGCGTGCCTTCATAGATGAGGAAGTTCGTGTTGCTCCTGAACGCTCACGAGAAAGGAATCAGCCGTCCAACTTTATCACACGTGAGGATATGGAGCGTCTCCTCCAAAATCGAGGCAAAGAAAACACGGTGGACATGCACCGGCACCAACCCCCGTATCCTCCTGATGTGCAAAGAGTTCCTCTCCCGAGAGGATACTCCTCTCCTCAGTTTTCCCTATATGATGGTACTGGTAACGCTCACGAACACATTTCTCATTTTCTGGAATCCTTTGGAGAACACGAATACAATCATGTCCTTTACCTGAAAGAATTTTCAAATTCGCTTACCGGAAGAGCGTATACCTAGTACAATAACATTGCACCAAACAACATATCCAACTGGTGTGAGATGGTCACCGCTTTCTATAAGAATTATTTCTTCGTGTCCGAGCAAATCACTTTCTCAAACTTGGGAAGAATGTTTCAAAGAAACAACGAGCATCCAAATGATTACGTCAAGAGATTCAGAATTCAAGCTTTGGATTGTCACGACCCAAATGTGACCGAACAACAGTTGGTGTAGTCATGCATTAACGGTATGGTTCCCATCTATCGTGCTTTACTGGAAAACCTGAGTTTCCAGACGTTCTCTGAACTCCTTGAAGCTGCTAAGCGGTCGGATACGACCGCACTAGCACTGTTAGAAAGAACCAGAACGGCCAGGAGTGAAGATGCACGCGAAACTCGAGGAAACAGACGCCTCATCAACAAGCAGTATAACACCGGTCCTTCTGTAAGCGTGGTAGGTGAAGGAGGGAAAAGGAAAGCTCCAGCAACGGAACAACAACCCAAGCGTGCAGCGCCGGAGCAGACAACTCCATCACGGAATGCTGCGGCTAAGAATCCTGTGCAAGAAACTGGAGATGCTGCTCCAGACTTCCCATTTCCAATAGATGAAGTCATTGAACTCCTGGAAGTATGGATTCAAGATAACGCCATCAAGATACCTCCTCTCAGACGTCCGCCAACTGAAGAAGAGATGGCAAATCCCAAATATTTTCGTTACCACAGGTTTGTCAATCACCCAACCAGTGACTGCAACAAATTGAAGCGCATTTTCAAAGAGAAGGTGGATGCGGGAGAACTTCGATTAGGAAATGAAGGAGTCCATAGAGACCATGTTCCTGTCAGGAGCTGCATGATTTCTGGGGACTCCGTCCACAAAATTGTGCAGTCTATGATGGAGCATTTATGTGAAATTATGTATTTCTCCAAGGCACATCGTCAAGACATGTTTGGAGCCCTCAACCGTGTCGTATCAGGCAAGCGTTTGTTTCGAGTTAGGGAGGCCGCTCCCAAACCCCAATCTTCCCTGGGAAATGCGAGATGCAACTGGGGACTCCTAACCATCGCTCACTTGAAGGATGTCGAGTTTGACAACATACTAATTGATGCAACATCTGATTTCAATATTATCACTGTCAAGACCCTGAAAGCTGCAAAGATTTCAAAGCAGGAAGATGTTCACTACCTAACCATAATTAAAAATTCTGAAGGAGAAGCCAGAGATGCTTAAGGGTACATTAATATTGAAATCAAGGTGGGAGATTCTCTAACACACGCTAAATTTCATATAGTTAAAGAATACCCAAATTATGATATGGTCCTGGGGCGCTCATGGATACACGACAACAAGGCGAAGCTAGAAGTATGCCCTTTGTCAGTGTCTATACCTGAAAGGATCTCCAACAAGCCATCAAATCCTGAGGACTACTTGTTGACGTATACAAGTGTGACGTAACTTCCTAGAGAGAGCTCGTCACCATTCGTTCACAGATTTCGGACACAAGTAAGTCTCATCGAACAACCCTTTTTGCAACCAGTCACTTTCCCTCTCATCAAAGCTTGGGGACTCGATCCGATTATCAGCCCAGCCGCTACTAGGAGATGTGAATGGGATGCTGGTCATTTCAAGTATTTTGTCAAGAGTTTAGAAGGTGTCACAGTTAAAGACAAGGAATCTGGGAAGGTAATGGCGTAACGCCCAAATCCATTCCAAGTTGGAGATATGGTAGTAAGAGTTGTGGCTCAGCCTGCTCCATCCGATTCCACAGAAGGGAAAGACGATTCGTACCTAGTAGCAGAGATTATTTTGGGAGGTTACTGCAAGCTCATCAATACTGACAAGCTAGAAGGCGTAGTAATACACGCCCGGTGGCTCAAACCCTTCAATACCTAAAATGTCGTGCCGCACTCTCCTCCAAAATTCCTTTAGTGTTTCCTTTGGTAATTTCCCTTTTCATGCAATATTTGTAATTCCTCCAAAATAATTGCACTGCTTGCATTCATAATTAGGGTTTCAATTTATCAGTTAATCAAAGCATCATTTCTTTTAAAATTCTTACTCCTGAATCATCTTAAGGCAAAGTCTCAAGTAAACCCAAACCCTCATAAAATCATTACCCATTGATTCAAAACCAAAACAAAAAAAAAAACACCGAAGAAGGGAATACATAAAGAAGGGCAAGATGACCAAAGGGAATCATCACGCAGCCAGTACACGGTTTTGGGCAAGCATCCTGAAGTGCAGCCTGCTTCAACAAAGAAACAACCTCTCAATCATCGTGTGCTTAGATCCGGGAAAGAAGTTTCACCACCAGCAATTCTTCGGATTTTGAAAAATCCCTTCACGGAATCAGGAAGCAGCAGGCTAGCGCGTGGTGCTCCTGGATTGCAACCACTTCTTCAGGCGTGTCCAATCACATCACACGAGCTACTAGTTGGAGAAAGAGCCTCCACACCTAGCAAATACGACTCTTGAATTTCTTGTTCACGGAAGCACAACACATGTGATACACAAGGGCGCTATCAAATGGGAGTTACAGGTTCGAGGCTGAATCCTTAATTTTCATCGTTGCATCTCCTACCTCAAGATATTATTATTAGGGTTACATACGATTATCATGGAGGCATATCCGGTCAAATAAAAGGAAAACACGTCACCACTTATTTGTGTCGCATTCCCATCGGTCGCGCCTCGATAGAATGAGGGGATCCTATCGAAACCCTACTGGGGTGCGCTACAACTAGAGTCTCAAGATAACGTGAATGGAAGAACTATTATCTAATAAGGTTCAGGCTCCAGTCGTATAAACAGAAAACCGCTGAATACCAAAAACGTCTACAAGCAATGAAAAGATGCTAAAAAAATGATAAAGCGGGAAATCTAGTTGTCGGTGTTAATACAAGGATCAATGGCGCCTTCACTGGAGTCTTCATTGGAAGCTGCTTCAACATCTTTTTCACATGGCGCCCCCACATCCTCTCCAGAAGCCGCCTCAACTTCCCTTTCGGACGCCGCTCCAACACCTCTCTCAGCAGCCACTTCAGCGTTCCCTTCAGCAGTCGCTTCGATATCCTATACAGAAGCTACTTCGACTTCTTCCTCGGAAGTTGCACCAACATCCTTTTCATAAACTGCCCCAACAGCCTTTTGAGGATGCTCCGGTTCATCCACATCATAGTCGAGAATTATGATCCCGTTATGAATAGGATAATCATACTTGTTTCAACCTAGAGATTGCTTATGCTCAACCCTCCGCCGCTTCAATCGAGCCGCGAATCTTTTAGCCCAGGCACTCGGGGGATGAGACGCTTCGTTGAGATGCTTCATCACGTCCCCACTTCTCCTTCATACCAACTGAAGCCCGAAAAGCTTGAGCACGCTCTCGAACGACGCATAAGTGCACAAGAGACATGCCCTTTATAGCACGACCAGTTTCGCGAAACGGGGAATCTATTTTTGCCATCACCTCCTCGAATGCGTTAGCCCTGGGTTTATTAACTTCAAGGCTCTTCTCTAGAGAAGTTGAAGAATAATTATCACCAGCAGTTCCCATCATATACTGCAAAGAGGCATTATGATTGTATCAACAACTTACGTGATCTAAAAAAAAAATCAAAAAATCAAATCAAATCACGTGAGAACATGACACAATACCTGGAACAAAGAAGAAATCAACTCTATGATGATCGGTGTAGATAAAAAGACTCAAGCGTTTCCTTTATATTCCACAAACCAGCAAGGTTCCGGGAAGAAAATGAGTCTCTGCCTGCCGTGAATAAAGGCTTCATATGCGGGATAAAAATCAAATAGATACTTATCTACCTGAAGATAACTGACGTATGCTGAAAAGAAACGTACCTTGAACAAGAACCGAGCCAGCCTCTATCCTGGTAATGTACGCTGAACTTCTCTTGTGAATTTCTTCGTCTGTCACCATCTAGTGCTTACCCCGTAATAGCATCGCTATTACGTGCTAAGCAGGGGACTTATTAATGTTGATGGTGGTTTCGGTTTAGGGCTAAAATCGTGAAACCCTATATTTTAATACGCTATCATCCTGCAAAGGAACAAAAGCCATTTGAAAGTGATGAGTGCATAAACCTTTTCACTTACATATGTATTGAGCAATTCAACATATTTACGAAATTTATCCAGATTGGTGCATGAAGCAACAATCCCAGATATTCTGTAAATTTTAACCTATTGCATTATTCACTAATGCATGGCCTGCCTAGTATTTTCCTATGCTATGTCATGCATGGCATGACATGACGATTAATGTTCACTCGCAACGGAGTAGCATGAATCTCCCGAAGTGTCAGTATTGAGACCTGCATGAAAACACTCACATAGGCTACACCACCCTCTGACAAAGAGATCAACGTGTTTACACACTTTTTAATTAAAAGTTAGCGCGAACGAATGCGTTTAAATTCCTGATGCGTGTCGTAGGTGCAATCAAATTAATATCTTATTTCCACTCAATTAAAAAAAATAATATAATGGAAGTCAAGTTCGTTCCCACGAGGAGCAAGAGATTCTAGTTGTAAAAATTGTCACAAAAGGGGGGATGTATAAAGCAAAAGAAAATAAACAAAGCAATTAAAAGATAAAGTTGAAATCAATAAGAGAGACAAGACCAAGGAATCCTTCTTCGTTGCAAAATAATGATTCAAGTTATGTTTTTCATCCACATGTTATTAGTCACAGATTATCACCAACCGTAGGATAGCAGGTTCGCTTAGCTAGCCCCAAAATTCCTTATTTCACTGAGTAACAAGTCCGCTTAGTTATCAGATTCTATTCAAAAGAACCACCTTGAGGTTCGCTTACAAGATGTAATTCCCTGAATGCATTAAGATCTATGAATTTAGGTTTAGTACTAGTAGTTAAACTCGGTTCGCTTGGTCCACTTTCTAGCGTTGTTTTTACACACAATCGCTCCACGGAATCCCTCCGCAAGGTCTCGTGTTTTCTACTTGTGTAAAGTGTCGAGAACGATTACTTATTCCCTAACTTATACTAGATTTAGATTAAACTAACAAATCAATTTAGCGTGCACTCTAAACAATCTATCAATCAATCATGAATGAATAAACATTCCTATTAGTAAAAACAAACGATAATCATGTGAAAAACTTCAAGATAGAATTGAAACAAAACTCAAATCATATATTAAGAACTAGGAATTCATCCTCAATCAATAATAAAATTAGCTACTCATGTCTTTGAAATTCACACAAATAATTAAAGGGAGAATTTTTCAAGTTCACACAAATAATTAAAAAGAAGAATTTTCAAAAGCAAGCAAAAACACAAGTGTTGTGTGTGTAGAGAGGTGTGTAAAAGATGTAGAGAACTTCTCTATTTATAGGCTTCAATGTTCTCCAAATCTTCCAAGGAATAGAACCCTTTTCCTTTAGCAATTCAATTTCCAAATTCAAGTCTTTCTCATCTTCCATCTTCTTTCCAAATTTGAGCCAAATTCTCCATCCAATTCCAAGCCCAAGTCTTCACACCCATGAGAGGAATCCACACAAAAATCTGTAATTTTGGTCGTCGGAAAACTGGTATTATGGCCGGAATCCGACCGGAATAGTCACCGCCACCGAATTCTTCACACATCGGTATATTCGACGGAATATTCCGTCGATCCACCGTTAGAGATAACGGTCAAACGGGTCAACCGTTAGTCAACCGGGTCAAGGGAAATGATGAGTTAGCTACCGAGTCAGCAGCCCGGTCCACCGATTAGTCTAACTAGATTGTCTTACTCAAATTGATTTGGATCGGCTCTGGATCGGTCATCGCCGAGGGTTGACTCGCGGTCTGAAAAACCGTCGAGTTTCGTTTGTTTGCTGGACTTGCACAGGCCAAATTCAGGCCGTTCTCTGCTTCAATTCCTGTTAAGAATCCTACACATACATCTAAGCTTTACTGCCTCATTCTGTTGCCTTCTAATTGCCACCAATCCATTCACAATTGCTGCTTCAGACATCTTCCAATACCTTGTTCAGCTGCATCTTCAATGAATCCAACCACGACCACGTAAACCATTCCAATCACCGATTATTCATAATTTCTTCTGAACCGACCCAACAATTCTTCCTCCAACACATAGCCCATTTCATACATTTGAGCTTCTTCTTGTCTCAATTTGACAAATAGCAACACAAAATCAATCTTCTCTCGCTTATTTCTTCATCTCCATTTCCACTGAATCGATTGCAACAAAGATCATCGATTCAACTTCTCTCGCTTCTTCAATTCACCTCTCTCGTGTAACATATTCGAACCCCACAAAGAAACACAAATCTAAGCTGAACCCATATGAACATCTTACCAGAATCCCATCAATTCGATCTCTCCTCTCAATTTCAGTCGAACTCATTTCTTCAGTTCCAGACAACCCCAAATTTCAAACCGAATTCAACTTCTCTTTTGCAATTTCTTCTCCATCACAGTAAACCATTTTCCCATCTCTTAATTCTCGATCTCAAAGCAAAGATCAATTTCGGTTCTCAACTCTCGCCGTTCTCAATCTCCTCTATCTCGACTTAATCTCTCTGCTTTCAAAGCAAAACCCATTTCTTAAATCATCTTCTCTCGGCTCTCGATTTGGTCTGTGTTCAAATTCGATCTAGCCCTTTATAGCAGCAAATCAACCCCTGTTACTTCTCTGCTTCATTCTATTCATCTGAACCATCTCGATCTCAACAACATACTTTCTCAGCCATTATCGATCCCTTTGAGCAAGACCACCCTTGCAAATTAGTTTCAATCTATCAGTTTCGTCACCAACCCATGTCTGTTCTTCGTATAACTCATCCATTTCATCGTGAATCCATTGATAGCAACACCTGTTCTTCGTCTCTCGATCTGTTCTTGATTTAATAGCAGCAGCTGCTACTTTTCTTTCTTCTTTATTTCAGGTAGAATCGAATGATAGAATGATATGAATGAGAGAAAACATCTCTCGATTTTAGGGTTGTGTAATAATCTGGGATTGAGACGCCCAACATAAGAGCCACCCCAGATGGGTGCCTAAATTAGGAGGTCACTTCTAATAAGGGCTAGCCAAAGTTTCCAGCCCCCTTAACCTCTGCTGGTTTGTCTATAGTGCTCCTCCAAAAGACTTGCCCCTTAACATTAACCGGACTCCGTATAGTGTTCACCCCTAAAATGACAATTTTGCCCTTTTTGCTCAAATAGAGCAATTTCTTCTTCTTTTCCTCCGTGTGACTCCAAAGTAGCTACAAAACTCAAAACAAGCGTAAAATACATAATTTAAAAGAAAAATAGCAAAGAAAGCATAAACAATAGATAGTAAATAGGATGTATTCTACACCCTATCAATTCCTTAAGGAAAATCTAGACTGTCCATATCATTCTTAAAAAATGATCATGACCACACGATTTGGACACACAATTCAACAGGCCTAGCCTACTCCTAGCGGAACTAGGCGATCATCATGATGACCAACGGCGGGCCCACTAACATCCCGACCGATTAGATTCCATCTAGCACTCCCGCAACATCTTTGAACGCTAACCCTAACATCGGTGATCGCGCTATTGAAAGATAGCTCAAACGAGCTAAGACCGGCAAAAACGGTCTCAAAAACATCACGACCGTCCAAGTTAGCTAGCCTAGTTGGACGGATTAGATCCTCTTTCGAATGATTAAAAGGGTACTGGCGTGTTCACCGGCAACCCAACTCCGCCCTTGGTCGATCAACTCGTTCATATCAAGCCAAGAGTGCATTGAATCGTTGGCCCAAAGTAGGGTGAACGCGCTGATTTTGAAAACCCTAAGTTGTGTTTAGGCAACACACTACTGTCGCAAATCGATCACAACCATCCATCTTCGCCAGCCAAATTGAGAGGTTTAGATTCAATTTCAGGCGGCCCCGAAGATGTCAACGTGATCACCGTTGACCCACCTTTACACGTGGCCGACCGGCCTGCTCAAACTAGCGCTCAATACCTTGAATTGATCGCCCAAAAGAGGGTTAGCCGCACGGCTCCTAAACCCTAATTTACATCAACGGCACTATGCAACTGCCGCAAATCATCTCGATCATCCAACTTCGCTAGCCTAGTTGGATGGTGTAGATTTGTTTTCAGGAGACCAGCAGGGTAGCATTGTGATCACCGGCCACCCCTCTCCCACAGAGAGCGATCGACCAAGCAGTAGCTCACCCATAGGGATCCCAAGCGATCACCCAAAGGTGGCCGGTCACGCTCCTTTTTCTAAGACACTCAACTCGCGACTAACTTGAACGAGCTCTAAAACAACGATGTTTTCTGCACATCGATTATTTTTCAGCTGCTTGTTTGAAAGCGATGCTTTATATACATCAATTATAAGCGATGTTATACAAATATTGATTTCACAAATAACTTATTATTTAACCTAAAAGCACTTGTGCTGATTTTAACGGCGAGTCTCACGGCTTGACCCATTCGAGACATCAAACATGTCACAAACTGGGGGATACTGACTTGGGTATTGGTCTGGCGGTTTACAGCATGCGGCGTGCAACGCGCCCATTACGAGAAAGTGTCAGGAAAGGGCGGACAGTTAACAACAATAAGAGAGTAGTGGGTGAAAGGGTGATCGGTCTTCCCTCATAATGGAAATTAACGTGATGATCACCACCTTATGCACAACCCCACTTCTCCACTACTTAACTGCTTCCACTTCCTACGAGATCAAGGTGCGCTCGATGACTTGTACAAATAGGTTTTCAACTTATTTCACAAAGGGGACAAGTGTTATCAACACAAGTATCCCGAAACCATATTCTGATACAAGTCATAAAACAGCCGCACCTTCATAATTCAACATTCTGATCTCAAACACCTTCTTCGCTTCCCTCCCTAAGATCAACCCTTCGCCTTCACTTTGTGACCGAATTGAATCTGGAACGGCCATTTCTTGGTTTAGGCCAGAGTCTTACAAATTGATCTCTCGAATCTAAAATTACTCCCGTGCAGTGCATTTGTTTAGGGTTTGAATTCGTTTCTCATCAACACACCCAAATTTACCAAAAATTGCAGAATCAATTTTTACCCCAAAACAGAAAGTTAAAGATCCTTGATCACGAGCATAGGGTGGCTAAAGATAACACGACAACATTTAAGGCCACATCCAATACAAGTATAACTTCTACGAATGAAAACTTGTCTTGGGATGACGAATATTTTGTTATCATGATGAGGAAACTTTATTCTTGATCACACGGCAAGTCGAGAAAATGCTGATAAAATACAGACAAACTGGAAAGCGACGTGCGCGAACCAAGTTTCAAGATGATTCTATTATTCAAGAAGGAAGTTCCCTCCAAGGAAATAATGCTCTCATTGTGTCTCTTGATCACACTTATGAGCTTAACTCAACATCCACGAGAAAATTCTCTCCTCAGAGAAATTTATGTTGATTCTGATTCAGGATCTGATTCTGAGTCAGAAAATGATTTGTTAGAATTCTTGAACAAAAGTGAAGAAATTCACCGAGAAAACCTACGGTTGAAGAGAACTGCGGAAAAACTCGAATAATCTCTTAAGGTGAATGATGGCTGTCGTAAGCGCAATCAAATTAATAATCTTATTTCCAAACAATGAACTGGTAATAAAATGGAAGTAAGGATCGTTCCCACGAAGAGCAGTGAGTTTTAGTTGTCAAAGTGTCACAAAGGAGGGTTTTGTTTTAGATTTTGAACAAAGTAAAATACAGTAATCAAAGCAAATAAAGTTGAGATGTAATCAATATAGAGAGATATGATCGAGGAATCCTTCTTCGTTAATAAACTGTAAATGAGTTATTATAATTTCCTACTCATCGTTAATCATAGTTTATCACCAACCGTGGAACAACAACTAGCTTAGTGTTGTTTCCTAAAAAAATTTTATCACTGAGTACGGAAGCTCTCCAATACCATATTCTATTCTTCTAAACCACCTAGTAGTAGCTCACTCAAGGTGTAATTTGGTCGAATTCTTTATCTTTTGTGAATTTATAGGTTGATCCTAGTTGTTAGACTCTTAGCTCAAGGTCCACTTTCTAGTGTTGTTTATACCCACAATCGCTCCACAGAATCCCTCTGTAAGGTCTCGTGTTCTCTACTTGTGTACAAGTTATCCGACGATTACTTATCTCCTAACTCAATATTAGCAATAGATTAAATAAAAAAATCAATTAAGTTGGCCACCTAAACAATCTATCAATCAATCATAAATATTCGTAATAGTATAAACAAGCGATAATCATATGAAAAACTTCAAAATAGATTAATATAATAACTCAAATCTTGTTTACAAATTAGAATTAATCCTCAATCAATAGGTGTTTAGATACTCATGGATGTAGAAACATCCATGATATACATATGAGAAAAGTTTAGAGATATCGTTACGATTGATGAACCGCTCTGAAACCCTAACTTTCGCTCCGTGTATAGTTTCTTCTCTCCAAGACTTACAATTTATTGATCCCTTGATGTCTCTCATTCATGAAATAATACCTATTTATATAGTTTTACATTGCTTGGCCTTCAAGAATCTCCGTCAGTTAAGGAACCTGACCCGAAACTATGAAAGAAAGACCCTAACCGTGAATTTTGGCCTTCAACAGTTTGCATACCAGTTTGCAAACTTAAATTTTGTAATAAAATCTAGGGAAATAAGTTTGCATACCCATTTGCAAACTGAAATTTCAGTTAATCCCGTTTGCATACTCGTTTGCAAACTGGCATGTCTTCAGTATTCGATAAAAAGCTTGTTTTGCGCACAACTTCTTCGTCCGAACTCGGAATGACCTCATTCTTTTTGAATTATTTTCCTATTTAAATTCTCTTCAATATGGTGATAATAAATCCTTAATTTGAGTGAGTTAAGCTTGGTCTTTGGCCCGTCTCTTAATTTTGAGCATCTTTGCTCCTTTTCGTCGCATTTCTTCCACTTCTCTTGGACTTGGGAACTTGGATACTTGAAATAATTCTCTTCTTATCTCTTTTTATCACTTTGTAGCTCATTTTTGGGTGATTCACATAATAGAGACAAATAAGAGAAAACAAGAGTAATAATACGAAAATATGCAAGAATAATAGCTAAAACAAGTATGGAATGGATACTAAAATCATATGAATTATGCACTTATCAAATCCCCCCACACTTAGCTTTTGCTAGTCCTCGAGCAAACTAAATCAAACTAATCCTAAATACAACAACTCCATTTCGTTGAGAATACAGTTACACTTTGCTAATGCAACATGCCTTTAAACCCCTAGGTATCCCTAGTGGACGAGTTATAGTCTCGTGAGGGTTTACAAGAGGTATACCCATAAAACTTGCTCCAATTTCTTGGCTTGGAAGAACTGCTAAGGACAGACACAAAGTAGTAGCTAATAAGATAATCAGCCTACATATGTTCTTTAGCTACAAACATCCCACATACATTCCAATCATCACACACAAGCAATTACTTACATGTGACATTCAAACTGATTGCATAACTCTACTAAGATATTCATTGTACTTGTTGCAATGTTTCTCAACATTTTTGCCGCAACACTCGCATACTGAAATCACATGGATATATAAGAGAATGGAAATAGAAAAGTGAAGTGCACAAATGTTGACTAAAGTGAAAGATGTTACCCACAATACTTGTATGAATGTCGTCAAAGGATTTTTATATCTATAGCGCAATAGTTGAGACAAGCACCCGTTTAACTCGACAACATGATTTGTTACTCTAAGCGCATGTTTCTTTTCAGCAAATATGTGATAGTTCCCTTGGATCCTTCATTCCACGCTTGTTTAGGTGACGAAGACAAGGAAAACGTGTCACACATACCGCTATCCAAGTGTCGAGAACCTCATCAATAGTCTTTTTGACTTG
This sequence comes from Papaver armeniacum, assembly GCA_023531295.1. Taxonomy (NCBI): domain Eukaryota; kingdom Viridiplantae; phylum Streptophyta; class Magnoliopsida; order Ranunculales; family Papaveraceae; genus Papaver; species Papaver armeniacum. The sequence continues at coordinate 243,936 of JAJJWW010005741.1, read as the reverse complement.
TTAAATAATGATGATAGGTTTCACTCAATATCGACCACAAAATCAGTCTGCAATTCCGGACCTATCTAAAAATTCTCGATAATCAATTTGAAACATCCTTAGAAGAACGACAATGGTAATCTTACACATACCACTAGCTTCAAGTAATTTTCAAATAATTATTAATCAATACAAAACATCCCGAGTTAACATCAAATGATTGTCTCACACAGATCATGTAAGATGTTCCCGGTAATTTTCACATGATCATCTTGACTTAAGTTGTCAGGTAGATAAATGAAGCATTTTAAGCTTTGCACTCATATTTCGAGAATTATATTAACGAGATAAACTCGATGGAGAAAGGGATAACCTTCTCTTTTTATTATTAATGTCGATATATGAAGAGGAGCCTTATATATATTTTTTTTATTTTTTTATTTTTGGCTCACTGTTTATGAGTGTAAGACAATTGTCGATGGGGCTTTTATAAACTCAACCAATGATTACCTTGCTACAACATCCATGGCAGTACTAGAATCCCACCAATTCACTTAGCGAAACATATAATTGCAAAAATAATAAGAAAGTGATTCAATAATGATTAATTGCGATGACGAATCTTTCAAGCGAGTACCATGCTATTGCTAGCATCTGAGTTTCACACTCAATTATAAACGTATATATAAAGATTGTAGAACGATAAAGTGGGAATCAAGCTATAATGTAAGAACTATTTCAACCTAAAAAGGTTTAAAAGTGTCATCCTAAATAGCTCATAATTAACTCCAAAAGATGAAGTCACAAGTGATGTTTTAATATATATATATATATATATATATATATATATATATATATACACTAAAAGTGGCCTAAGAAAGTGAATACTACTGTAATATACTAGACAAACTGTTAGAGCATTGCTCGGTCGAACTCGCATGCGTTGCTATCTCAATCATGTTTGTCAATATTAGTGATCAAAACTATAAGTCTTGATTTCTAGCCTATGTAGCTAAAGGTCTCGGACTAGGATAGAAAGTGTAGTTGAGCTCAAGAACTCCATGGCAATCATCATACAAGACGAAGGACTACTCGAGGAACCGGTGGAACTTCATCGACTAAAAGGTATGTGGAGACTTGAACTTATCTGTCACTCAAAAGTCTATTTACTCTATCTCCTACTCTTGAGACAAAAGTCGTTTAGACATATAGACTTTCATTATACACATTTGCTATTTCGATCCGAGTTTAACTCGCCTATCTATTTCTCGAAATATGTGTTGGTAAGCTTTTGCTTTAACCGAATTCATCTTTACCTAGTGACGAAAGTCATGATATGTTTCAATCACTTTGGAAATTATTCTGACGAAAAATGGTCTGTGAATAACGGCTACATAACGTCTTGTGAGAATGTTTCAATGATTGAAATGAGAGTTTAGATTACATAACCATTGGTAGGATATAAGCATTGTTGTGGAAACACATATATGTATAAGTCCTTATTCCTTGAACCAAAGTTTGCGAACTTTGTTGATCAAGATAAAGGGAAGTGGCACAAGCCAAGTCCGCGAACTCGGCCCAACGAATCGCGGAAGTTCTCACCCGAGAATTTCTGCTGGAGTTTGTGTACTCCTTCCATGAGCTTAAGTCCGCGAACCCAGTCCGCGAACTTGAGTAGGTTATATCTAAAACCGGTTGTTCTTGAACTAATGTTTATATAAACTAAGGAATGCTTTTGCAAACCGTGGCTATAAAGTTCATGAACCGATTCGAGTGAATCAAACCGTTTTTGCTTCGATTGTGTCTTGTATATTTACATAAGATCTAAGCAATTGAACAACGCTCTAACTAGTTCATTTGAGTCATTTGAACTAGTTATCATGAAGAAGAATATGTTTGATATGAGAGTGTGCATATGGCTAACCATTTGGTTGACTATTGTTGAACCAACAAATGTTAATGTTTGGATACGGTTCATAAACCCAAAATTGAACATTTCGTTTGTGTGTAACAAGCTAAGTTTTCGATCCAACGGTTGAGAAATATTAGCTTGAATCTAGTCAGGTTTTCATCTAACGGTGAATATTGAATGCTTTGTTACTAAGCTAACATTGATTGCAAACCCTGATTTGAAAGACTATATAAGGGAGAACTCTAGCAACTGGGAAACCTAATCCCCACACTTTACGTGTGATACTAGTTTGCTAAGCTAGAGTCGATTCTCCTTTGACCTTTGGTTTTCTTCTTCTAAAACCAAAGTTAACGACTTAAAGACTTCATTGGGATTGTGAAGCCGATCGATACTACTTTTCTTGTAGTTGTGTGATCTCGATCTTGCTGTTTCTATCGTACGAGTACAATTGAAATAATTGGCTTGAGATTTATCTCTCCGATAGGCAAGATAGAAAAGAAATCACAAACACTTCGTCTCATCATTTGTGATTCCACAATATCTTTTTTCGCTGCGATGATTAAGATTATTGTGAGGTGATCAATAATACTAGGATGTTCTTCTGGGAATATAAGTCTGGGTTATTGATTGGTTCCTGTTCACCTTGATTTATCAAAAGACAGAACAAAAATCATATGTTTATTCGTGGGAGACGGATTTATTTATTACTATAGACTTTTCTGTGTGATACAGATTTGTTTATTAAAGTCTGCGACTTTGGGTCATAGCAACTCTTAGTTGTGGGTGAGATAAGCTAAGGGAATCAAGTACGTAGCATCCTACCGGGATCAGAGGCGTATGAGCATAATTGTACCTTGGATCAGTGTGAGATTGATTGGGGTTCAACTACAATCCAGACTGAAGTTAATTTGGAGTAGGCTAGAGTCTGTGGCGGCTTAATACAGTGTGTGTTCAATATGGACTATGTCCCGGGGTTTTTCTTCATTTGCGGTTTCCTCGTTAACAAAATTCCGTGTCTGACACTATTCCGCATTATATTTGTTTATATAATTAAAATATCACAAAGTTGTGCGTTGTTCAATCAATTAGAATATCCGACCTTTTGGTTGTTGATTTAAATTGATTGACACTTGGATATTGGTCTTTGGTACCATCCAAGTTATCTCTCTTTGATAAAGACTCGCAGATTTCTATTTGCTTAAGTAAAGATCAAATCGAGAGATTGAGATATAAACTCGTTGATGTACTTTTATCTAGATTTAGTTTGACTGTCTAGTTGATTCTCTAGAAAGTATATTGGAGTTTGTCCATACAGATTGCTAAGCGAAATATTGGGTATGTTAAAGACTTAGTTCATCTGTATCATAATTTGAGATTGGCGATGGGCATGGTAAGAATGCTGCTTGTATATATATTAGTTCCACAGATACTGGTATCCAATTCCGGTAGGACAGGCTGCGACATATGTTTTTCCGATTAACCTTCAAAAGAGTCTATCTCTCTAAATGAACGGGAAACAGCTGAAGAGAGTGATTTAATTCTAAACCTTGCTAGAATTCAAGCTGATAGATTTAATCGGTTAAAACATCATGCCAATAATCTTCTTGGTGTAATAAGGGACTGCAATTTCGAAGAAAATACTAAGGATCACTCCTCCCGTATGGTTCTTGAGGCAAGCCTCAAAAAGGATTCCGCGGAAATAGGACACCGCTTGAAGAAACTCTCTATACAAGGATGCTCTAAGCAGTCTAATATACCAAGTACTTCTGCTACGACTAAAAATGTTTCTCCAGAAGTAAAATCGGAATCCCTTCCTGTCAAAAAGAATGTGTCTGATTTTCCCGTTGACCAAGGGTGTTCCACATCACATGGAAGGAAGAAATCTCCTAACAAGGTTGTTAAGACTACTTTGTCTAATCACTTCTGTGATCAGAAAGTATGCCTCTTTTGCTATGCAAAAGGATCTGTTAAACAAAAGAGAAACTCTAGGTTGAATAAAACCTCCTTGGTTCAACTTCAACACACCTTAGATTTGATTCTCAAAGGTGTAACTGACATTCGTATGTCTAAACCAGTTGGTTTTCGTATGTACCATGTGTATGTTGCCAGGAAAGTCAGTTCAATGAGTTCCTCAAATGTCCTAAAGCAGAATAGAAGTCTTAACATGAATCACCTGAGAGAAGATCAAGTTAATTCCTCTGGTAACAACTTTACCCTTGATGTGAATGAAATCCAAGAAGAAAGAAGGGAAATTGATGATGTGAGAAATAACCTGATGGAGATAATTGAAGAATATAAAGAAATCGTCGACAGGTTATCTTCCTCCTCAAGTAAAAATTCTTCTGGTAAGAACTCTAACTATGTCTCGTATTTTGATGACAATAAGTTTTATGATAATTTGTCACATAAAAAGAGATCTCTCTCTAGATTCATAAGGAAAAAGAGACTTGATCATAAACACAGTTCTTTTAATGAGCTCAGAGCTCATACTTGTGCTAATTAATCACAAGGATTAATAACTTACTCATAAAAATCCCGTTGAGTAAGATGTGTCATTTTTCAGGTATACTGTTAGCATACTACTTTTTTTAGTGAAGCTATTTTCTTGTCGTCTATAGCTAAATTACTAGTCTGCAGAAAAGGTTGCTTAAGTATTTTGTATCAGTTTTTTTTTTTTTGTTTTTTTTTTTTAAAAAAGGATTTTCTCTGTGTTAAACTTTTCTTTGGGTCGGTTGTATTCGTATGTGTACATGCGTTACCATCACGAGTCAACAGTTTGATAACCCTAAAAATCTTCTCTCCTAAGAAACCTTTAAATACGAAACTTTTGAGTCATGTTTGCATACTATGGGTTATTGTGTTTCTGTCAAGAATGACTTCCTCTTCACCAACTTGTGGTTTCGCTAGAGGCTTTCTTGCTAAAGGTATTGGTTTTGAGTCCAAAGGGAGGAAGAAAAGAACTCTTGTTGAAGATGATCATCCCAATGCCTCAAGTTACTTTGTCTATACACATGAGGATGTCGAGAAAGAGGAGATGATCTCTGCTGAAGTGGTTCATAACTTTCTTAAACATTATGAGGAAGAAAAACTAAAGCTTGTTGATACTTTGAAGGGTCTTACTGTGTTAAGAACTGAGTTGGAAAAGGTTACTGCTGACCTTGGTCTCATAAAAGCACTAGTTAAAGACCTTCTTAATGAAGATACTTCTTATAAAGCTGCAGTAGATGCTGTCGTTCACAAGCTTGAAAACCTCAAGACTCATGAGGATCCAGAACCATCTATATGACTTATGTTCGTGTTCGGCATTGGCATAAAAGTCTGTTTTTGATTTAGTTTTGTCTAGTAAATCTTCTATTTTTCTGTTTTTGTTAGAAGAATAACTAGAGTTTGGAATAGCCATTATTGTGATTACACATAGCTATGTCCAACGTTCTCATCTTCATGTTTTTAGATTTATTGGTTTAAATTCTAAACTTGTTTGGAAGATGATTTTTGCAGTATTAATCTTTATGGTTTTATATATTGCAATTGTTTATGTGATATGTATGTTTGCGTCCGTGAACTATGATTGTCCCATATCTTGTCAAAAGTAAAGTCTTTCGTAAGTCGATATTCTTATATTGATAAAGGAATGAATGGACTTTTGACAAATACAAAAGTTAAGCCTATATTGTCAATTATTGATGGAAGATAGGTTAAAATATTTTGTTTTTCAAGGATTATGTCTATTGTATGTCATGGTGCAAATTGTGATGGAAAATAGAATGAATCCTTGTGTATTCCGCAATGAATTGATCTTCCCTGATCCATATTTTTTGTGTATTACTGTGAGGCTCCGTAATGTGTCTTATGTTGAGCACTATAACAACTAAGTTGATTATTTTCATGATTAGCTTTGTTGTTGTTCCATAAGGTACTTTATGTCGAGCATATTAAACTAAATTAATCATCTTGTTTGGTTATTTAGTTATGACTCCATAAGTTTTCTTATGTTTGAGCACTTTTGATTGGGTTGGTTATTTTCATGATTAACTTAGTCATTGATCCGTAGATTCTCTTATGTGAGTATGGCCAATTAAATTGATTACTCTTTGTGATTAGTTTGATTGTGTATTTTGATTAAATTAATCATGGGTTCTCTTGTGGCTAATTTAATTGAGTATTTTGGATTCAAATTCATACTTGTATGTGATTTGTTATGTCCAAAGAAATCCTTCTTTTCTTTCGAAATTAAGGTCGCTCTTGTTGTTCTTTCGGGAATGACATATTATGGGGGAGAGTTCTTTTTGAACTTGCGCTTAATTGCCATATCTTTGTGGGGAGTGCGGCTGTGGAATATTATAGGGGTTATCTTGTATCTTTAAAACTCCTTGATGAATGCATTTAGCTTCGGCTTTATGATTGCATCTAAATAAGATGACGTGTGTTTATTTTTTTTGGTCATGAAACGTCTCTTTAGGAAATTTCATTAGGATCCCGTTCTTGTACCTTTGCCAATTTTATTGACAAATGGGGAGAATTAATATGTAGTTCACACTACAAATACATATGGTTTTCGGATCATTATGTAAGGGGGAGTGGTTTCCATGTGAGATGGAGTATTGACTAAGGGGGAGTGATACATATCACCATAGTATTGTTGTTGAAGTTGTGATACAATTGAACTTTGTGTAATGATACTATGACACTGTATAACAATGATTGAGAACTCTTGTTTTATTATTATTATAGCTACGGATTTTCAACAACGATGATGTTAAACTTACAACCTTTGGGATCATTGGAGTACTTGGAAGTGATGAAGATTTCGAGTAATGTTGAAGATTAGACATGTGGAATAGGAGCTACAAAAGTTAATTTATTTTTTGTATTCCATATGTATTAATAGTTTTGCCATAAAAATTGACAAAGGTGGAGATTGTTAGAGCATTGCTCGGTCGAACTCGCATGTGTTGCTATCTCAAGCATGTTTGTCAATGTTAGTGATCAAAACTATAAGTCTTGATTTCTAGCTTATGTAGCTAAAGGTCTCGGACTAGGATAGAAAGTGTAGTTGATCTCAAGAACTCCATGGCAATCATCATACAAGACGAAGGACTACTCGAGGAACCGGTGGAACTTCATCGACTAAAAGGTATATGGAGACTTGAACTTATCTCATCACTCAAAAGTATATTTACTCTATCTCCAACTCGGGACAAAATTCGTTTAGACGTATAGACTTTCATTATACACATTTGCTATTTCGAGCCGAGTTTAACTCGCTCTATCTATTTCTCGAAATATGTGTTGGTAAGCTTTTCGCTTTAACCGAATTCATATTTACCTAGTGACGAAAATCATGATATGTTTCAATCACTTTGGAAATTGCTCCGACGAAAAATGGTCCGTGAATAACGACTATATAACGTTCTATGAGAATGTTTCAATGATTGAAATGAGAGTTTAGATTACATAACCATTGGTAGGATATAAGCATTGTTGTGGAAACACATATATGTATAAGTTCTTATTCCTTGAACCAAAGTTTGCGAACTTTGTTGATCAAGAGAAATGGAAGTGGCGCAAGCCAAGTCCGCGAACTCAGTCCACGAACTGGCGGAAGTTCTCACCCGATAATTTCTGCTGGAGTTTGTGTACTCCTTTCATGAACTTAGGTCCGCGAACCCAGTCCGCGAACTTGAGTAGGTTACATCTAAAACCGGTTGTTCTTGAACTAATGTTTATATAAACTAAGGAATGCTTTTGCAAACCGTGGCTATAAAGTTCATGAACCGATTCGAGTGAATCAAACCGTTTTTGCTTCGATTGTGTCTTGTGTAGTTACATAAGATCTAAGCAATTGCACAACTCTCTAACTAGTTCATTTGAGTCATTTGAACTAGTTATGGTGAAGAAGAATATGGTTGATATGAGAGTGTTCATATGGCTAACCATTTGGTTGACTATTGTTGAACCAACAAATGTTAATGTTTGGGTACGGTTCATAAACCCAAAATTGAACATTTCGTTTGTGTGTAACAAGCTAAGTTTTCGATCCAACGGTTGAGAAATATTAGCTTGAATCTAGTCAGGTTTTCATCTAACGGTGAATATTGAATGCTTTATTACTAAGCTAACATTGATTGCAAACCCTGATTTGAAAGACTATATAAGGGAGAACTCTAGCAACTGGGAAACCTAATCCCCACACTTTACGTGTGATACTAGTTTGCTAAGCTAGAGTCGATTCTCCTTTAACCTTTGGTTTTCTTCTTCTAAAACCAGGTCAACGACTTAAAGACTTCATTAGGATTGTGAAGCCAGACCGATACTACTTTTCTTGTAGTTGTGTGATCTGATCTTGTTGTTTCTATCGTACGAGTACAATTGAAATAATTGGCATGAGATTTATCTCTCCGATAAGCAAGATAGAAAAGAAATCACAAACACTTCGTCTCATCGTTTGTGATTCCACAATATCTTTTTTCGCTGCGTCGATTAAGATTTTTGTGAGGTGATCAATAATACTAGGTCTTCTTCTTAGGAATATAAGTCTCAGGTTATTGATCGGTTCCTTTTCACCTTTATTTATCAAAAGACGGAAAAAAAACTCATAGGTTTATTCATGGGAGACAGATTTATCTATTACTATAGACTTTTCTGTGTGATACAAATTTGTTTATTAAAGTCTTCGACTTTGGGTCTGTTGATGGTGGTTTTTAGCTTAGGGTTAAAATCGTAAAACACTAAACCCTAGCAGACAGTGATGTCACAACATTTAAAGTAACAAGCATTTACTAGGCACATTTACTGAAACCTTTAATGTCTCCCTAAATAATTACCGGGGTATCTTTTTCAAATTAGGGTTACGACAAGCCAAACCCTAATTCCCCTCTGTGCCTGATCGTGTGTCAATCCGTCAAATATAATTTCACTTTCCCAATCAACTAGATATAAATATAGTATTCGATAAGAAAGAGTTCGTATCCACAGGGAGGCGTTTGTTGTTATAAACTTTCAGTTTCTAGAATAACCCAAGGTATGTTTGTTGTATTTAAGCAAATAAAAGTAATTAAAAGCAAAGTAAGTAATTCGAGAAATCAATAAGGAGAGAATATTGGTCAAGGGATGGTATCATTCACAAACATGTATTTTCATCAATGATTAGAATTGGTATTTAATCTCGTATTTATTAAAAGTCCTAGGATACCTTGATCACAAGTATAACCCGTTAATTCCCTGTTTTCATCACAACCACATTAAAAGATGCATATGTGAATTCTTCGTCGAAAGCAACCTAAAGTGTAAAAGCACAATTAAGTTTAACTCCCTAAAAGCATTAAGATTTATGGAATAAGACTCATCAATGTAAACGAATGTGTAAAAGCACTAAACGTTTTAACAATAGTTATGATTCACTTGTGACTAATAGGATATATCACTATAAGCACTAATCACAATTATGCTACTTAGAATCAGGGATAAACAACGTTTTCGTATTGAAAACCCTAATATAGCTCTAGAGATGAACACAAATCGGATTGATTCCGGACTCAACCTAACAAGTTTTCAAATCTTATAACACTATTAATTGTGAATCACAAACAATAATTACTTGAGACAAAACTAATTCATTGAATCAAAAGCATGTTGAGAAATCAACTTTTATCCCATAACCAATAAGATGTTTAGCTACTCATAGCTATGGAGTTCATCATCATCAATATTCAACAATAAAACAAGGAAGAAGAAGAACAAAACCAAACCCTAGAAGCGTAAACAAAAGTGGCTCTCCAAAAGAATTCCAAGCAAAAAGATCTATCATGTGTTGTAGAAAACCTCCCTTTTATAGCTTTTCTCCAACTTCTAAAATTAGGTCTAGTCTTCAAAGTCCATTAGGTGAGAGTCCACCAAGCCCACAAGAAGGAGAAACCCGTGTAGAAAATACGCCCGAAAGTGGTCGCCGGAAGTCTGGATTATGGCTGGAAATCGGCGGAAAGTCGCTGAAAATGCCCCGGTGGACCGGCAAAGTCCGCCCGGTCACCGGTCAACGGGTCAACTCGTCAGCGGGTCGGGTCGGTCAACTCTGAGTCGAATCGGTCAAATCGAGTCAGAGCTAGGTCAGATGGAGTCAGAACCAGTCAGGTCTGAGTCAGAGTGAGTCAGGGCTGACTCTGGTAAACTAACTGATTGTCAGGCCAAACCATTTTGCCAGGCCAACTTGCCGTGCCTGGGTCTAGATGGTGTGTTGCTACACCTTCTGTCACTCCCCCTGCAACTGCAAGTCCCAGCCATGAGGGCCGTACCTTGCAACTTCATTCCATCCATGACAGATTCTCGCATCACTTGTGACTAACTGCATCTTTCAATTCAATCATGCACCCAAAGCTCGGCCAGTTGCAACCCGCAACCAACAAACTATGCACCCGCCACTAACACCAACAACTTCACCTTCCCCGCCCGAGCCACCAACAACTTCACTTGCATCCACCATCTCCGGATGCTCAACCATATTCCACCCCGTAGTCATAGCCTCTGCCATTCTCCATCTCGGTGTCCACTTCTCTCATCTTAATTCGATATCCAAAGTACCAACCCGGCTCTATTTAAGCCGCAATCTATAGCTTCTCCAGCTGAGGTCACAACCAATGCCTTGATCTAGCCTTGCACCTGCACTGTAACAGCATCACCAGCTTGCCCTGAGCCACAGCCTTTCAGTCTCCATTTCCACCCTCATTCTCAACTGCAGAACATACTCCAGCTCAAGTCACCATCATTTACCTGTTATTGGCAACACAGCCCCCATCACTGAGTTCATACCACCTCCAAACACCTGCAATATGTCACAGGCATGCTCCATATCAACTATACTCATTGCAAACTCCAAAGTGTCAACAGTCCAGAGCTCAAACTTCATTCACAATCCCAATCCAAATAACAAGATCATCACTCAATCAGCCTCGGTCTCCATTTCCATTAGCCTCGCCCGAGCTTCATCCAATTACTTATAATTCAACCCCCGTAACAACACATTCAACTCGCCATTTTCCATTCATCCAAGCCTTTGCGCTTCTCTTCTCGGGCCAATTCTGCTCTACAACTTCTTGGCTCAATGCTCACAGCCCTGTAATAACTTCAACCTGAGCCATCATAAGCTCACCACCACTTTTACACACCTGTAGCTCATTGCATTGCCTGCAATCTCTTGTCTCGCAATGTTGCAACCTCAGGCCAACAATCCCGGCTCTCCGGTACAAGCACCAGCTACTCCATAAACCCCGCAACTCGGCCTTCACTCCGCAACATCTCAATAGCATTTCATCCCCAAACCCTTCATTCATCTCAGAACTCATGAATCTCCACCAACTGCAAATCAACTTGCCATCTGAGCGGCACCACCAACACAGTCCCCATCTTGAGGTGGATTCTGCAACATGGTACCCAATTGCTCCTTCTCACAGTACTCATATCTCTTTTAATTGCATCTTTAGCTTTCAGCTTTGGCTACTTCCCACTCCAAGGTCTTCCTAATCCTCCACTCATCTGTTTCACTGGTTGTTGTTGATACACAGGAAGAGCATCAGGCATCACTGGTCCCTCCATAACTCACAATCATTCTTGAGCAACACAGGTACCCTCTTCTTCATCTGGATCTGAATCCTATTTCCTGAGCATCGACAGCACCATTAACGGAATCAGTTTCGAATGATAAAACGCAGGTCTATCGAATTTCCATCTGCTTCTCTCGATCTGTAATTCATGGCAAAGATCAAAACCCTACTTAAACTTAGTCATCCTCAAAGAACAATCTTTTCTCTAGCAACCTAATCTTCAACATCACCTTCTCAAAACCCGCCATGGTCGCTCTTATTTCCAACTTTTCGGATCGACACAAAATAATGTGGATAAGATACTTGTGGGTTGTAATGACAGAATTACCAGTAGACACCCGGCATTCTTGTATAAGGGCCACCATCCGAGTACCTCTTCTTGCACCGTCGATTTTGCGGAACTGACAAGCTTATTCATAGATTTTGCTCGTAACTTCCTCGGACGCGGTCGATTGACTTCAATCTTTCGCCCGCTAGCCTCATATTTTCGTTCTCTTCAAGATGATCGAGAATAAATCCTTGAGTCAAGCGAATTCCACTTCTTTTGCTCCCAAAGACTCAATTGCACCTATAAACTCAAAAGCACGCGTAAAGTACGTAATTCACAAGAAAAATAGCAAAGAAAGCATAAACTCTATATAGTAAATACGGTGTATTCTACACCTATCAGATTCCCCCACACTTAGACTTTGCTAGTCCTCGAGCAAATCAAACAAAACAATAAAATACAACAACTCCGTGTCGTCGAGGCTACGGTCACTTTTAGCATAAATAACAAGCCTTTAAACCCCTAGGTGTCCCTAGTGGACGAGTTATAGTCTCGTGAGGGTTTACTAGAGATATACCCACAAAACCTATATTTCAAACTCCGTCTATTCGTGACAAATCAATGAACGAATCCAAAATGACTACAGGAGGAGGTACCTTGCAAATTCAATTCAAATATTAGTAAATAAACTCTAATTAGATAGTTGAACAAGCCACAATACTCGGAAACTAACAAACCACAATCACAATGAAAGATTAAGAAGATGGATAAAGATGTAGATGTTGGCGGATATTCACAAGTGTTCGATGTTTCCCATATCTCATCAAGGTCACCACTAAGATGAACCTAATCCTATTGGATTGAGCTACTTTGTCTTGAATGCTACATCAAATCAATTGGCATATACAAGGGAACCAAAAGTGACTTTATTCAACACATTAATAATAATTTTTTTCTCTTTTTTTTTATATGATTGGATCAAACTGGATCCAATTTCTCTTTTTTTTTTTTGACGGCATGATTAGATATTTTGGATCCAAGCGCATGCTTCTTGTCAGCAAGTACATGATAGTTGCCTTGGATCCTGCATTCCACGCTTGTTTAGGCGACGGAGACAGGGACTACGTTTCACACATACTGCTATTCCCAAGTGTCTTTTTATTCCGTTTTGGTCTAATTGGTCGGTCTCTTTTTTTTTTTTTTTCTTTTTCTAGTAACTCAATCACTCTATTTCATCCTAGCAGTAATAACACGTCGATGTTTAGTGACCCACCAAAGCACTTAGAGAACAATAGATAAATATGGAAAAATAAAAAATAGAATGTGATATGGTGATATTCCGAGATATGGTAACAACTATCATATAATTTGTGATTTCTGAGCTATGTTCGTCCCTTTTAGTTAATTGGTTCCTCAACTCCTGCATTCAAAATGGTTCCATCCACTAATGGTGTCATCCTAAAGGCACAAGTTCTAGATTTCGGAGTTCAAAAAACACAAATTTTTCTGTTTTTCTATTTTTCTGATTTTTTTTTTTATACATAAAACAAACTAAAACATATAAATGCTCCCCCACACTTAAACTTTACATTGTCCTCAATGTAAAATTGAATCATCCAAAGTAAGTTAAGGTGGGAAATCCTAGCAAGAAATCAGCAAAAACAAAGTAAAAACAAAACAAGAAAAACTAAAAACAAGAAAAGAAAGAAATACAAGACAAGAAATACTCATCCTTTGGGTTGCCTCCCAATTAGCGCTTGGTTTAAAGTCGTCAGCCCGACCATCTCCTTGCTTTCTATGACTCCTCCAGAGGGAGCACATCCACAAAGTTAACTCCTTCCACCACCTCGGAAGTGAAGTTCTCATAATATGGTTTCAACCGGTGCCCATTAACTTTAAGTTCTTTCCCGTAGCTATGCTACAATTTCCACGCACCATGAGAAAACACATTAGTAACAATAAAAGGTCCGATCCATCGTGACCTTAGTTTACCCGAAATAATTGCAAGCGAGAATTAAACAAAAGCACTTTCTGCCCAATGCAAAATTGTTTCCTAGAAATCATGTTATCATGGAATGCTTTCGTCTTTTCTTTGTAAATCCGTGAGCTTTCAAATGCATCATTGCGAAGCTCCTCTAGCTCTTGAAGTTGTAACTTCCTTTGCTTTCCAGCCCCATCCATCTCCATGTTGCATTGTTTAATAGCCCAAAACGCCTTATGCTCAATTTCCACGGGTAAGTGACAAGGTTTACCATACACAAGCCTAAAAGGAGACATTCCAATAGGTGTTTTATATGCGGTTCTATATGCCCACAAAGCATCATTAAGTCGCATGCTCCAATCCTTCCTTGTCGGGTTCACCGTCTTTTCTATAATTGATTTCACCTCCCGGTTAGACACCTCGGCTTGTCCGTTGGTTTGGGGATGATAAGGTGTTGCAATCTTGTGAGACACATTGTACTTCGCCAACAAGCTTTGTAAAATCCTGTTTTTGAAGTGAGAACCCCCATCGCTAATTATGGCTCTTGGAATTCCAAACCTTGCAAAAATATTAGCTTGCACAAAATCTGAAACCACTTTAGAATCATTAGTAGGGGTGGCTTTAGCTTCCACCCATTTCGAGACATAATCAACCGCAAGTAAGATATAAAAATTCCCATGGGAGTTGACAAAAGGCCCCATAAAATCAATACCCCATACATCAAAAACTTCAATAAATTGAATATAAGTTTGTGGCATTTGATTTCGGACACCTAGATTGCCGGTTCTTTGACACCTATCACAAGTTGTACAAAATATGTGTGCATCCTTAAACAAAGTTGGCCAATAAAAACCACTTTCAAGTACCTTGTGCGCGGTTCTCTTACTCCCAAAATGTCCTCCGCAAGCATAAGAGTGACAAAAAGACAAGATAGAGTTAAATTCGGAATCGGGCACGCACCTTCGTATTACTTGGTCACTACCATGTTTCCACAAGTATGGATCATCCCATATGTATTGGTTCCCTAACCTCTTAAGTTTGTCCCTCTCAGCACGAGACAAGTTCTTTGGGATTTGTTTAGAAACTAAGTAATTGACAATATCGGCATACCATGGTTCTCCAAGGGCAATCGAGAAAAGTTGCTCGTCCGGGAAACTTTCACGCAACGGGATAGTCTCCTTGTCCACAGCAAGTCGGCTCAAGTGATCCGCAACGGTGTTCTCAATCCCTTTCTTGTCTTTGATTTCAATATCAAACTCTTGCAAGAGTAATATCCATCGTATGAGCCTCGGTTTCGCCTCTTTCTTTGTAAGCAAGTATCTAAGTGCTGCATGATCAGAAAAAACAACAACTTTTGTACCAATTAGATAAGAGCGAAACTTTTCTAAAGCAAAAACAATGGCTAATAACTCCTTTTCAGTGGTTGTGTAGTTTTGTTGAGCCTCATTTAACGTTCTAGAAGCATAATAGATAGCATGAGGAAGTTTCCCCACACGTTGCCCAAGCACCGCACCAACCGCATAATCACTAGCATCACACATGAGTTCAAACGGCTTACTCCAATCCGGTGGTTTAATGATAGGGGCTGAGATCAAAAGTTCTTTCAAACGATTGAATGCCGCCATACATTTCTCATCAAAGTCAAAAACCACATCTTTTTGCAATAAGTTACATAGTGGTGATGCTATCTTGGAAAAGTCCTTGATGAACCTACGATAAAAACCTGCGTGACCAAGAAAAGAACGTATCTCCCTCACCGTAGTGGGAGGGGTTAGAGCACGAATAAGGTCTATCTTAGATTTATCGACTTCCAAGCCTTTAGAAGATATAATATGGCCTAAAACTATGCCATGAGTTACCATGAAATGGCACTTCTCCCAATTTAGCACAAGATTTGTTTCAACACATCGTTCAAGGATTAGAGACAAATTGTTCAAGCAAAGGTCAAAAGAATCACCAAAGACACTAAAGTCATCCATGAACACTTCGATTATGTTTTCAACGTATTCCGAAAAGATACTCACCATACACCTTTGAAAAGTAGCTGGAGCATTGCATAGGCCAAAAGGCATCCTTCTATAAGCAAAGGTACCGAAAGGACAAGTGAAAGTGGTTTTCTCTTGGTCCTCCGGTGCTATCACAATCTGATTATAACCTGAATAGCCATCAAGAAAGCAATAGTAAGAGTGTCCAGCTAAACGTTCAAGCATTTGATCAATAAAGGTAAAGGAAAGTGATCTTTTCTAGTGGTGGCATTCAATTTTCTATAATCAATACAAACCCTCCAACCGGTTTGCACACGAGTTGGGACAAGTTCATTCTTATCATTCTCCACCACCGTCACACCCGATTTCTTAGGTACCACTTGTACCGGGCTTACCCACTTGCTATCGGATATGGGGTAGATAACACCCACTTCCAAAAGCTTGAGTATCTCCTTTTTCACAACTTCCATCATGGGAGGATTCAAACGACGTTGCGCTTCCCTTTTAGGCTTTGCATCATCCTCCAAACGAATTTTGTGCATACAAACGGCAGGGCTAATACCCTTGATATCGGCAATTGTCCAACCTATGGCCGTCTTGTACTTCCTTAGCACCCTTAGAAGTTTTTGCTCCTGTAAATCATTAAGCTTATTAGAAACAATCACCGGTAACTCTTCATTATCACCCAAGTACAAGTACTTAAGGTGGTCGGAAGAGGTTTCAATTCTAAAATCGGAGATTTAACTATTGAAGGTACAAGCTTTTCATCACCTGCATGGTAAAGAAATAAAAGAGATATTATGAGTTTTAGGGCATTCTTGTAGTGAATTAAGATCACCAAGAGCTTCCTTGACTTCATTACCACACTCTACACCATTATCTATGGATGTAGTTAACACGGTTTCCAAAGCATCATCACCGTTTAATTCAAGCATTTGTTGTGCCAATGTATCCATCACATCAATGGAGAAACAAGAGTGGACATCGCTAGGATATCTCATCGTCTCGAAAATGTTGAAACGTATTATTTCTCCATCAAACTCCATAGTTAGCGTTCCCTTATCCACATCAATTATGGTTTTCGCCGTTTTCATGAAAGGACGCCCAAGAAGCAATGGAAGAGATGAGTCCGGAGAACCTTCATCCATCTCTAACACACAAAAGTCCGCTGGAAATACAAGTTGATTAACCTGCACAAGAACATCCTCAACAATACCCATTGGGTAGACATTAGAGCGATCGGCTAATTGCAATACAATTTCAGCCTTTTTAAGAGGACCAAGATCAAGTGAATTATACATTGACGCAGGCATAACATTAACGGAAGCACCTAAGTCCAACATAGCTTTGTTAAAAGTTGTGTTACCAATTGTGACGGGGAATGTCAAAACTACCCGG
This sequence comes from Papaver armeniacum, assembly GCA_023531295.1. Taxonomy (NCBI): domain Eukaryota; kingdom Viridiplantae; phylum Streptophyta; class Magnoliopsida; order Ranunculales; family Papaveraceae; genus Papaver; species Papaver armeniacum. Next base: position 226,820 of record JAJJWW010005741.1, on the reverse strand, counting down.
ATCCTTGCACTTAAGTGGGAGTTTGTGTTGTAAGATTGCCGAGGCATTCTCCCCCACACTAAGCACTTCATTACCTTTGAGCCTTTGTTTGTTGGTACACAAGTCCTTCAACACCTTTGCATACTTTGGAACTTGCTTGATAGCATCAATGAGTGGTATGTTCACATGGATCTTTTTTTAACGTCTAAAATCTCCTTTTCGAGTTCCGCCTTCTTAGAACTTGCAAATCTGCGAGGGAAAGGTAGAGGAGGAACATAAGTAGAAACCGGAGTTTTAGAGTTAGAAATAGGTACCTCGAAGTTTGGGGAGAATCCTCGACTTTCTCCTCCAAAACAGTTCCTTTGGTGTGTCCACCTTGCCCGAATCAAGCAACTTTGGGTTGCACAAGTTGTGTACCGCTTCTCAACGTAATAGCATTGACACCCTCTTTTGGGTTAATAGGTTGAGAAGGAAGTCTCCCACTATTTTGTGCCTTCAAATTGTTGATATCAACCGCCATGGAGCCCATTTGTGTTTGCAACTCCTTAATAGCACTCTTAGTCTCTTGTTGACTTTCCTTGAACATGGTGGAAATACCTTGCATAAAAGTTTGAAGCTTTGCATCAATATCAGCACCTTGAGTTTGCATTGATTGTTGTGCTTGAGGTTCTTTGAAATTGTTGTTGTTGTGGTTGAAATCCACTAGGACGGTTGAAAGTAGGTTGTTGAATGGCACCTTGCTTGTTGGCATAGCTAAAATTGGGGTGATCTCTCCATCCCGGATTGTAAGTGTTGGAGTAGGGATCATACCGTCTTGGTTGATTCGGAAAGATCGCATTAGCTTGCTCGTCTTCATAAGATTGAGGAGAAGTTGGTATAACCGCGGATGCAACTTGTTGCAACATTGCTGTCATGTTACCCATTTGTTGACGAAGTTCCTCCACCTCGCTCACTTCACTCACCCTTCTTAGAATCACATCCGAACCACGACTTAAGAATTGTTGTGAGTTCGCTGCCATGTTTTCAATCAACTCTCTAGCTTGTGCCACCGTCTTACTAACTAGTGCACCACCACCCGCAGCGTCAATAAGATTCCTATCACTTGATTGGAGTCCTTCATAGAAGTATTGGATGATCATAGCGTCACTAAATTGGTGGTGAGGGCAGCTTGCAACCAATCTCTTGTACCGTTCCCAACATTCATATAAGGATTCTCCCACGTTTTGCTTCATCCCACAAATTTCTTTGCGAATTTGAGTAGCCTTGGATGCGGAAAATATCTCTCCAAAAGAGTTTCTTCAACCCATTCCATGTTGTGACACTTCCGGAGGTAAATAGTACAACCAATCCTTAGCACTATCCATTAAAGAGAAACGGAAAACCTTCAACATTGCACCATCCGCCTCAACATTTCTTTGGAAGCATAGCCGTGACAATGGTGTGGAAGTCCAAAAGATGTTTGTTAGGATCTTCATTCACCATGCCATGGAATTTTGGTAATTCTCTAAGCAACCCCGGCTTTATCTCAAAAGTAGAGTTCGTTTGAATACACCCCTATTGTGTATCAAGCCTATGAGAAGCCAAGTCCTTGAGTGAACGATTTGCATCACCCATTGTTTCTTCTTCTTCCACGTGTGGTTCCTCTACGATTGGAACCTCTTTTTCTCCTTCGTGTTGTTGGAAAATCTCTTCTCCTACTTCCTCCTCGTGCTCGTCCGTTGTGTTTCGCCTTGGTTGGAGTATTGTGCCGCGTCTAGTAACTATCCCGCACCTTGGATAATTCCAATCCTTAGAAGCCAGATATTATGCACCTGAAAACAATTCTCCAAAACAAGTGAGAAACAGGACAAGAACCGAAAAGCAAAGATAAAAGCAGAAATTGTAAAAAGAAACTAAAAACTCAATAACAAGCCGTATGCCTCCCCGGCAACGGCGCCAAAATTTGATCGTGTGTCAATCCGTCAAATATAATTTCACTTTCCCAATCAACTAGATATAAATATAGTATTCGATAAGAAAGAGTTCGTATCCACAGGGAGGCGTTTGTTGTTATAAACTTTCAGTTTCTAGAATAACCCAAGGTATGTTTGTTGTATTTAAGCAAATAAAAGTAATTAAAAGCAAAGTAAGTAATTCGAGAAATCAATAAGGAGAGAATATTGGTCAAGGGATGGTATCATTCACAAACATGTATTTTCATCAATGATTAGAATTGGTATTTAATCTCGTATTTATTAAAAGTCCTAGGATACCTTGATCGCAAGTATAACCCGTTAATTCCTTGTTTTCATCACAACCACATTAAAAGATGCATATGTGAATTCTTCGTCGAAAGCAACCTAAAGTGTAAAAGCACAATTAAGTTTAACTCCCTAAAAGCATTAAGATTTATGGAATAAGACTCATCAATGTAAACGAATGTGTAAAAGCACTAAACGTTTTAACAATAGTTATGATTCACTTGTGACTAATAGGATATATCACTATAAGCACTAATCACAATTATGCTACTTAGAATCAGGGATAAACAACGTTTTCGTATTGAAAACCCTAATATAGCTCTAGAGATGAACACAAATCGGATTGATTCCGGACTCAACCTAACAAGTTTTCAAATCTTATAACACTATTAATTGTGAATCACAAACAATAATTACTGAGACAAAACTAATTCATTGAATCAAAAGCATGTTGAGAAATCAACTTTTATCCCATAACCAATAAGATGTTTAGCTACTCATAGCTATGGAGTTCATCATCATCAATATTCAATAATAAAACAAGGAAGAAGAAGAACAAAACCAAACCCTAGAAGCGTAAACAAAAGTGGCTCTCCAAAAGAATTCCAAGCAAAAAGATCTATCATGTGTTGTAGAAAACCTCCCTTTTATAGCTTTTCTCCAACTTCTAAAATTAGGTCTAGTCTTCAAAGTCCATTAGGTGAGAGTCCACCAAGCCCACAAGAAGGAGAAACCCGTGTAGAAAATACGCCCCGAAAGTGGTCGCCGGAAGTCTGGGATTATGGCCGGAAATCGGCCGGAAAGTCGCCGGAAAACAGCCCCGGTGACCGGCAAAGTCCGCCCGGTCACCGGTCAACGGGTCAACTCGTCAGCGGGTCGGGTCGGTCAACTCTGAGTCGAATCGGTCAAATCGAGTCAGAGCTAGGTCAGATGGAGTCAGAACCAGTCAGGCACGAGTCGAGTGAGTCAGGGCTGACTCTGGTAAACTAACTGACTGTCAGGCCAAACCATTTTGCCAGGCCAACTTGCCAGGCCTGGTCTAGATGGCTGTGTTGCTACACCTTCTGTCACTCCCCCTGCAACTGCAAGTCCCAGCCATGAGGGCCGTACCTTGCAACTTCATTCCATCCATGACAGATTCTCGCATCACTTGTGACTAACTGCATCTTTCAATTCAATCATGCACCAGCTCAGGCCAGGTTGCAACCTGCAACCAACAAACTATGCACCTGCCACTAACACCAACAGCTTCACCTTCCTGCCCTGAGCCACCAACAACTTCACTGCATCCACCATCTCCGGATGCTCAACCATATTCCACCCCAGAGTCATAGCCTGCCATTCTCCATCTCAGTGTCCACTTCTCTGCATCTTAATTCGATATCCAGTGCCAACCAGCTCTATTTAAGCTGCAATCTGTAGCTTCTCCAGCTGAGGTCACAACCAATGCCTTGATCTAGCCTTGCACCTGCACTGTAACAGCATCACCAGCTTGCCCTGAGCCACAGCCTTTCAGTCTCCATTTCCACCCTCATTCTCAACTGCAGAACATACTCCAGCTCAAGTCACCATCATTTACCTGTTATTGGCAACACAGCCCCCCATCACTGAGTTCATACCACCTCCAAACACCTGCAATATGTCACGGGCATGCTCCATATCAACTATACTCATTGCAAACTCCAAAGTGTCAACGTCCAGAGCTCAAACTTCATTCACAATCCCAATCCGATAACAAAGATCATCACTCAATCGGCTCGGTCTCCATTTCCATTAGCTTTGCCCGAGCTTCATCGAATTACTCATAATTCAACCCTGTAACAACACATTCAACTCTGCCATTTTCCATTCATCCAAGAGCACCGAGTTCTCTTCTCGGGCCAATCCTGCTCTACAACTTCTTGGCTCAATGCTCACAGCCCTGTAATAACTTCAACCTGAGCCATCATAAGCTCACCATCACTTTTATACACCTGTAGCTCATTGCATTGCCTGCAATCTCTTGTCTCTGCAACAGCTGCAACCTCAGGCCAACAATCCCGGCTCTCCAGTGCAGCACTGACTACTCCATAAACCCACCGCAACTTTCGGCTTCACTGCAACATCTCAATAGCATTTCATCCCCAAACCCTTCATTCATCTCAGAACTCATGAATCTCCACCAACCTTAAATCAACTTGCCATCCGGCGGCACCACCAACACAGTCCCCATCTTGAGGTGGATTACGCAACATGGTACCCAATTGCTCCTTCTCACAAGTACTCATATCTCTTTTAATTGCATCTTTAGCTTTCGGCTTTGGCTACTTCCCACTCCAAGGTCTTCCTAATCCTCCACTCATCTGTTTCACTGGTTGTTGTTGATACACAGGAAGAGCATCAGGCATCACTGGTCCCTCCATAACTCACAATCATTCTTGAGCAACACAGGTACCCTCTTCTTCATCTGGATCTGAATCCTATTTCCTGAGCATCGACAAGACATCATTAACGGAATCGGTTTGAATGATAAAACGCAGTCTATCGAATTTCCATCTGCTTCTCTCGATCGTAATTCATGGCGGCATCAAAACCCTACTTAAACTTAGTCATCCTCGTGACAATCTTTTCTCTAGCAACCTAATCTTCAACATCACCTTCTCAAAACCCGCCATGGTCGCTCTTATTTCCAACTTTTCGGATCGACACAAAATAATGTGGATAAGATACTTGTGGGTTGTAATGACAGGAATTCTTGTAGACACCAAAGATTCTTGTATAAGGGCCACCATCTCGAGTACCTCTTCTTGCACCATCGCTTTTGCGGAACCGATGCTTATTCATAGATTTTGCTCGTAACTTCCTCGGACGCGATCGATTGACTTCAATCTTTCGCCGCTAGCCTCATATTTTCGTTCTCTTCAAGATGATCGAGAATAAATCCTTGAGTCAAGCGAATTCCACTTCTTTTGCTCCCAAAGACTCAATTGCACCTATAAAAAAGCACGCGTAAAGTACGTAATTCACAAGAAAAATAGCAAAGAAAGCATAAACTCTATATAGTAAATACGGTGTATTCTACACCTATCAGTGCCAATGGAAAATCATGTCAGCCACACCGACCGCGCTAAAGCATGCCAACCATGCTAGCCGCACCTCTGTGCCAATGGAAAATCATGCCAGCCACACCGACCGCGCCAAAGTGCTAATGGAAAATCATGCCAGCCACACCGACCGCGCCAAAGCATACCAACCATGCTAGCCGCACCTCTGTGCCAATGGAAAATCATGCCAGCCACACCGACCGCGCCAAAGCATGCCAACCATGCTAGCCGCACCTCTGTGCCAATGGCAAATCATGCCAGCCACACCGACCGCGCCAAAGCATGCCAACCATGCTAGCCGTACCTCTGTGCCAAAGGCAAATCATGCCAGCCACACCGACCGCGCCAAAGCATGCAAGCCATGCTAGCCGCACCTCCGTGCCAATGGCAAATCATGCCAGCCACACCTACTGCGCCATGCCAAACGCACCTCGCCATGGCCCCATAACCACGCCACCATACTGGCCTTCACTACGCGGCTATCAAAACGAAGGCGTGCAACAATCAACGGTTGCCCTTCAATCCCAGGAGCAAATCCAGGTCGTTTAAGGTTACCAAACGACCTTTGCCCCAAACCCTAGCTTGGTCACGCACCTAGCCCAAGCTAGTCACGCCATGCGCCTATGGCAAACCCTTGGCCCCACATGCCAAGCCAAACCGCACCTAGCCCAAGCTAGTCACGCCATGCACCTATGGAAAACCCTTGGCCCCACATACCAAGCCAAAACCGCACCTAGCCGAAGCTAGTCACGCCATGCGCCTATGGCGAACCCTTGGCCCCACATGCCAAGCCAAAACCGCACCAAGCCCAAGCTAGTCACGCCATGCGCCTATGGCAAACCCTTGGCCCCACATGCCAAGCCAAAACCGCACCTAGCCAAAGCTAGTCACGCCCATGGCGAACCTTTGGCCCCACATGCCAAGCCAAACCAAACCTAGCCAAGCTAGCCGCGCCATGCCAAACGCACTTTGCCTTGGCCCTAGCCAAGCTATCCGCGCCATGCCAAACGCACTTTGCCTTGGCCCTAGCCATGCTAGTCACATCATGCCAACCCAAACGCCCTTGCCTTGGCCCTAGCCACACCATGCACCTATGGCAAACCCTTGGCCCCACATGCCAAGCCAAAACCGCACCTAGCCAAAGCTAGTCACGCCCAAGGCGAACCCTTGGCCCCACATGCCAAGCCAAACCAAACCTAGCCAAGCTATCCGCGCCATGCCTAACGCACTTTGCCCTGGACCTAGCCAAGCTAGCCGCGCCATGCCAAACACACTTTGCCTTGGCCCTAGCCATGCTAGTCACATCATGCCAAGCCAAACGCCCTTGCCTTGTCCCTAGCCACGCCATGCGCCCATGGCAAACCCTTGGCCCTATAAGCCAAGCCAAACCAAACCTAGCCAAGCTAGCCGCGCCATGACAAACGCGCTTTGCCTTGGCCCTAGCCATGTTAGTCACATCATGCCAAACCAAATGCCCTTGCCTTGGCCCTAGCCACGCCATACGCCCATGGAAAACCTTTGGCCCCACATGCCAAGCCAAAATCGCACCTATCCAAAGCTAGCCACGCCCAAGGCGAACCCTTGGCCCCACATGACAAGCCTAACCACACCCTAGCCGCGCCACCCTGTTGGCCTTACCTACGCGGCCACCAAAACGAAGGTGTGCAAGAATCAACAGTTGCCCTTCAAACCAAGGAGCAAATCCTAGCCATCCAAGGTTACCAGACGACACATGGTAACCTTTGGCCCGAAAACCTAAGTTTGGTCACGCCAAACCTTGCCATGCCAACGGCATGCCAACCTAGCCGCGCCACCACGTTGGCCCTCACTTCGCGGCTACCAAAATAAAGGCGTGCAACAATCAACGGTTGCCCTTCAATCCCAGGAGCAAATCCTAGCCATCCAAGGTTACCAGACGACACATGGTAACCTTTGGCCCGAAAACCTAAGTTTGGCCACGCCAAACCTTGCCATGCCAACGGCATGCCAACCTAGCCGCGCCACCACGTTGGCCCTCACTACGCGGCTACCAAAATGAAGGCGTGCAACAATCAACGGTTGCCCTTTAATCCCAGGAGCAAATCCTAGCCATCCAAGGTTACCGACGACACATGGTAACCTTTGGCCCGAAACCTAAGTTTGGCCACGCCAAACCTTGCCATGCCAACGGCATGCCAACCTAGCCGCGCCACCACGTTGGCCCTCACTACGCAGACTACCAAAACGAAGGCGTGCAACGATCAACGGTTTCCCCCTCTCAAGATGCAAAATCTCGACCGTCGAAGGTCACCAGGTCAGCAAGTTTCCCGAGCTTGACTTGCCAAGCCACAACAACATGGTACATGTTTTCCAAAACATTCGAGACATCAACACAAACTGGGGGATCCACTTTGGGTATTGGTTTGGCGGTTTACAACGTGCGGCGTACACTACGCCCGTCATAAGGAAGTGTCATAAGGGTGAGGCGGTTAGTAAATACGGGAAGTTATGTGTGAAACGTTCATGGGACATAAAGCACATGCGTTAACAACTTTATGGGACATCAATTCCATAACGTTAGCAGTTTCATGAAAACCGCTTTCATGCGTTAACCACTTTATGGAACATCAATTCCATGCATACGGTTACCACCTCCTCCCATTTACTTCCCCAATCCTTAATGAGACCAGGGTACGTTTTTACTCCGACTTGTATAAATAGGGCTTACCTATTTCCTTTGAACAACAAGTTCATACGGGAGATACAACACTCAGAAATACTTACTGGCTAGCTCACCTTGGGGAGCTCTCTCACTTTTCGATAACAAGTCGTAGTAACCCAACTACTCTTCCCGAATTAACTATTCCGGTCTCACCACTTTCCTTGCTTCCTCCCCAAAACCAACCCATTCTCCTCCACTTTGTGACCGAAGAAAGTCCGGAACGACCATTTCTTGGTTTAGGCCTGACTTGTACGTACCGATCTCTCGAATCTAAAGTACTCCTTGCGGTACATTGTTTAGGGTTTAAATTGTTTCTCACCCGCACACCCGCAATTACCGAAATCAGCAGAAACCATTTTCACCTACAAACAATTGGCGACCACAATGAGGTTCGATCTTTCGGTTACAATGTCAATTTTTAACCAACGATCTCATTCTTCGACCCAGACGTCAAGATGGTAGAGGAAGGCGATCCACTCCGACTCAGTTACTCGACGGCTGGATTATCAGTCACGACACGACAAGGGATGACTGGGGACTTCTCAGAGGATGGAAGCAAAATGATCCGCCCAGGGATTAACGGCGCAGTTATCAGACAACTCAGCAACGACTCGGAAGATTGGGGACTTCCCATGACCATGTTTCTCGAAAAAAAAAAAAAAAAACTTGGTCCCACACCCGGAAATTTTATTCTCATCAGAAGACCTGAGAAACCGAGTAAGTCTTATATCTAGACAAAAATACGTGGTTTGCTTTTTCAAATTATGATAAAACCTATAGCCATGTTTCATCCCATGTCATCTACCAACACACGATTCCATGGTTTTCCTGGGATGTCTGCGTCACTTTCGTTCATAGCCAAAGACAACTCAATTCTAAACATTTCATTCAAAAAAAAAATATATATAATCCAAAACCGTCAAGGTAGCATTTATCTATTAACCGAGAAAATCAGAAAATCAAAAACCGAAACCAGGCGTCTCATTTGCCTTTCAAAAAAAAAAACCTAAAGATAAGAGGTCCAGAAAATAGATATATATTCAAGGGAAGTTTTCCAACAGCGGCTTGCTCCTTTTGGCAAAGGCCTCCCTCGTGCTTTGGAGTGCCGCCCTCTTAAGTTTCAGCTTCCTGCACAACTTCTTGAATTCCGCTTACTGCTTCTTCATCATGTCTGGAAAGACCTTCAATCACTCCGACCAACGACCTTTCAACATCGGAGAGACCTTCAATGAACCAAGTAACGTTGAATTCGAAGCCCACGCACATGTCACGATGGAACTTCCAAATGGATTACATCCTCGAAATTGTATGACCGATCAACAGCACATCTCATCAATTGAAGACAAGGCTTCCTCCACACGCTTGACCAACGCATGTCGACTAGTGATCTTCTTAGTCGTGGCAATGTGACCATAGCTTTCCCAAATCTTGGTGTACAATGTCGCATGTTTAGCCGGCACGCTAAATCTACCAATCAACACATGACCCGGGAAAGGGGCTGATGAGTGCCAAATATTGCATATTTATACACCTTTTTATTGGCATTTAACTCATCTTTTGTGTGCAGAAATCAGATATTATCCCAGATTCTGTATTTTCTTTGTTTTCAAGAATAAATATTTGTATTAATTAATTTTGTGTTTTAGGTAGTAAATAAAGCTCGGAGAAACGAAGGAGCCAAAGAGCAAAGAATTGGAGACGAGCGTCTATGGAGCAGAAAGCCAAAGCCCGCGCGCGCATCAGTTGCAACCCAACAAGGAGCAACCCATTTACAAGACATGGGCTTGAGCTATCCAAGACCCGGCCCGTGACCCGGATCCAAGTCCGTCCCTTCCGAGCCGTTAGATTTTCATCCTACGGTCGCATCACGCACGCATCGGAGTCACCCAGATCATACGGTCGCTCCGCCTTGCACATCAACTCCTGATGCTCCCGCTCAACACCACAGCCCCTATATATTCCCCCATCACCAAAACCTAATTCTCTTTCTCTTCTCCCTCACCCGACAGAACCAGACACCACTCCATCCCTCTCTTCTTCCCCGACCAAATTTGCAGAGCCACCACCTTCTCCATCTCCTGCCACAGCCGCCTCAGCCACCAACATCACTTCCGCACTTCCTTCACCCCCTACTTGCTCTCTATCTCACTCATAGCTTCTTCCCTAGAAGCTAAGTCTGAGATAGGAAGAATTAGGGTTAGGTCTTCACAAATCGGGGAACAACAAGTTGAGGAGTTCAGCGCCGAATTCACAGAGGATAGAGGTTTGGGTGTGTGTCAATTCCTATTTTCGAGTGTTTGTGAGTTATAAATGGGATGTCTTTGATGTGAGAGAAATTGGACAGCATGTTTTAGGGTTTAGTTTTGTAATTTAATTTGAAGTTTGTTTATTTTCTCTGCATAATGTTCTAATTCACCTTGCTAGGGTGAAGATGAAACTATCTAAGTTAATGTGAAAGTCATCAGAGTCTCAATTTGTTCTTATTATGAATATTGCTTAGTGTTATAGCTAGTTAGTGAACTAAAGTTGCTTGTGATCAATGGTACTGTAAGAAGACCATTGATACTAGGAGTAATTAAGGGGATTTAGCTAGACAATACCCATCTGAAGCCTTCAAGGGAAGGCATGAGAACAAAGAGAGGCTTTGTATTACCTTAGCATAGGTTTAGAGAGTGAATTCTATCACCTTAGTACACTCAACCACTGTTTACACTTCTTATTTGATACCTTAGCTTAGAGTCATGGAAATTCCATCTCGGTCATTTCGACAACCAACAACTTAGAACATTTGTGTTACTTTCCTTGAATTCGTTTAAGTAAAGCCTTGAGATCAATCACATACACACCACTTCTCTGTGGGATCGACCTGTGCTTGCCCTTGCCTCCAATAGGCCTGTGCACTTGCAGTAGACATAGTCGTAGGCATCTTTACTAGCCTACCAAGTTTTTGGCGCCGTTGCCGGGGATCTGGTAGTGCACTGTGTAGTTCCATAGTCTTTTCTTTACTGATTTTTCATTCTAAGTTCTGTATATATTTGTTAAAAGTCTTTTGTCTGTAATTTTCTTGCTAGTATAACTTAGTTTAATTCTTGTAAACTGCATCTGTAACTTAAGTATTGTTAGTATAATCATTGTTAACTCTGTATCCTTCAACCACATCTTGTAAGCTTTCAATTTTCACAACCCTGCAGCTTACTTTGCTGTTTTGTAGCACCACTGAACATTGTATCAGCTAATATCATCCTGTGGCTCAATTACTGCCTTAGGTGTAGTGCCTCTTGCTTGAAAGTGTGAAGTATTGAGAACTGAAACTCTCTTTTGAGTAACAGGTGCTTGCTGTGTGGCTGTGCAACCAAGGAAGAGGAGAAGACAAGGCAGCTGAACCTGTGGAGTGCCTAAACCCAGTAAATACTGGTGGTATCATCTTCTATCCTTGCTCTGTGTGATGATTATTGTATGATAACCCTGAATGCATGATAGTCCTTCTCCCTTGCTAGCCCCCTGAAGCTACAAGTTTGAGCTACCGCCTGTGAAAACCAAGTTAGCTGAACAATCCTAGTTGAAGTCAACAGAGATAGTTGACATCAACTAACCCAGTTGACACCCCTTGCATGCTCTACCCAGCCTGACAGCCCTGTGTAATTTTCTGTGTGGATGCTAAAGCATATTCATTTGTGCAAATTTGCAACTTGCTGCATGTATGCATAAACTGTTGAGTGACTATTTTGGTGTTAGCATTGATCTGATATGTATCCTATTGATGCTGTGAAACACATGCCCTGCAAATTATCAGGAAATTATGCATCACCTCTGAAGATTATAACATCAACTGAACTAGTTGACACTTTGTGATCTGCCAAATACTAGTCTTCTGCTGTTGCATTGCTCATTTACTGTTGCATCTGCTACTCAGTGCATCTGTGTAACAACATCTGTGAAGATTTGCATACCCTGAGCATGTTGTAAAATGCTAACCTTATTCATGAGTTGTCATCCTGCTGATCTGGAACTTGTTGACACTCTGTGGTATATGTAATGCAAGCATTGTGTATTTGTTGCTGCTGCTGTTACATCTTGCAATTATCTTGGCATCTGTGCACCAATTTCTGCAATCTGTGTGTACCCCTGTGGTGCTTGAATGAGTGTTGAATAGCTGAAATAGTGATAGCAATTACTTGGTTTTCAAATACACAACCCAACACATGCTTCACCATTGAGTGAGCACAACCTATCACCCTGTGCACCATTCACAATTTCTGTCTTGCTAGTGCACCTGCCAACAATTGTGCTGTGCCTGAGCTGTGCTGTGTACAAGCTTTGCTTGAGCTGCTAATCTGTGCATGACACAGCCAGTCTTTATGTAATCTCTACCAGCAAATTAGGTGTCATTCTTGTGAGTTTGTGCTACCCTGTGTGTGTTCATCTGCCAACCAGTGCATAAGATGATGCTGTACTAAGGCCTGTGTGTGCTGTAACTTGCATGAGCTGTGCTGTTCACCCTACCCAATCTGTACTTTTCTTGTGCTGTGACCTGCATAATCTGTGCATGACACAGCTGTGCTGTGTCATTTTGTGTGAAATTGTGTTTTGCTGTTTTGCTCTGTGCACAAGACCAGTGCATAAGCCTGAGCTGCACTCAATCCTGTGTTGTGTAAGCTTGCAAATTTATGCATACAACCTGCACAAAAACAACTTGTGCATAGACCCTGAAGCCCATAACCTGGGCTGAACATAAGCTGAAGCCCACCTAAGCTTCCCACAACCTGGGCTGCAAACAAACTAAAGCCCGCATAAGCTGAGCTGCTGGGCTCTGCATAACCCGAACCCAGTTCCACTGGGCTGAAACCCACATAGCTGGTCCTTACAACATCAAAAAGCCATCTCTTGGGCTTGAGTCTTGTATTGGTGGGCCACTTTTGAGTTTTTGCTTTTCTGTGTTGAACTTGATTGTTTGTTAACATGCTAGATGCGCTAGCTAGGCTATGATTGTGTCTTTTAGAGACCAAACAAATCGACTAGTTAGAATCCGCCCGGACGAAATCATAAGCATACCCAGTTCTTCAACAGAAAGCCCAAGCCCAAACCCATCTGAAACAGAAATCATGGGTGATGAACCAAACCCACCCCGTAGTCTCAAGGACTACATGTACCCAACTAGGGCAAGCCAGCCCTCTTGCATCATTCTCACCAGCCCGATGCTTGTCGGTTTGAACCGAAAGCAAGCACCATTCACATGTTACCCATGTTTAGAGGGGTCGATCTTTGAAACCCCTACCATCACGTGAGAGATTTTGAGGATATTTGTGGGGCTCTGCGTTTTAACCAAATGCCGAGGAGTCCCTCAAACGAGATTGTTTCCTTTTTCTCGAAAGACAAAGCCAAGTCTTGGCTACATGCCCTACAACCACGATCCATTAGAACCTGGGATGACCTCACAAAAGAGTTTTTCAAAAAGTTTTTCCCCAACCATAAGATGGCAACAATTCGCCAAAGTCTAAATGGTTTTGTGCAATTAGAAGACGAAACTCTAGCAAAGTACTTGGAGAGATTCAATGAATTACTACTCCAATGTCCCCACCATGGTTTTGAAAAATGGAGACTCGTGCAAATATTGTATGAGGGTCTAGATGTTAGAACCCGAACCACAGTCGAGTCAATGTGCAATGGTGCATTTATTGACAAGAGTGCTGATGACGCTTGGACTTTCTTAATTGAAGTCGTTGAAAAGACTCAACAGTGGGAGTCCATCCGTGAACCGAGAAGGACTACCCCCGCAAACAATGTTCATAGAATCGAGTCTGACTTTGATGGAAATGCAAAAATGGCATCTTTGGCCCGGAGAATAGAAGTGCTTGAGTTGCAAAAGAATGTAAAATCTAATGCCCCTACTCTCCGTGACCAAATTGATATGGCCACTTGTGCCGCATGCCATAGTTCTGACCACTTAGTGGACAGCTGCCCAGACTTACATGCATTTCAAGAGTCTAAAGCCGAGCAAGCCAATGCATTATACCAGAGGCAAGAGAACAACCCTTATTCTCAAACCTACAACCCGGGTGGAGGAATCACCCTAACTTCTCATGGTCTAAAGGACCTGTACAAGGGGGACCAACAAATAACAACCAAGGATATTCATATCCTAGAAACCCCCAAGTACAACCACCCACTCAGATTACACCCGAGAGAAAAAGCCTAGCTTTGAAGACTGTGTCGTTATGTTAACCCAAAATCTTTCAAAACTTGAGAAAACCACCGACCAACATCTCACAAACCTAGATCTTAAGATAGGTCAAATCTGTGATGCATTGAATGAGGGAGAAAAAGGCAAACTACCTAGTCAACCCCAACAAAATCCAAAGAATGTGTTTCAGGCAGGCTCCTCAACCTGCAATGAACCTTCACATAGTCAGGCGAATGCCATCACCACTCTCCGTAGTGGTAGAGTTGTTGAGAACAATGTAGGTGTACCACCGTCAAGCGAGTCTCCATCAGACTCACCAGTACACACAACACCGCAGAAAACATCTAATGTAGAGAAAGAATCTGAGCCTGTTGATAAAACCAAGAGTCCTACTGATATAGATGTTTCTTTGCCAAGTCATGTACCTGTTGCTCCATTCCCACAACGGTTGGTGCAACAGAAGGGGGGTAACCAATACAATGAGATTTTGGAAATGTTCAAGAGAGTTAACATAAACATTCCATTTCTCGAAGCAATCAGACAAATACCCACCTATGCTAAGTTTTTGAAGGACTTGTGTACACAAAAACGAAAGCTTCATGTGCATAAGCGTGCCTTTTTCACTGAGCAAGTGAGCTCCATAATCCAAAATAAGATTCCAACTAAGTTTAGAGACCCAGGTAGTCCAACAATTACATGCACCATAGGTGACCATGTGGTCGAAAAGGCGTTACTATACTTAGGAGCAAGTGTGAATCTATTGCCATACTCTATGTATGTGCAATTGGGCATTGGGGAGCTGAATCCCACACTTGTTACGCTACAGTTAGCGGACAGATCTGTGAGAATCCCCCGTGGTATTGTTGAAGATGTGTTAATCAAGGTTGATAAATTTTTCTTTCCTGTAGACTTCATCGTCTTAGGCACTCAACCCGTGCAAAACCCAAGTAATCACATTCCCGTGATCTTAGGACGTCCTTTCCTGGCGACGTCCAATGCCATCATCAACTGTCGTAATGGTGTGTTGAAATTGTCTTTTGGTAACATGACCGTAGAGCTGAATGTTTTTAACACTAGTCAACAACCCATTGATTGTGATGATACTGATTTGCATGAGATTAACATGATTGAGAGTCTGATCCAAGACTCTTTGCCCGATATTTTGTCGGTGGACCCTTTGCAAGCATGTTTAGATAACTTTGACTTAGATCTCTTTGAGTCTAAGTACATTGAGTGAAATTCACTCTTTGCTTGAATCTGTTCCACCCATGGATATTGCTAAGTGGCGGAATGCGGTGGAACCACTTCCACTCTCTGATACCAAATCTGCCCCACCTCTTGATACACCACCTAAGCTTGATTTGAAACCATTACCTGATACCTTGAAATATGCTTTCTTAGGTCCTTCTGATACTTTACATGTGATTATTGCATCATGTTTAGACACGGAACAGGAAAGTCAACTCTTAGAAGTACTTAAAGAACATAAAGGAGCCTTAGGTTGGACCATCTCCGATCTTAAGGGTATAAGTCCCACAATTTGCATGCATCACATAAACCTTGAGGAAAACACTAAACCATCTAGGGAAATGCAAAGGAGACTTAACCCCAACATGAGAGATGTTGTCAAGGGTGAGATTCAAATCGCTTGATGCGGGTATCATTTACCCTGGTTCGATAGCCAGTGGGTCGGGTCCCATTCGGGTAGTACCCAAGAAGTCTGGCATTACTTGTAGTTCAAAATGAGATGAACGAACTTGTCCCCACCCGTGTGACCACGGGTGGCGAGTCTGTATTGACTATAGAAAATCAACACACGAACCAAGAAAGACCATTTTCCCCTTCCCTTCATTGACCAAATGCTGGAAAGGTTAGCAAAACATAGTCACTACTGTTTCTTAGATGGCTATTCAGGCTACAACCAAATTCACATAGCACCCGAAGACCAACAAAAGACCACATTTACCTGTCCTTATGGAACATTTGCTTACCGTCGTATGCCTTTCGGGTTGTGTAATGCACCCGCTACTTTTTAACGTTGCATGATGAGCATATTTTCTGACATGGTAGATAAGTTTCTTGAGATTTTTATGGATGATTTTTCTGTGTTTGGGTCTTCTTTTGATGAGTGTTTGCATCACCTCACTTGTGTGCTGATTAGGTGTAAGGAAAAGAATTTGGTTTTGAATTGGGAAAAATGTCATTTCATGGTTAACTCCGGCATCGTTCTAGGGCATATTATCTCGGAAAAAGGCATAGAAGTAGACAAAGCCAAGGTAGATCTCATTCAACACTTGCCTCAACCTCGTTCTGTGAGGGATATCAGATCATTCTTAGGCCATGCGGGTTTTTACCGCCGATTCATCAAAGACTTTAGTAAAATTTCACGACCTTTGTGCAATCTTCTTGCAAAAGATGTTGCATTTGTCTTTGATGATGCTTGTAAGGAAGCATGGGAGCAACTGAAGGCTCTCCTTACATCTGCCCCCATAGTCGACCACCCGACCGGTCATTACCATTTGAGATTATGTGTGATGCGTCGACTATCTTTGTAGGAGCTGTTTTGGGCCAGTGAGTAGACAAACTTCCTTATGTGATCTACTATGCTAGTAAAACACTTAATGATGCTCAATTGAATTATTCCACTACCGAGAAAGAGTTGCTAGTTGTTGTGTTTGCATTAGATAAGTTTAGATCTTATTTAATAGGGTCTAAGGTCATCATTTATTACGATCATGCTTTGCATTGAGATATCTTTTGTCTAATAAAGATGCTAAGGCTCGTCTAATTCGATGGATACTCTTGCTACAAGAGTTTAACCTCGAAATTCGAGATAAGAAAGGGTCAGAAAATGTTGTTGCTGATCACTTGTCTAGGTTGAATGTCGAATCTGCTGATGAATCTGTGTTAATTAGGGAATCATTCCCTGATGAGCAATTGATGCTTGTGTCTGAAATGCCTTGGTTTGCTTGATATTGTGAACTACCTTGCTACTGGTAGAATGCCCTTGCATTGGTCTAAACAAGACCGTTCTAAATTCTTAGGTGAAGTTAAACATTTCCTTTGGGATGACCCATATCTGTTTAAGTAATGCGCAAGACCAAATCATTAGGAGGTGTGTCCCCACCCAACAAAGGGACGTCATCTCTTTCTGTCATGACCATGCATGTGGAGGCCACTTTAGTGCCAAGAAAACTGCAAAGATCTTGCAAAGCGGTTTCTATTGGCCAACACACTGTTTAAGGATTGCCATGCTTTTTGTGTTGCTTGTGACCGATGCCAGAAATTAGGAAGTATCTCTAAGAGAAACATGATGCCCTTACAACCCATTTTGATTGTTGAGTTGTTTGATGTTTGGGGTATTGATTTCATGGGACCATTTCCTAACTATGAAGGTAAGTTATACATTCTTGTTGCTGTTGATTATGTCTCTAAGTGGGTAGAGGCCATTGCATCCAAAACCAACGACCATAAAGTTGTTCTTTCTTTTCTTAAGGAGAACATTTTCTCCCGTTTTGGAACCCCTAGAGCAATAATCAGTGATGGAGGTAGTCATTTTTGCAATAGACCCTTTGAATCACTAGTGCGCAAGTATGGAATCACTCATAAGGTCGCAACACCTTACCATCCTCAAACCAGTGGCCAAGTAGAAGTTTCTAATAGGGAAATTAAGCATATCCTTGAGAAGACCGTCAATCCTTCTAGGAAAGATTGGTCTTTGCGCTTAAATGATGCTTTATGGGCCTATAGAACTGCATACAAGACTCCCATTGGGATGTCTCCTTACAGACTGGTGTACGGTAAAGCATGTCATCTACCTGTTGAGTTAGAACACCGTGCATATTGGGCTGTGAAGAAGTTGAATTTTGATCTTGATAAGGCTGGTACCCATAGGAAACTTCAACTCAATGAGTTAGAAGAATTAAGAAATGATGCATATGATAGTGCCAAATTGTACAAACAAAGAATGAAAGTGTTTCACGACAAGCGCATTCTGCGCAAGTCCTTCACACCTGGCCAAAAAGTTTTATTGTACAACACTTTCGATTGCATTTGTTTCCGGAAAGCTACGTTCTCGATGGTCGACCATTCTTGGTACGTCACTGTCTTTCCCCATGGAGCTCAGTAGAAGTTGAAAACCCAGCAAAGAAGAACATTTTCAAGGTCAATGGTCGAGATCGAAACCATTTCTGGAGCATCTTCCACCGTGTGGTTGAGACCGTCGACTTGGAAGACCCCATCTATGTGGACTGATCTAGTTCACTTGTGTACATACATATGGACTAACAATCCATTCTCTTTCCCTTTTCTTTTTCTTTTTGCATAGTTCTTATTTGTGCTAACCAACCTTTTTGTCTTGCGCTCTGGTTGTTTGCTTTCAAAGCATTCATCCTCCTTTGGTTTAGCAACATCATTGTACATCCTAATCTCTTCCCTTTTCTCTACTCAAAGATAGTTCTCTTGGTATGTGACTGTTTAAAATTTTATCATCTGTTGACACATTGAGGACAATGTTTGATTTAGGTTTGGGGGTGCATTTGTATATAGAGTTTTTAGTCTTAGTCTTTTATTAAAAAAAAAAAAAAAAAAAAAAAAAAAACTATTTGTAAATACTTGCATAAAAACCTCCAACTTTTAGAGATTTTAGAGTCACTAGCATGCTTCTAGCTATGTTTACATAGAGAGTCTGACCGAAATAACGAGAACTTGGAAGTACTTGGAGAACACAATCGGGTTTCTTAGTTGATTAGAGCGTTAAAGTTGGATTTAACCATACCGGAGGGCTTAATTAGGTGTTGTTTAGATATTCGGTAGAAGAATTGTGATCACCCATAGTGGAGACTACCCATTTTAGATCAAGCGAGGTACCAACCTTCACTCTTTGTGACTTTCGAGAAAAGCTGTTAGAGTGTGTGTCACCGTACGTCAATTCCGGGTAGGAATGGTGAGCTACCCAACTTCGCACCACTTTCAGGACTATTTTGATCTCTTGAGTGCTAATTCCGTCAATCATGAGGGTGACGTTTAAAGATGAAAACTTCTTCTAAATACCGATTTGCAGTTAGCATCACTCTCTCCCTCACAACAACATCAACACATTCATAGAAACACATCATCGTCAGCAAGCGGAGCATCATCAGAATATTTGAAAGAAAGTTGAGATAGTCCAAGGTTACGTGCAACAAAGGAAAGAAAAGAAAATGGGATGAGAATTAATGAAGTTAGTGAAATCAAGACAATACAAGTTGAAAAAAAATAATAATAATAAATGTAGTTTATTTTCTGTGTCTAGTTACCACCATGTTCTAAAAAAAAAAAAAAAAAAAAAAAAAAAAAAAAAATTGTCAAGTTTTTGTGAAGTTCAGAAGTTCGTCATCAACAGTTGAAGACCGAAGACCGAAGATTGAAGACGTTTCTATGAATGATGAGAGAGTGATATTAATTGCCGATCGGGTGAGAAGGTAAGTGAGTACTCCCATCCTTGCTAATGGTTGATTTCCTTTCTTAGAGATCATCGGAAAAGATTCTTTTTGTCCACACTTCTGTGGAGTCTCCAGAAATTATTTTGGAAGGTTATCCTTCTTACCTACAACGTGTGCAGGATTTCTCTCTTTATTCCTGTCTGCACACATGAGAGACTAAAAAAGCGATCTTTTTGAGTGCAATTATCATAAAACCCTATTAGTGAGGCAGAAGTCGAGGCTTATGATCACAATCGAATCCGAATTCTTTCATATGGTATGGTTATTTCTCGCTCGGACTTAAGGATGAGAATGCGTTCTTTGGTAGTTCTAACTTCTTGTTACTAGCATGCGAAACTCTATGTCCTCATAGCTCCTTGGATGCTTGAGACTCTTTTACACTCGAAGTTGGAGAAGGTTTTATGGGTACACCTCTCGGTAAACCCTCACGAGACTACAACTCGTCCACTAGGGACACCTAGGGGTTTAAAGGCTTACTGCATACGCTAAATGCATTCGAGAGACCAGCGACAGTGGTATAGTTAGGATTTCTTAATTTCTGTTTCACTTGAGGACAAGTAAAATTCAGGTTTGGGGGTATTTGATGAGTGCCAAATATTGCATATTTATACACCTTTTTATTGGCATTTAACTCATCTTTTGTGTGCAGAAATCAGATATTATCCCAGATTCTGTATTTTCTTTGTTTTCAAGAATAAATATTTGTATTAATTAATTTTGTGTTTTTAGGTAGTAAATAAAGCTCGGAGAAACGAAGGAGCCAAAGAGCAAAGAATTGGAGACGAGCGTCTATGGAGCAGAAAGCCAAAGCCCGCGCGCGCATCAGTTGCAACCCAACAAGGAGCAACCCATTTACAAGACATGGGCTTGAGCTATCCAAGACCCGGCCCGTGACCCGGATCCGAGTCCGTCCCTTCCGAGCCGTTAGATTTTCATCCTACGGTCGCATCACGCACGCATCGGAGTCACCCAGATCATACGGTCGCTCCGCCTTGCACATCAACTCCTGATGCTCCCGCTCAACACCACAGCCCCTATATATTCCCCCATCACCAAAACCTAATTCTCTTTCTCTTCTCCCTCACCCGACAGAACCAGACACCACTCCATCCCTCTCTTCTTCCCCGACCAAATTTGCAGAGCCACCACCTTCTCCATCTCCCCGCCTCGGCCGCCTCGCCCACCAACAAAGACTTCCGCACTTCCTTCACCCCCTACTTGCTCTCTATCTCACTCATAGCTTCTTCCCTAGAAGCTAAGTCTGAGATAGGAAGAATTAGGGTTAGGTCTTCACAAATCGGGGAACAACAAGTTGAGGAGTTCAGCGCCGAATTCACAGAGGATAGAGGTTTGGGTGTGTGTCAATTCCTATTTTCGAGTGTTTGTGAGTGATGCGTGTCGTAGGTGCAATCAAATTAATTAATGTTTCCACTCAATTAAAAATAATATAATGGAAGTCAAGTTCGTTCCCACGAGGAGCAAGAGATTCTAGTTGAAAAAATTGTCACAAAAAGGGGGGTGTAAAAAGCAAAAGAAAATAAATAAAGCAATTAAAAGATAAAGTTGAAAGCAATAAGAGAGACAAGATCAAGGAATCCTTCTTCGTTAAGAAACAATGAATCAAGTTATGTTCTTTTCTACTTGTTATTAGTCACAAATTATCACCAACCGTAGGTAAAGCGGCCTAGATCTAGCCCCTAAACCCCTAAATCCCTTATATCACCGGACACGGAAGTTCTCGACTACCGGATTCTATTTACCAAACCACCTAGTAGTAGATCACTCTAGATGTAATTTAAATAAACGCATTAAGATTCATGAACTTATTAGGTCAATATTAGTAGTTAGACTCTTAGATCAAGGTCTACTTGCTAACGTTGTTTTCACACACAATTGCTCCACGGAATCCCTCCGCAAGGTCTCGTGTTTGCTACTTATGTAAAGAGTCAAGAAACGATTACTTATCCCCTAACTTTCACTAGCTTTAGATCAAATTAACAAATCAATTTAGCGTGCACTCTAAACAATCTATCAATCAATCATGAATGTCATTAAGATCATTCCTATTAGTAAAAACAAACGATAATTATGTGAAAAACCTCAAGATAGAATTGAAAACAAAAACTTAAATCATATGTTAAGAACTAGGAATTCATCCTCAATCAATAAGAAAATTAGCTACTCATGCTTTTGAAATTCACACAAATAATAAATATTAAAAGGAGAATTTTCGATTTCACACAAATAATTAAGAAGAAGAATCTTAGAAAAGCAAGCAAAAACACAAGTGTTGTGTGTGTAGAGAGGTGTGTAAAAGATGTAGAAAACTTCTCTATTTATAGGCTTCAATATTCTCCAAATCTTCCAAGGAATAGAATCCTTTTCCTTTAGCAATTCAATTTCCAAAACCAAGCCTTTCTCAACTCTTCCACCTTCTCTTTCCAAATTTGAGCCCAATTCTCCATCCAACTCCTAGTCCAAGTCTTCACACCCATGAGAGAAGTCCATAGAAAATTCTGGAATTTTTTTGCTCGCCGGAAAACTGGTATTATGGCCGGAATCCGGCCGGAATTAGTCGTCGCCGACCACCTGAAAATTCTGTCCGTCGAGGGAATATGCGACGGAATATTCCGTCAGTCCACCGTTAGGACTAACGGTCAAACGGGTCAACCGTCAGTCAACTGTTAGTCAACAAGGTCAAAGAGAAGGAGTGAGTCAGAACCGAGTCAGCATTTAACTCAGCTGACTGGTCTTACTGGGGTGAGTTGAATCGCTGAATCACCGAATTATCCGAACGAGCCACTGAGTCAACTCATCGAATCAACTCAGTACGAGTTCTGTTTGTATTCTGGTGATTCCCGGCCGAATTCATGCCATTCTTTCCTTCATTCCTGTTGAGAGTCCTAGCACATACATCTATAGCAATTCTCCATTCTTGCAGCAGAGCTTCAGCTGACTCAGTTACATGCCCAGCGTACCAGAAGCACCATCATTCCACCAGTACCAGAACTTATTCCAACTGCATTATCATCTCAATAATTCAAGCCACTGTTCTTCTTAATCGCAATTGCAAACAGCAACTCTCATTCCCGTGACCTTGCAATCATTTTGCTAATAGCAGCATTATCACTCTGCTTCGCCTCTCTTTACTCTTTGAACCTCCCCGCAATGCCATAACCACTCCGGACCTTCTAATCCCATCAACACCACAGTGCAATAACACTCCACTTCACCTGCAATCTCATCTAAATGTAAATGAAGACAATCAACAACTCCATGTTACGTAGCTCAAATCAGCCGTTGTCTCAGTCATTTCAATTCGACCTCCAATTTCTACCAGTTTCAACCCAATGTTTCCCTGTCTCTCTATTCACAATTTCTGCCATTAGACTCAAACCCAATCCATCTCTTATCACCCTGAGTTTAATCTCACTCAACAACAAGAATACCACAAATCATCAACACTCGCGTCGATTTCTTAGATTGACAACACCACCAACAACAAGTCTCTATAGTCCACGGATTTATCCCGTATTACCAACTCGAACTCACCAGATCCTAGACCCATCTCCAACTTCTTTAACGAGTCATATCCGTTTCTGTCTTCATCTGCTCATCAATCTCAACACCGAGTCGATCTCTCACCGAGCTTCATAACAAATACGGCAAATTCATCCATCGCAGACCCTAATTGCTTCTCGATCCGGTTATACATCGGCAGCTCTACACAAATTTCATCTTCTTCTCATCGAGTTCTCGATTTCACTCAGCGCAAATCATTCTTCATGAGACCCATCTCTCCTGCACCGAACATCGAACACTATTCAACCTTAAAACCATGAACATCTTCTCGATTCTCGTTTCCATCTTCCCGAGCTTCAATCGATTTCGATCTCCCTCTCGGGTTTAATCTATTCTTCTCATTCGAACTCAAAGAGCAAGAACATACTACATCTCTTCACGGATCGAACCCATCTCTTGATTCTTCATTTTACTGACTCTTGAATCCATCGATTCCAAAGAAATCCCATCACCGATTCACACCCATTACTCTCTGCATCTCTCGGTTGAACATCGACCACCATTTTTGAGTGTTCTTCTCAATCCGGACTCACGGTCTGGACGCCTCGCCTCTTCTTAACTCCAATTTCTCGATCTTTTCCTCTTGATTTTAACAAAGACCATGGTCATGTTTTTTTTCTTTCTCACTTTCAGGTTTTCTTGCAAATGATTGAGAAATCAATTCTCAATTTTAGGTTCAGTTATAATTACACGGATCCGGGTCGGGTTTGGATCCGGATATAAGCCATGGATAGGACCGACCCAATTGGATGCTATCCAGCATAACCATCCTCTGGATAAGGGCTACCCGGTGTTAGTAACACCCACTGCTGAGTGATAAGGGGTACCCTGAATGAGAGCCCCTTAACCACCTCTGGGCTCCAAATAGTCTTCGCCCTGTAAAATGACCTTTTTGCCCTTTTGGCTCAAATTGGGTGCTTTCTTCTTCTTTTCCTCTGTGCGACTCTAGAGTACCTAATAACTCAAAAACACACGTAAAATACATAATTTACAAGAAAAATAGCAAAGAAAGCATAAACTACTAGATAGTAAATTAGGTGTATTCTACACCTATCAAATTCCCCCACACTTAGACTTTGCTAGTCCTCGAGCAAATCAAACTAAAAACTCACAACTTCAAAGCGTTCAAGCGTCACAAGCATCCAAAGAGCTATGAGGACATAGAGTTTCTGCATGCTAGTAATAAGAAGTTAGAAGTACTAAAGAACATATTCTCATTCTTAAATGTTGAGTGAGAAATAACCACACCATAATGAGAGAATGCGTGTTTGAGAAACGATCAATAAGCATTTCGCCTCGACTTCTGCCTCACCAAATAGGATTTTATGATAATTGCACTCAAAAAGACGGCTTTTTTATGGTTCTCACATGTGTGCAGGTAGGAATGAAGAGAGAATTCTAAACACGTTGAATGGTGGGAAGGACAACTTCCGAAATATTTTTTAAAAACCCACATCTTTTAATATTTTGAAAAAAACCATTTTTCTGACGATCTCTAAGAAAGGAAATCAACCATTATTATCGAGGATGAGATTACTTACTCACCTTCACATCCGATCGCCAATTATGATAACACCACTCTCACGGCATCCAATAGAAACGTCTTCCGCTCCTCGTCTTGATCTTCTTGGTCTTCGTCTTCGGTTTCAACTTTTGATGATAAACTCTTGATCTTCGTAATTCCTTGACAATTTGTAACTCTTTTACCTTAAAACCTTGTCGCTTGAAACTTTCTTATAAATTTTCCTTCCCCACGGCTTAATAAATAAAAACAAAACAAATTTTTCTCTTGTTTTTTTTTTTTTTTTTTTTTTTTTTTTTTTTTTTTTTTTTTATTTATGAAATTTTCAATTTTTTTTTTTTTTTTTTTGAAACAAGAGAAATAAAATACAAAAAATAAACCATGGCCGTGGGAGAAGTATTTTACCGCTTGATTCTTCATAACTTGTATCGTCTTGAAATCATAAACTTCAAAAATTCTCACCTTTTAATTTTCTTCGCTTTCATGAATAAGTCTTCATACTTGGATATAAAATTACCTCATTGTATTGTAAGTCTTCAACATATATGTGAAATCCGCCCTTTGTATGTTTGCTTTACTTGTATTTGAAATTTGCTCTTTTTCTCATTCCGTTGCTTGTAAACCTTGAACTTTTTCCAACTTCCCTTGTAAATTTTGATGTCGCTCCTTGTTGATGATGATGGTGTTTCTATGGATCCGTTGTTGTCGAGAGAGAGAATGGTGCTAACTGCAAATCGAACTACAAGAAGGTGGCTTTCATCTATAGACGTCACCCTTATGATTGACAAAATTAGCACTCAAGAGATCAAAGAGTAGTGCTTCTATTGGTGGGAGGTTGGGTAGCTCACCATTCTACCCGGAATTGACGTATGGTGACACACACTCAAAAGAAGCTCTTTAGTAGATGGAAGATTTCTGGTCGGTGCCTCTCATGATATGAATACGGGTAGTCTCCACTAATGATTGATCAGCAACTCTAATAATGCACTTCTCCCTGCACCAAATTCGCATCACCGGCATGATTAAATCCATTATTTAACACTCTAACAAGCAAGAAATCCGAACGTAGTTCTCTAACATTTCCAAGTTCAATTATGTCGGTCAAAATCTCTATGTAAACATACCTAGAAGTATGCTAGTGACTCTAAAATCTTTAAAAGTTGAAGTTTTATGTAAAACTTTTTTTTTTTTTAAATTTTTAAATTTTTTTTAAATTTTTATTTTAAAAACATGCTTAACCACTCCCCCACACTTAAACCTTACATTGTCCTCAATGTAATTGAATCCTCCTAGTAAAGTCAAGGTGGGAAATTTTAACATGATAAGAAACAAGAAAAAGAAATAACAAAAAGCAAAAGGATAAGAAATACAAAACCGATGGGTTGCCTCCCATTAAGCGCTTGTTTTAAAGTCGACGGCCCGACTTAGCTCTTGCTGCACATTACTCCTCCAGAGGGAGTGAATCTCCAAATGAAAGTTCATCCAAATTCACATAAGCGATGTTCTCATAGTATGGCTTCAACCTATGGCCGTTGACTTTGGAAACCGAATTGTCTCTAAGACTAGTAATTTCAACTGCACCATGAGGAAAAACATTAGTAACAACATATGGTCCAATCCATCGGGACCTTAACTTTCCAGGAAATAGTTTAAGGCGAGAATGATATAAAAGGACTTTTTGTCCCACGATGAAACTTTTACGAGAAATCATCTTGTCATGAAAAAGCTTGGTCTTTTCCTTGTAAATACGGGCACTCTCGTAAGCATCATTACGTATCTCCTCTAACTCATGTAGTTGTAACTTCCTTTGTTTCCCCGCTTCATCATACTCCATGTTGAATTTCTTTATCGCCCAATAAGCCTTATGTTCAAGTTCAACCGGAAGATGACAAGCCTTACCATAAACCAACCTATATGGAGACATACCAATTGGTGTCTTATACGCCGTTCTATACGCCCCAAAGTGCATCATTGAGCTTAAAGCTCCAATCTTTCCTTGTGGTATTCACCGTTTTCTCAAGAATGGACTTGATCTCACGATTTGAAATTTCCGCTTGTCCACTAGTTTGTGGATGGTAAGGCGTACCAATTTTGTGTGTTATGTTGTACTTCTTGAGGAGAGCGTGGAAAGCCTTCTTGAAATGTGAGCCTCCATCGCTTATCACCACTCTTGGTGTACCATGCCTATTGAATATATTTTCCCTTACAAAATCACAAACAACTTGAGAGTCATTAGTCTTGGTGGCTCTAGCTTCCACCCATTTCAAACATAATCAACGGCAAGAAGTATATAAAAGTTTCCATTCGAATTGACAAAAGGGCCCATAAAATCAATACCCCACACATCAAAAATCTCAACGGCGAGAATTGGTGTGAGTGGCATTTGATTTCGAGCACCTAGATTGCCCGTTCGTTGACATCTATCACACGATTTACAAAAAACATATGAATCTTCAAACAAGGTGGGCCAATAAAATCCACTCTCGAGAACTTTGAGAGCGGTGCGTTTAGAACCAAAGTGGCCACCACAAGCAAAAGTGTGGCAAAAGGAGATAATGGATTGAAATTCGGAATTAGGCACGCACCTTCGCATTATTTGATCAACCCCATATTTCCATAAGTATGGTTCATCCCACACATATTGCTTAGCTACCTTCTTAAGTTTCATCTTTTGGAAATTAGACATTGTACTAGGTACTTTCCTTGTCACCAAGTAATTCACTATATCCGCATACCAAGGTGTTGATTCTTCCATGGAGAAAAGTTGTTCATCCGGAAAGCTGGTCATGTAATGGAAGTTCCTCTTTAGACATAACAAGTCTACTAAGATGATCCGCAACGGTATTCTCCACACCCTCTTATCACGAATTTCTATGTCGAACTCTTGTAACAATAGGATCCACCGGATTAATCTTGGCTTAGCTTCTTTCTTCTTTATTAAGTGTCTTAGTGCGGCATGATCGGAATACACAATAACCTTTGTACCCACCAAGTATGATCGAAATTTTTCCAAAGCAAAAACTATAGCCAATAACTCCTTTTCCGTGGTAGAATAATTGATTTGTGCATCATTAAGGGTCCTAGATGCATAATAGATAACATGGGACAACTTGTCCACCCTTTGACCCAAAACGGCTCCAACCGCATAATCACTAGCATCACACATTAATTCAAATGGAAGATTCCAATCCGGTGATTTGATAATTGGCGCACTTGTCAACATTTCCTTCAATTTGTCAAAAGCATCCTCGCATTCCTTGTTGAAGTCGAAAGGTACCTCCTTTTGTAATAACTTGCACATCGGCATGGAGATTTTGGAGAAATCCTTGAAAAACCGCCTATAGAAACCTGCATGACCAAGAAAAGAACGGATCTCCCTCACCGAAGTGGGATATTGTAAGTTTCTTATTAAATCTATCTTTGACTTGTCCACTTCGAGCCCTCGAGAGGACACAATGTGACCAAGTACTATGCCGTGGTTTACCATAAAGTGACATTTCTCCCAATTAAGGACAAGGTTTGTGTCTATGCATCGTTTAAGAACTAGTTCAAGGTTGTTTAAACATCCATCAAAAGAATTGCCATAAACACTAAAGTCATCCATAAATACCTCGATGATGCGCTCCACATAATCCGAGAATATACTCACCATGCATCTTTGAAAAGTAGCCGGCGCATTGCAAAGGCCAAACGGCATCCGTCTATATGCAAACGTTCCAAACGGACAAGTGAAAGTGGTCTTCTCTTGGTCATCCGGTGCAATAACAATTTGGTTGTATCCCGAATAACCATCCAAGAAACAATAATAAGAATGCCCCGCTAACCGCTCCAACATTTGATCAATGAACGGTAAAGGAAAGTGATCCTTTCGGGTTGCGGAATTAAGCTTTCTATAATCAATGCACACTCTCCAACCGGTTTGAACTCTTGTAGGAACAAGTTCATCGTCTTGATTTCGAACAACCGTGACTCCGGATTTCTTTGGTACCACTTGAACCGGACTAACCCACTTGCTATCGGAAATTGGGTAGATTACCCCCACACTTAGCAATTTGAGTATCTCTTTTTTCACAACCTCCATCATGGGAGGATTAAGCCTACGTTGAGCATCACGTACCGGCTTCACGTTCTCTTCCATTAGAATCCGATGCATGCACATGGATGGACTAATGCCTTTGATGTCCGCAATTGTCCACCCAATAGCCGTTTTGTGCTCTCTCAAGACTCTAAGCAAACGGTCTTCTTGTACCGGTGTGAGGTTCTTAGAAATAATCACCGGAAGCTCGTCTCCATCTCCCAAGAAAGCATACTTCAAATGGTCCGGAAGTGGCTTCAATTCTAGTTTGGGCGCCTTCACAATAGATGGTACAAGTATTTCATCATTCACGGGTAAAGAAATATATGAAACATTACCCTTTTTAGCTTCTTGCAATGTCGCCAAAGCACCACACATCTCCACCAATTCCTTGGAGATTTCAACATCCAAGTTAGACAAGCCATGGACGTCCAATTCAATGCTCTTTTGCAACACCACATCAAGTTCATCCTCTTGGTTCAATTCCACCATTTGTTGCACTAATGAATCAACCACATCAATGGAGTAAACGGAATGTACATCACTTGGGTAGCGCATGGCTTCAAATATGTTAAAGTGTATTATCTCCTTGTCAAATTCCATAGTGAGTGTACCCTTATCAACATCAATCTTCGTCTTTGCGGTCTTCATGAATGGCCTCCCAAGAAGTAAAGAAGTAGATGAACGGTTCTCATTGTTGTCCATATCCACCACAAAGAAGTCCACCGGAAAAATAAGCTCATTTACTTGCACTAGCACGTCTTCTACAAGCCCCTTTGGATATATGTTAGACTTGTTTGCTAATTGAATAATAACTCTCGTCTCTTTCAAAGGTCCAAGATTCAAGGAGTCATATATATCGGCCGACATCACACTAATGGAAGCACCCAAGTCAAGTAAAGCATGTTCAAACCTTTGCTTACCAATAGTAATTGGTACCGTGAAACCACCGGGATCCGTGCACTTTGTAGGCATCTTCTTCAATAGCATAGCCGACGCACTCTCACCAACTTTAGTAATTTCATTATCAAGCAACCTATCCTTCTTTGTGCATAATTCCTTCATTAACTTCGCATACCGTGGCATTGTCTTAATGGCCTCAATGAATGGGATGTTGATTTCAATCTTCTTGAAGATGTCCATAAGTGCCTTGTCTTGAGCTTCTTTCTTGGATTTAGCAAAACGACTAGGAAAAGGAGGTGGAGTAGTGAAAGTAGGAACCGGTTCCTTGGATTGGTCGTTTGGTGTGGAGTTCTCCTTTGGTGCGGTTTCCTCCTTGTCTTTGACTACCTCTTCAATAGCTTCTTCATGATGACTTGGACCATCCACTTGTCTTCCACTTCTTAAAGTAACCGCATTAACATTATCTCTTGGATTCACAAATGGTTGTGAAGGAAGTTTTGTGGATGCTTGAGATTTTAATAAGTTCACATCGGTCGCCAATTGTCCCATTTGAGTTTGTAAGTCCTTGATGGCCGAATCGGTCTTTTGTTGGCTTTGTTGGAACATAGAAGTAAGACCTTGCACACCTTGCATTAATGCATTGAGCTTGTCATCATTCAAAGAATCACGCTCCTTGACTTGTTGTGGTTGGAATTGTTGAGAACCACCTTGTTGTTGAGGTTGAAAGCGTGATTGTTGAAAACCACCTTGTTGCGCATATGGATTAGGAGCCGCCGCTTGCTTGTTTGCATAACTAAAGTTGGGATGATCCTTCCAACCGGGATTATAGGTATTGGAGTATGGATCGTACCTTGGCCTTTGATTTGGATATAAAGCATTCACTTGTTCGGTCTCACCATCCGGAATAATTACCGCGGCCATCCTTTGCATCATTATCTCCATGTTACTCATCCTTTGATCAAGATGTGATGATGAATCACTAACTTCATGCACTCGCCTAACCATTGGTTCATCCCTTGTGTAGAATTGTTGCGAGTTTGCCGCCATACTTTCAATCAACTCTCTAGCTTCGGTCAAAGTCTTGTTCATTAGTGCACCACCACCCGCGGCGTCAAGAAGAGACCTATCACTTGGGTGGAGAGCTTCGTAGAAGTATTGGAGTATCATAACGTCACTAAATTGATGGTGTGGACAGCTTGCCACCAACCTCTTGTATCGCTCCCAACATTCATACAATGATTCTCCCACTTGTTGTTTCAATCCACAAATCTCCTTGCGAATTTGAGTAGCTTTGGATGCGGGAAAATATCTTTCGAGGAAAAGTTTCTTCATCCCATTCCATGTTGTGATACTTCCTAAGGCAAATAATATAACCATTCCTTAGCATTGCCCGCCAAAGAAAACGGAAAGCTTTCAACATTGCTCCATCCGCATTAGTCTCCGGTGGAAGCATGGCCATAACTATGGCATAGAAGTCCATAAGATGTTTGTTTGGGTCCTCATTCACCATGCCATGGAACTTTGGTAACTCTCTAATCAACCCCGGCTTGATCTCGAAGGTTGAGTTAGTTTGGATACACCATTGTTGTGTATCAAGCTTGTGAGAAGCTAGGTCCTTGAGTGTACGTTCAACCATTGTTTCTTCCTCTTCGTCCGAATCACTTGATGAAGAAGGAGGAAGTGGAGTGTTAATCGCACGAATGAAATCCTTTAGTTGAGTGCCGGATCGAAGACGTATTGGACTCGGTCTGCCCTCTTTAAGCATTCACCAAAGGTATAACACCTGAAACAAGATTCTCAAAAACGAAGTTAGATACGGTATAGAATCTAACAAAGCAAGAATAAAGCAAAAAGAAAAACAAAAACAACTAAAAATCGCCCGTTGCTCCCTAAGAATCAGCGCCAAAATTTGATGCGTGTCGTAGGTGCAATCAAATTAATTAATGTTTCCACTCAATTAAAAATAATATAATGGAAGTCAAGTTCGTTCCCACGAGGAGCAAGAGATTCTAGTTGAAAAAATTGTCACAAAAAGGGGGGTGTAAAAAGCAAAAGAAAATAAATAAAGCAATTAAAAGATAAAGTTGAAAGCAATAAGAGAGACAAGATCAAGGAATCCTTCTTCGTTACGAAACAATAAATCAAGTTATGTTATTTTCTACTTGTTATTAGTCACAAATTATCACCAACCGTAGGTAAAGCAGCTAGATCGCTTGCTAAACCCCTAAATCCCTTATATCACCGGACACGGAGTTCTCGACTACCGGATTCTATTTACCAAACCACCTAGTAGTAGATCACTCTAGATGTAATTTAAATAAACGCATTAAGATTCATGAACTTATTAGGTCAATATTAGTAGTTAGACTCTTAGATCAAGGTCTACTTGCTAACGTTGTTTTCACACACAATTGCTCCACGGAATCCCTCCGCAAGGTCTCGTGTTTTCTACTTATGTAAAGAGTCAAGAAACGATTACTTATCCCCTAACTTTCACTAGCTTTAGATCAAATTAACAAATCAATTTAGCGTGCACTCTAAACAATCTATCAATCAATCATGAATGTCATTAAGATCATTCCTATTAGTAAAAACAAACGATAATTATGTGAAAAACCTCAAGATAGAATTGAAAACAAAAACTTAAATCATATGTTAAGAACTAGGAATTCATCCTCAATCAATAAGAAAATTAGCTACTCATGCTTTTGAAATTCACACAAATAATAAATATTAAAAGGAGAATTTTCGAGTTCACACAAATAATTAAGAAGAAGAATCTTAGAAAAGCAAGCAAAAACACAAGTGTTGTGTGTGTAGAGAGGTGTGTAAAAGATGTAGAAAACTTCTCTATTTATAGGCTTCAATATTCTCCAAATCTTCCAAGGAATAGAATCCTTTTCCTTTAGCAATTCAATTTCCAAAACCAAGCCTTTCTCAACTCTTCCACCTTCTCTTTCCAAATTTGAACCCAATTCTCCATCCAACTCCTAGTCCAAGTCTTCACACCCATGAGAGAAGTCCATAGAAAATTCTGGATTTTTTTTGCTCGCCGGAAAACTGGTATTATGGCCGGAATTAGTCGCCGCCACCACACTGAAAATTTCGTCCGTCGAGGGAATATGCGACGGAATATTCCGTCAGTCCACCGTTAGGACTAACGGTCAAACGGGTCAACCGTCAGTCAACTGTTAGTCAACAGGGTCAAAGAGAATGAGTGAGTCAGAACCGAGTCAGCATTTAACTCAGCTGACTGGTCTTACTGGGGTGAGTTGAATCGCTGAATCACCGAATTATCCGAACGAGCCACTGAGTCAACTCATCTGAACTGAACTCCAGCCGAGTTCTGTTTGTATTCTGGTGATTCCCGGCCGAATTCAGGCCATTCTTTCCTTCATTCCTGTTGAGAGTCCTAGCACATACATCTATAGCAATTCTCCATTCTTGCAAAGTGAGCTTCACTGACTCGGTTACATGCCCAAATGTACCGAAGCACCATCATTCCACCAAGATTCGAACTTATTCCAACCGCATTATCATCTCAATAATTCAAGCCACTGTTCTTCTCACAATCGCAATTGCAAATTTGCAACTCTCATTCCTGTGACCTTGCAATCATTTTGCTAATAGCAAAGATTATCAATCTGCTTCAGTTCCTGCTACTCTTTGAACCTCCCCTGCAATGCCATAACCAGCTCCAGACCCTCTAATCCCATCAACACCAGCTGCAATAACAGCTCCACTTCACCTGCAATCTCATCTAAATCAGAACAAAGACAATCAACAACTCCATGTTCTGTAGCTCAAATCAGCCGTTGTCTCGCCTCATTTCAATTCGACCTCCAATTTCTACCGTTTCAACCCAATGTTTCCCTGTCTCTCTATTCACAATTTCTGCCATTAGACTCAAACCCAATCCATTTCTTATCACCCCTGAGTTTAATCTCACTCAACAACAGCAATACCACAAATCATCAACACTCGCGTCTGATTTCTTAGATTGACAACACCACCAACAACAAGTCTCTATAGTCCACAACATTTATCCTGTATTACCAACTCGAACTCACCAGATCCTAGACCCATCTCCAACTTCTTTAACAGAGTCCTATCCGTTTCTGTCTTCATCTGCTCATCAATCTCAACACTGAGTCGATCTCTCACTGAGCTTCATAACAGCGGCAAATTCATCCATCGCAAACCCTAATTGCTTCTCGATCTGGTTATACATCAGCAGCTCTACACAAATTTCATCTTCTTCTCACTGAGTTCTCGATTTCACTCAGCAGCAGTCTGTTCTTCACAGACCCATCTCCACAGACCGAACAACAGAACAGCTATTCAACCTTAAAACCATGAACATCTTCTCGATTCTGTCGTTTCCATCTTCCTGAGCTTCAATCAGATTTCGATCTCCCTCTCGGGTTTAATCCATTCTTCTCATTCGAACTCAAAGAGCAGCAACATACTACATCTCTTCACAGATCGAACCCATCTCTTGATTCTTCATTTTACTGACTCTTGAATCCATCGATTCCAAAGAAATCCCATCACCGATTCACACCCATTACTCTCTGCATCTCTCGGTTGAACATCGACCACCATTTTTGAGTGTTCTTCTCAATCTGGGACTCACAGTGCAGACGCCTCTCTTCTTAACTCCAATTTCTCGATCTTTTCCTCTTGATTTTAACGACTGACCATGGTCGTTTTTTTGCTTTCTCACTTTCAGGTTTTCTTGCAAATGATTGAGAAATCAATTCTCAATTTTAGGTTCAGTTATAATTACACGGATCCGGGTCGGGTTTGGATCCGGATATAAGCCATGGATAGGACCGACCCAATTGGATGCTATCCAGAGATAACCATCCTCTCGGATAAGGGCTACCCTAAGTTAGTAACACCCCACTCTCTGAGTGATAAGGGGTACCCTGAATGAGAGCCCCTTAACCACCTCTGGGCTCCAAATAGTCTTCGCCCTGTAAAATGACCTTTTTGCCCTTTTGGCTCAAATTGGGTGCTTTCTTCTTCTTTTCCTCTGTGCGACTCTAGAGTACCTAATAACTCAAAAACACACGTAAAATACATAATTTACAAGAAAAATAGCAAAGAAAGCATAAACTACTAGATAGTAAATTAGGTGTATTCTACACCTATCAGTGAGTTATAAATGGGATGTCTTTGATGTGAGATAAATTGGACAGCATGTTTTCGGGTTTGGTTTTGTAATTTAATTTTGAAGTTTGTTTATTTTCTCTGCATAATGTTCTAATTCACCTTGCTAGGGTGAAGATGAAACTATCTAAGTTAATGTGAAAGTCATCAGAGTCTCAATTTGTTCTTATTATGAATATTGCTTAGTGTTATAGCTAGTTAGTGAACTAAAGTTGCTTGTGATCAATGGTACTGTAAGAAGACCATTGATACTAGGAGTAATTAAGGGGATTCAGCTAGAAAATACCCATCTGAAGCCTTCAAGGGAAGGCATGAGAACAAAGAGAGGCTTTGTATTACCTTAGCATAGGTTTAGAGAGTGAATTCTATCACCTTAGTACACTCAACCACCTGTTTACACTTCTTATTTGATACCTTAGCTTAGAGTCACAGAAATTCCATCTCAGTCATTTCGACAACCAACAACTTAGAACATTTGTGTTACTTTCCTTGAATTCAGTTTAAGTAAAGCCTTGAGATCAATCACATACACACCACTTCTCTGTGGGATCGACCTGTGCTTGCCCTTGCCTCCAATAGGCCTGTGCACTTGCAGTAGACATAGTCGTAGGCATCTTTACTAGCCTACCAGGGGACAGATACGGAGGATTGAAGGTGGCACCTGCAACTGAATCAGCAACTGGCAGGAGATCCCTAACTACGATTTCACCCCCCGAAGTGCTCTCCTCCACCTGAGTCATGGCAGCGCCCTCGGGATGATGAATCTCCATGTCCAAGTCGCTAGCTGGCACAGTTTCCGCAGTGGGAAGTACGACTACGTCTTTACTATGGTGGTCTTTGGTCGCAGTCGTAAGCGACACAAATATAATTACACTTTCTTACTACTCAAAATATAAATATAGCAAGGGCAAGAAAGGATCGATCCCACAGAGAGGTCTAGGTTGTCAAATTGTTATGGTTTCCTATATAAAACACCCTAAGAATTTCTGATTGTGTAAATAAAAATAAACAAAAAGCAAATAAAGTACGCAAATCAAGGATGTGAAATATTGGATAAAGGTTTCATCTTCAATTGTAAACAAGTTTATGAATATATGAATAGAATTCGTATTTAATCTCGCTATCATCAAAAGCCATAGAATACCTTATTGCAAGAATACTCCGTAATTTCCAAAGTTATCAACACACACATTAGGGCTGCGTATGTGAATTCTACCTAAAGAATAACCTAACGCATTGCGCTAATCAAGTTCAATTCCTAGGAGCATTAAGTTTCAGAAATAGGCTAATCAATGCAATTGTAATACATTGCGCAAACAATTCGAACAAAGGTCAATTTCTACATATGACTACGAGGATGTATCACTACAAACCCTAATCATATCATGCTACTAGTATTCAAAGTTATCGCTTGATGAAAACCCTAAAATAGCTATAGATATGGATGTGAGTTCAATCAATTCTAGACTCGACTAAACAAACATTCAATCATATTGCAATCCATCAATCATGCAATTATTATAACCCGTAGAAAGTGAACGATAATATTGAGAGAAAACTAATTCATAAAAATCATAACTTGGTTGCAAAATCCAACTACATCTTCAACCAATAATAAAAACTTAGTTACTCATGGCATAGGAGTTCATAGCAAGAAGAAAGAGAAAACCTATCATGTTTCTAAACCCTAGAACCAAAAGTATGAATTCTCCCTAATGGAGATGTCTCTAGGTTTGAGAAAGACTTTTCTATTTATATGCTTTTCTCCCCATAAGGATACTTTCCCAAAATTAGGTTAATTCTTCTCAAAACCCGTCTCCAAGTTGGTCCACCAAGCCCAGGAGTGAAAAATATGTCTCTGGAATTTTGGGTCCAAAAGCGTCGCCGAATTGCTGACGTCATCGCGAATCCGGCCACCGTCGCCGAATCCGGTCGTCGGAAAATCATCTCTGGCCGCTTTTGTCATCGGAATCTGTCACCAGCGAGTGCACACTCCCAGCAGCTCATCTCCATATCTCTCGCAATTCAAACAATCACAAAATACCATCTAAACCAATTCCTTGTTCTTGCGAAAACGCGCCTAAAAGCGTGGTCCGTAGCTCATATGTCCGGCCATTAATTCTTGCATCCGACTCATACCCCCCTCGCGATTCACTGAAATATTGCGATCGACACTCTAAGCTCCGAAATCCGACAACCGGAAGTATGCTTACCGCCTCGCCATTTCTGGTCCATTTCCGCACAACTTCTGCAGCTTTGTTCTAGCACTGTCACTTCCCTGCACAGTTTCGGTTCCTAGCATTCATCCAACGCAATTTCAGATGTCGCTACCACCTCCTCACTTTGCCAACTACAGCATGCCTCAAACTTACTGTGGTATAAACCAACAGCGCCATCTCATTACCTGCTCTGGCCTGCACTTACAGCACCTGCCATGACACTGTCACACGACTTCTCTTCATTCTGCCATCGCTGCAATCCTTGTGCATCATTCACATTCTCAATCACCAGCTGAAGCTAACTCGCTTATCGACTCCGCACTGCCATCTCAACTCATTTCACTTCTTTCACTACCCGAGCCGTTACTGCCTAACCATTCTGGCTGTAACTCCATTCTTGCCTACGCAACCTTCACCACAGCTGCCTGCACCCACTCAGTTCAAGTCACAACAACCTGTAGCTTCTACCAACATCTTTCATTTCCTTCCATCTTCCAGCCATATATTCATTCATTCCTTGAGCATTCATCCATTCTTTGCTGCTTCATATTCAGCTTTTTCCTTCTCAATCCCAGACATCCTGCTACCAGCTTCCTTACTGCTTGTACCTCGGACTCGAATTCTCCAGCCACTTCTTCCAACTTCAACAAAGACAAACAAGCCCTACCTTTACAAGACCACGATCTATTGCCACTTCACCAGCCCAATAACTCAAATCCCCGCAATTCACTACCTTACAACTTGCGGCTCCAACTTAATCGCCACTGCCAGTATCGGTTGCCAGCTCCATAACCTGCGCAGACTACAGACCCGTGGCAACAGCCCAGAGCAGCTACAGCTCTGCGACATCCATCCCGGACATTCGAGTCCCTTGACAATCAACACTCTGTCATTGTTCAACACCCACACAGACCACCAGCAGAATCCACCAGCTTCAACAACGCACCACCATACTGCAGCTCAGCTGCAACAGCTTCCGTTCCTGCGTATTCTTCACAGCCCATAGGCTCACAGCAAACCAACTCCAAGCTGCTCCATTGATGCACATTCGATGGCAGAGATATCAATTTTCTGGTAATTTTCTCGGCTTAAACTCTTCCCTGACTCTTTGTAAACCCACTGCGGCAAAACTAGGCATAGGAACCAAGTGACAAATATTTGCATCGAACCGGTTCAGCTATTTTTCAAACACGTCTTGTGTGTATCCCCGGATCGGTGAATGTTGTGTACCTGGTCGTATATTGGGGATTTCACAACTCCTTCCCCGCACAAGACGAATCAATCACACAACATTCTTAATCATCATTCACGATAGAAAACAGCCTTGTATCCTCTTCGTTCATCATCAAATGTCAATGACACCACTCGTATTCTTCCCCAATTCGAGAGAATACTCATTAATCATCTTTGCGGCAAGCTCATCCTTCTTTCGGCATTTCTCGACGAAACTTCTCTCAATCACTCGGACCAACAAGATCAATGGCAATCGGAAAACCCCCATCGATCTCCTCCTAATCAATCTCCATGGCCGCCTCTCTCAGTTCTCTTTCTTTCACGATTTGTAAATAATGAGGATAAGAAATATTTGTGGGTTGTAATGAACGGGGTCACTAAGGCGCCCGAAATTGGATAAAGGCTACCATGAAATATTTCCCACTGTCAGTTCTGCAAAACCGACAACTCAGATGAGTTAACAAATTCAACAACTTTGATACGCTTCAAATACTCGCAGCTTCTTCATACGATGTCGGAATGATCTCATTCTTTCGCCACTGGTTTCGTCTTTTCGTTGTCTCCAGAATGATGAGAAGAAATCCTGAATTTGAGCTAGTTCCACTTCTTTTTTTCTCCAATGACTCCAAAACACCTAATAACTCAAATTCACACATAAGATACATAATTCACATGAAAAATAGCAAAGAAAGCATAAACTCTTCATAGAAAATACGGTGTATTCTACACCTATCAGTCTTCCACTTCAAGATCATCCCCAGGAACGGTTTTCTCCTAAAAATCAAGATTCAGTTTTACTACAAAGAAAGAAAAAAGGGGAAAGAAGAAAAACATGGAGGGGACTCACCGATTCAGTTTCAGACTGACTAGACGAAGATTCAGCACTGTTATCGGAAGAACTACTCTTGCCATAGCTGGACTCTAGCCTTTCATCCTTTTCGGAATCCCCATCACCATGGATGAGCTCGGCACCCCCACCCTCTATCTCGAAAAATGATGCTTTCTGACTGCTTGCAAGTTTGGCAAAGGCGTTCGTGCTGCTGAAGCCCTAGACGAGATACAAGGACACGTTCTCAGAAAAGAAACAAGGATATACGTAATCCAACTGAAGTCAATAAAGAAATCACACGTACCCTCATGTTGGATGAACTAAAAGCCGGTAGAGCTGTGGAATCTGACTGGAAACCGCCTGCACGATTATTAGACCTTTGCTCCTTCACTTGGGGACTGTCCACGTCCAGACCGACGGATTTCCTTTCGGTTAAAGAAGTATCCCTCAACAACGGATGTTTTGCTAAAATCTCGGCGGAAGGCCTACCACGATTGTTCTCCACTACGGCTTTCACAAATTCCTGGATGACGAGGAATTTACTCTGCCAGAATGCGTTATACTTGGAG
Source organism: Papaver armeniacum (assembly GCA_023531295.1). Taxonomy (NCBI): domain Eukaryota; kingdom Viridiplantae; phylum Streptophyta; class Magnoliopsida; order Ranunculales; family Papaveraceae; genus Papaver; species Papaver armeniacum. The sequence goes on along the minus strand of JAJJWW010005741.1, from coordinate 187,046 downwards.
GTAGTCGACGGATTTCGTTCCAAAAGCAAGAAATGGAGACTTCTACCCAGCGCAAGAACACTAGCATCAAGAACGTCTGATAATGGACCCTCTAGAGCTGCCAGCTGACGAACGAGAGGGACCCCTTGGTCGAAACCGATATGCCGAGCTGCTCGCTCGATATTATAAGAGACTGCCTGACACGATCCTCGAAAGAAAGACGGTATATAGCCAGACGTGCAACTTCGCATGAATACAATCTCACCGACGCCCAGATTCCCTCCATCAGAAAGCAAAGACATGTTTGGAGCGAAGCAAAAGTATTAACCTTGGGCTATGGATGTACACACCGGGCCCATGGACGAAAATTAGCGGCGCACGAGTTATCAAGGAAATCATCTAGGTTTGAGCCAGCTCTTGGGCGCCTATTCTACCAGCAAAGTATTCTCGAACTACCCCAAGAAGCGGGAAGTGAAACCAACGGTTTAGGAGCATATCTTTCAAAATGCTCCCATAGCCACGCTTGGAGAAAAGCAACATGAACATACGAATCCACTTTCATGTAACCGTTTGAAACACGCATGTCCATAGCCAAATGATCCAAGTGTGTGTACAGAGAACCGAGAAACAAGCCGCCAATGGGGAGAATGACTCCTTTCGCCAATATTATAGCAAAATTGATAAGTTCCAGCCTTATCTCCTTCTTACCAGAGCCATCATCGAAAATATCCCGGGATAACCAGAGAGCCAAGAATGCCGCGACATGGAGTGTACTATTCTTCTGATCCGGTGCCAGCTCATCGGGAAACCATTGAGACATCCACCAGGCATAGAAACATTTCGTCTCGTTCTCCTTTCGGACAAACCCTTTCGACTTCGCAACCAGGGCGGTACGCATTTTTTCCTCATCATCAGATAACTTGGTTTTAAGGTTTCCTGTCATGGGAAGATTCAGCAGGATAGCCACACTTTCTAAGGATATGGTCAGTTCTCCCCACCTACATATGGCCGTATGAGTATCTGGACACCACCTGGAGATGAAAGCAACCAAGCACGGGATGTCTTTCATAATTTGAAGTGATGCAGAGGCTGCGACAGCATCAATGATTTGCACCTTGGTCAAATTAGCTCTTACGCACTCTTGACTTATCATAAAGTGCACCCATTTATCAAACGAGCGTGGTGGACTCACTGGGATTTTGAAATCAATAAGAGAGGCGGAATACTCTTTCCTCTGAAGGCAAAACCGTATTACATTTCCGGGAGGAACCGATCGGTCCCCTCCCTCACTCTCCGAACCGGTCAGAAGCAGTGGCGCATGCTTAAGTGGACTTCTCCTGGAAGAGACTATCGTGAAGAATTCATCAGCCTCGTTTGGCTTAGAGTTACCAACATCCTTCGGTATGGCATAATTTTTCTCAAGCGACGTCATAATAAAGATTCTCTCACAGTACTTCCGCTTTCCAAGCAACTACAACGGAACAATACGAAGAGAGATTATTACGGAAAGCGCACGAAAATTATCTTCACCCAAGACACAAGCCAGTTTGTTCCAAGTCCGTACCCTGCGGCATAGAATTCTTGTCCAACCGAGGAGGAGTGACCCACCAGGGGAACCATGCACACGGCTACACCAAGACAAGGAGTAAACCCTAAAAAAACTAGGTTTTCATGGAAAAGGGATAGCAATTACTATCGCGTGCTTACTTTGCACAAATGAGTTGAGGCGGTCAACATTACTACGGTCATGGAAAGGTACACCTACAACTAGGGTTTTTTTTTCCACCAACACAAGAGAAAAAGCAAGTCACAGAGGAAGTACTGGAAGACATACCTAATCCGCTCGCCCGCTTCACCGCTACCAAGCAACAAAAGAAGAAACAATAAGGGCGTGAATCAAAGGAGAGGCCAGCCATCCTTTTTATAGGCGTGATACTTGGGAGTTCGAACAAGAAAAGGATTTCCAATTTTGAGCCAAGGAAGTAAAAGAGGAAACCGGTCTCGCAAAGACCAATTTCCACGTCCAAGACCACTCACGCCACACCACGGCCCCACCACGCCTAGCCGTCATTGCACGTTCCACCATGCCATTGCCGCGGGCCCCCCTGCCAAGCCATTCGCTCCATTGCCGCGGCCCCACCACGCCTAGCCTTCCTTGCACGTTCCACCATGCCATTGCCGCGCCCCCCCTGCCAAGCCATTCGCTCCATTGTCGCGGCCCCACCACGCCTAGCCGTATGTGTACGTCTCGTCTTACCAAGACCACACAATGCCAAGCCGCCTGCTCCACTGTCGCGACCCTATCATCCACGCGCGTTTGCCTTACCAAGACCACGCCACCTCTTGGCCCCTCGAGCCAAGCCGCCCACTTGCGTCGCCTTCCAAGACCGCGCCCCCTTTGCCTTGGAGATGTACGACCAGACCAAGTCAGTAACTTTCATCTCACCACTCCACGGTCTGCATTCCCAGTACAACTTATGCAGGGCCGCCAACATGGGAAGCCAAAACTCTCTTTACCACTCAAAAAGGTTAGTCGGATTCTCCTAACCATCTCTGCAATGATTTACACCTCGATTCCGTCCTTGTCTGTCACCATCATATGCTTACCTCGCAACAAGGTACCTGTTCCGAGCTAAGCAGGGGACTTAATGTTGATGGTGGTTTTTAGCTTAGGGTTAAAATCGTAAAACACTAAACCCTAGCAGACAGTGATGTCACAACATTTAAAGTAACAAGCATTTACTAGGCACATTTACTGAAACCTTTAATGTGTCCCTAAATAATTATTGGGGTATCTTTTTCAAATTAGGGATACGACAAGCCAAACCCTAATTCCCCTCTGTGCCAATGGCAAATCATGCCAGCCACACCGACCGCGCCAAAGCATGCCAACCATGCTAGCCGCACCTCTGTGCCAATGGCAAATCATGCCAGCCACACCGACCGCGCCAAAGCATGCCAACCATGCTAGCCGCACCTCTGTGCCAATGGAAAATCATGCCAGCCACACAGACCGCGCCAAAGCATGCCAACCATGCTAGCCACACCTCTATGCCAATGGCAAATCATGCCAGCCACACCGACCGCGCCAAAGCATGCCAACCATGCTAGCCGCACCTCTGTGCCAATGGAAAATCATGCCAGCCACACCGAACGCGCTAAAGCATGCCAGCCATGCTAGCCGCACCTCCGTGCCAATGGAAAATCATGCCAGCCACACCTACTGCGCCATGCCAAACGCACCTCGCCATGGCCCCATAACCGCGCCACCATACTGGCCTTCACTACGCAGCTATCAAAACGAAGGCGTGCAACAATCAACGGTTGCCCTTCAATCCCAGTAGCAAATCCTGGCCGTCTAAGGTTACCAAACGACCTTTGCCCCAAAACCCTAGCTTGGTCACGCACCTAGCCCAAGCTAGTCACGCCATGCGCCTATGGCAAACCCTTGGCCCCACATGCCAAGCCAAAACCGCACCTAGCCCAAGCTAGCCACGCCATGCGCCTATGTCAAACCCTTGGCCCCACATGCCAAGCCAAAACCGCACCTAGCCCAAGCTAGTCACGCCATGCGCCTATGGCAAACCCTTGGCCCCACATGCCAAGCCAAAACCACACCTATCCAAAGCTAGTCACACCCAAGGCGAACCCTTGGCCCCACATGCCAAGCCAAACCAAACCTATCCAAGCTAGCCGCGCCATGCCAAACGCACTTTTCCTTGGCCCTAACCAAGCTAGCCGCGCCATGCCAAACGCACTTTGCCTTGGCCCTAGCCATGCTAGTCACATCATGCCAAGCCAAACGCCCTTGCCTTGGCCCTAGCCACGCCATGCGCCTATGAAAAAACCCTTGGCCCCACATGCCAAGCCAGAACCGCACCTAGCCAAAGCTAGTCACGCCCAAGGCGAACCCTTGGCCCCACATTCCAAGCCAAACCAAACCTATCCAAGCTAGTCGCGCCATGCCAAACGCACTTTGCCTTTGCCCTAGACAAGCTAGCCGCGCCATGCCAAACGCACTTTGCCTTGGCCCTAGCCAAGCTAGCCGCGCCATGCCAAACGCACTTTGCCTTGGCCCTAGCCATGCTAGTCACATCATGCCAAGCCAAACGCCCTTGCCTTGGCCCTAGCCACGCCATGCGCCTATGACAAAACCCTTGGCCCCACATGCCAAGCCAGAACCGCACCTAGCCAAAGCTAGTCACGCCCAAGGCGAACCCTTGGCCCCACATTCCAAGCCAAACCAAACCTAGCCAAGCTAGTCGCGCCATGCCAAACGCACTTTGCCTTTGCCCTAGACAAGCTAGCCGCGCCATGCCAAATGCACTTTGCCTTGGCCCTAGCCATGCTAGTCACATCATGCCAAGCCAAACGCGCTTGCCTTGTCCCTAGCCACGCCATGCGCCCATGGCAAACCCTTGGCCCTACAAGCCAAGCCAAACCAAACCTATCCAAGCTAGCCGCGCCATGCCAAACGCAATTTGCCTTGGCCCTAGCCATGTTAGTCACATCATGCCAAGCCAAACGCCCTTGCCTTGGCCCTAGCCACGCCATACGCCCATGGCAAACCCTTGGCCCCACATGCCAAGCCAAAATCGCACCTAGCCAAAGCTAGCCACGCCCAAGGCGAACCCTTGGCCCCACATGACAAGCCTAACCACACCCTAGCTGCGCCACCCTGTTGGCCTTCCCTACGCGGCCACCAAAACAAAGGCGTGGAACAATCAACGGTTGCCCTTCAAACCCAGGAGCAAATCCTAGCCATCCAAGGTTGCCAGACGACACATGGTAACCTTTGGCCCGAAACCTAAGTTTGGCCACGCCAAACCTTGCCATGCCAACGACATGCCAACCTAGCCGCGCCACCACGTTGGCCCTCACTACGCGGCTACCAAAACGAATGCGTGCAACAATCAACGGTTGCCCTTCAATCCCAGGAGCAAATCCTATCCATCCAAGGTTACCAGACGACACATGGTAACCGTTGGCCCGAAAACCTAAGTTTGGCCACGCCAAACCTTGCCATGCCAACCTAGCCGCGCCACCACGTTGGCCCTCACTACGGCTACCAAAATGAAGGCGTGCAACAATCAACGGTTTCCCTTCAATCCCAGGAGCAAATCCTAGCCATCCAAGGTTACCAGACGACACATGGTAACCTTTGGCCCGAAAACCTAAGTTTGGCCACGCAAACACAGACACCAGAATTTTGGCCACAGACACCAGAATTTTGATTGACACAGACACCAGAATTTTGTTAACGAGGAAACCGGAAATACAGAAAAACCCCAGGACCTATTCCAGATTGAACACACACTGTATTAAGCCGCTAAAGACTCTAGCCTACTCCAAATTAACTTCGGTCTGGACTGTAGTTGAACCCCAATCAATCTCACACTGATCCAAGGTACAGTTATGCTCATACGCCTATGATCCCAACAAGATGCTACGTACTTCATTCCCTTAGATGATCTCACCCACAACTAAGAGTTGCTACGAACCTGTTTGTAGGTAAAAATGGTTTCTGCTGATTTCGGTAATTGCGGGTGTGCGGGTGAGAAACAATTTAAACCCTAAACAATATACTGCAAGTGAGTACTTTAGATTCGAGAGATCAATGCTGTACAAGTCCGGCCTAAACCAAGAAATGGCCGTTCCATACTTGCTTCGGTCACAAAGTGGAGAGAATGGGTTGGTTTTGGGGAGGAAGCAAGGAAAGTGGTGAGACCGAGATAGTTGATTCTGGAAGAGTAGTTGGGTTACTACGACTTGTTATCGAAAAGTGAGAGAGCTCCCAAGGTGAGCTAGCCAGTAAGTATTTCCAGAGTGTTGTATCTCCCGTATGAACTTGTTGTTCAATGGAAATAGGTAAGACCTATTTATACAAGTCGGAGTAAAAACGTACCCTGGTCTCATTAAGGATTGGGGAAGTAAATGGGAGGAGGTGGTAACCGTATGCATGGAATTGATGTTCCATAAAGTGGTTAACGCATGAAACTGCTAACGTTATGGAATTGATGTCCCATAAAGTTGTTAACGCATGTGCTTTATGTCCCATGAACGTTTCACACATAACTTTCCGTATTTACTAACCGCCTCACCCTTATGACACTTCCTTATGACGGGCGTAGTGTACGCCGCATCGCGTAAACCGCCAAACCAATACCCAAAGAGGATCCCAAGTTTGTGTTGATGTCTCGAATGTTTTGGAAAACATGTAGCACGTTGTTGTGTCTTGGCAAGTCAAGCTCGGGAAACTTGCCAGCCTGGTGACCTTCGACGGTCGAGATTTTGCATCTTGAGAGGAGGGGCAACCGTTGATCGTTGCACGCCTTTGTTTTGGTAGCCGCGTGGTGAGGGCCAACGTGGTGGCGCGGCTAGGTTGCGCGTAGTGAGGGCCAACGACATGCCAACCTAGCCGCGCCACCACGTTGGCCCTCACTACGCGGCTACCAAAACGAAGGCGTGCAACGATCAACGGTGCCCCTCCTCTCAAGATGCAAAATCTCGACCGTCAAGGTCACCAGTCGGCAAGTTTCCCGAGCTTGACTTGCCAAGACACAACAACGTGCTACATGTTTTCCAAAACATTCGAGACATCAACTCAAACTGGGGATCCTCTTTGGGTATTGGTTTGGTGGTTTACGCTGCGTGCGGCGTACACTACGCCCGTCATAAGGAAGTGTCATAAGGGTGAGGCGGTTAGTAAATACGAAAGTTATGTGTGAAACGTTCATGGGACATAAAGCACATGCGTTAACAACTTTATGGGACATCAATTCCATAACGTTAGCAGCTTCATGCGTTAACCACTTTATGGAACATCAATTCCATGCATACTGTTACCACCTCCTCCCATTTACTTCCCAATCCTTAATGAGACCAGTGGTACGTTTTACTCCGACTTGTATAAATAGGTCTTACCTATTTCCATTGAACAACAAGTTCATACGGAGATACAACACTCGTAAATACTTACCGGCTAGCTCACCTTGGGAGCTCTCTCACTTTTCTCGATAACAAGTCGTAGTAACCCAACTACTCTTCCGTAATCAACTATTCTGGTCTCACCACTTTCCTTGCTTCCCTCCCCAAAACCAACCCATTCTCCTCCACTTTGTGACCGAGGCAAGTATGGAACGGCCATTTCTTGGTTTAGGCCGGACTTGTACAGATTGATCTCTCGAATCTAAAGTACTCACTTGCAGTATATTGTTTAGGGTTTAAATTGTTTCTCACCCGCACACCCGCAATTACCGAAATCAGCAGAAACCATTTTTACCTACAAACAGGTTCGTAGCAACTCTTAGTTGTGGGTGAGATCATCTAAGGGAATGAAGTACGTAGCATCCTGTTGGGATCATAGGCGTAGGAGCATAACTGTACCTTGGATCAGTGTGAGATTGATTGGGGTTCAACTACAGTCCAGACCGAAGTTAATTTGGAGTAGGCTAGAGTCTGTAGCGGCTTAATACAGTGTGTGTTCAATCTGGAATAGGTCCTGGGGTTTTTCTGCATTTCCGGTTTCCTCGTTAACAAAATTCTGGTGTCTGTGTCAATTAAGGGAAGTTTGGCCACGAAAACACAGACCCGAAAACCTAAGTTTGGCCACGAAAACCTAAGTGTAAGAAATAAATAATTGATTTTAGATTTGTGTAAAAAAAATGTTTGGAGTGACAAAGACATGTCAAAAGTACAAAGAATATGACGATCGAAGAAGGAGTACGCGAAAGTCTCGCGATACATGAATATGACGAAAGTTTGGTTAAATAATTACAGCAAGATCACAGCCAATGAAGCAAGATTATGCGATAATTTCGCATAATAATGAGAAGAAATAATCAAAAATCAATGATATATACGAATGGGACGAACCTTTATGGCGTACACCCTAGTTCGCGAATGATATTTCGCAAGAGGCAAATGTAAGACCTAAAGTGCGTAATATAAGGGGGTATCTCTTGACATGGCTCAGGGAAAAGGTTACACCGCCCCGGAACCTGAGTCATGAAAATTTGGGGTCAATAAAGCCCATCCGGAGAGATACCTTGGATTTCCAACTATATAAGGTTATACCCTGGTTGGACGACCGAGGGTCTCTTCCAAGGAGTCGGTGTATGACCAAGGCGCCGAGGTACACGGTTGAGCCAAGAGTGCCTCGGGGCATTTGAAGTGTCTCGGCCATTCTTGGCAAGTCTTGGCACATGCTGCACTCGGCCCGAAGAAAACTCCACTTAGGGTGCGCCTCGTAACCATAAGCCCTATAGGTATAAGGGATAAGAGGCTGTGAAAACAACTGGTTGTTGTTAAGACCGTATGGGAGGAGCTAGTCTTGTATGGCCGATGTACGCCTCCTTGAAGGGGCAACCAGGGAGATGATAAGGGCGGCACCCTCCATTAGGGAGCTGATAAGTGTCTTAAGACACAAATGTCATGAGGCTCTATTTTCGCAAGAAAATTTTGGCTTGTCATATTTGTGCGATGATCCTGAAGAGGCAATAATACTAACGCGAGGTTAAGACGAGATCAATGGGTCTTTACATGAAAGTGTAAAGACGTCCCCGCATTTCGTCGCAAGACGGCAATGTCATGGGGCTTTAAGTTCGAGAGAATTTTTTAGGCCTGTCATATTGTCGCAACAAAAACATCCCGCAGAGGCAACAATACTAAAGAAATGATAAGGCAAGATCAATGGGTCATTACATGAAAATGTAAAGACGTCCTGCGATTTTATCGCAATGAGGGGTGGCAAAATAAGACCTTTAACTAGGAAGGCAAAATAAGACCACACAAGAAATTGAGTAAGCAAATAAGCTTGCGAAAATGACTATATTTCTTCATTTATTTGTGAAGAGTTAGCAACATCAGTTGCGAAACTAAGAAGTATTATTACTTAAAGATTATCGATTTAATCTCTCATGTGAAAATAAATAACAGAGGCAAGTATGGGAATGATTATAGTAAAAACTTGTTATTTATTTTCATATGATAGATTTACAGTAAGAGATTACAAAAATGGAAGGCTAGAAGGATAAATGTACAAATATCACAAGAAGAGAAAAAGGAAAATGGAGTTATCTCTCAGTTCATTCTTCTTTTTCATCAGACTCTTTATCGGACTCCTCTTCTTCGCTAGCATCACTATCAGAGACATCCAAGGAAGGCATATTTTTAGGAACCTCATCAAGAAGACAAGGATATGAAGAAAGAGGAATGCTGTGGTCATCGCAAACTGTCTTAATAGTTTGATTGCGAAAACGGACAGCATCATTATTGAAATTCGCTACAGTAGTTTGTAGTTGCTTCTTCAACTTGGAATACTTGTCATTGCGAAGAGAGAGGTCCTTTGCAAGTTGTTCTTTTTCAGATTCAAGTTCTTCAATCCTTGTTTGATACCTCTTCTCATCTTCTGCGAACGTATGATAATTGATTAGTAACTTAATAGTAATTTCACAAAAAAGAAGCGATAAAATAAAGAAGAACCATTAACAACCTTCTCTGTCAGAAATCATGTCTTTAACCAAGGCAGTATGATCAGCGTGAAGGCTAACGTTAACACCTAAGTTATTTCTGGCATTATCTAGAACTTTCGCAGCCCAACCGAATTCATCGTCATTATTTATAAGAAGAAGAGAACGAATTTGATTCTCTCTTTCGCTAAGAACAGTATTTTGACGAATAGATTCATCACGCTCAATTTGAACTTCAAGAAGATCTTTTTGAAATTCTGCTAATGCTTGAGCGCCTTGATTAGCAATGCGATCTTTATCATCTATAAGATCGCTAACTTTCTTCCTTAAAATACTAATTTTCTCTTGGGAACTAAGATGCAGGTGCTTCATTTGGTTGGCTAAACTTAAGCTAGATCTATGATCTGCTTCTAAGAGACGGAATCTGGATTGAAGTTCGTTCAAAGAAAGATGTTTGATTCTGTCATTTGAAAAGCTATTTAGAGAATTATTGAGATGGGCAAGAAGAGCATCGTTATCCATAGGCTCGGGAAATGAGTGAAGAACAATAGCTTATTTAGAAAGGTTATAAATGTCTGCGAAAAATGATGAGTCAGATAAAGAAAAATAAATGACAAAATAAGAATAAGAAAAGGAGAAGAATTTTATACCATAAAGTTGTTGATTAGCATTTTGAAGGCTAGATATTTTATCCTTCTGAGAAGAAGATTCAACTTCCAATTGTTTGATTTTTTTCACGAAGAGCAGCAGTTTCATTTCCAAGTTCTTTATCTCTCTTGCGAAGAGAAACAGTTTCAGCCTCCAATTCTTTGTTCTTCTTCTTGAGCTGAAGGTTTTTCTCTTCGAGACTGTTGCACCTTTTCTCGAGATCTGAGGCAACAACAAAGGAAGCTCTCCCAGACTATAAAGGAAAATAAAGAAATTGTTAAGATAAGATTTATAATTGAAATCACGCAGAAATAAAGAAATATGAACATACCAAGGCACTAAGTGCATTTAAGAAACTGGGAGTCATTGTTCTGGAAACTCCACGAAATGAATCATTATCCTTTAGCAAAGGGGCGTCGCAGATATTTGCGAGAGCTTCGCAAATGGCAGAAAAACGATCATCTCCCATTCCTTGCATAGAATCAGAGAAAACACTAGATAGTTGCGCCATTGCAGATTCAATCGAATGATTCTCCTTCGCAAAAGAAGTGTCAACATCATCATTATCTTCATCGGAGTTCTCACTGGATTGAGAACCAGAGTGAGAAGAGGAGTGGATTTTCCGTTTTTTAGAAGATGGAGCAGAAGATTTATTCTTGCGAAGTGGAATTTTATTCTTTCCTTTAGCTTTCGCAATTTCAGAAATATCACCTTCTTCAACGCCAACCTTCGCACACGAATGAAGATAAGAAACAGAGGCAACAATATTGTTAAAAATAAAGGAGAAAAGTATTTCTTACTTCATCCGTGATCGAATGGAGTATCGCCAAAGTACTCGCCTTTGGATTCCTTTAAACTTCTTCTCAATTTGGTGATCTAAAAATTCCCAAACTTAGATATAAGAGGAAATAAAGATTGTAAAATAAGTAAAAGTTAGGAAGTATACCTCTTTTGCTTTCTCGGGCAATTAAATACCCAAGGATGATAATTTGCGAGATTCGCAGGAGTATATTGGAACCCGAAATGTAAGGTCCGTTCAAAAATAGCGGAAAGACACACCACTTGTCGTCTTTAGAGTAGCGAGGAACATTGTTCTTTCCAGAGTGCCAATCAATATCTAGCATGAGTATCTTGTCGTTGGGAATGTTCTCTTTTCTTTTCAAACGGGCACCCCAGCGAGATTTATCGTTCTTCATATTTATCACTTCATAATTTTCAAAAAGTTTTCTACTGAATATTTTTCAGCAATTATCTCTAAGTTGGCGAATTTAGGATCTTTGACGTTATCGGGATACAGAGAACCCTTACCAGCGCCACGATTGGCGAACTCAAGCATTAAACGGATGCAATCCCCACTTAATTGGTAAATAGCTCGCGAGAATTTCTCATGAGCAAGAATTTCATAGAACAAGGGCAGTTCGGGATTGAAGAGAGGAATGGGAAGACCTGCGAGGAGTTGACCTAGCGAGATTATGATTTTCTGATCATCACAATGATGATCGATGAAACAATTTTGCGAAAGAATAGATGAAGATTCTTGATTGGGAATAGTGGACAAGGTGAAACCCTTCTCTTGTAAATTCTTTTGAGTCTCACCCAAAAGAGTTTCATATTTACGGCCGGATGGATCCATTCTAAGAATATGGGAATGATTAGAAAATTAAAGATCAAAAGAAAGAAGAAAAGGAAGATTTACAAGATGAGCGAACGTGAATTGCGGAGGAGAAGAATTGAAGAAGATTTGCAGAGAGAAAGTAAAAAAGAAGAAGAGGAAGGTGAGAAAACTATATATAGAGAAAAATTCTCGAGAAGATAAATGCATTTAATGCGAGAGGAGACGTGAATGGTCAAGAAAAAATGGTTGAAAGAGACGTGTCAAGAAAAGAGCGGAAGAAGAAACATGTGTAATAAATTCTGTGTAAAAGTACGGGATCATAACAGATAAAGACGAACCGTTGAGGCATTTCAAAAATACTAATTCTCATGACATTCTCTTCTTCACAGAGAAGACATGAGAAGAGGCAAGATGTAGGATCAGAATATCGCAACAACAATACCTCGCGAGATCAATAAACGACGATATTGCGAAAGTGTCGCAAATGAGTAATATAAATGACGCAATGAATGACGGCAGCCAAAACACGAGAAATATGTGAAGACTTAGCGAGATTTAGGAAACTTACGAGATTATATATTTGAACGCCTGCGATATTTCGCAAGTCATTCCCGAAAATAAAGGACAGCTTAGTTGTCATCCATTGTGTAATACCCTATATAAAGAGTCGAGCAGGACTGTTGAGGGGGATCTTTTTTCGAGTGTTAGGCAAGTCATTAAGAGAGAGAAAGTTTGAAGTGATTGTAATTTCTTTAGCTCTTTTCCATTTTATCTTGTAAACATTCAAGGAATTAATTAATAAAAATCATAGTTGTTCATCTTCAATGGCTTAGTTGTGTGGATTCTTGTGAGGGGTGTGGTGTAGGATTTCCTGCAACTACATATTGGCGCTAGAATCAGGGAGAGAGTAAGGATTGACATCGTGATTTGAAAGAATTTGGAGTAGTAGGGAAGGAATTTCATATAATTTTCAACAGTTTACCAAAATTAAGAAATGGCTAGAAGAAGAAATGCATCCGAGCAACCAACAACTGTTAGAATGAGTAGGAGACTTGCTGGAGAAGGGAGAAATGAAATGGGAGAATCCTCAAGAATGAACATAAGGAATAATGAAGAAAATCAAATTCAATCACCAATTCAACCAGTAGCGAATAGAACTGTGGATTATGATAGAGTAAGCGTGCATACTTGGAGATCAGACTCTGTGGACGAAAGGGGAGAAGAACAACAATTGGTAAACAATGGACAAGAGGAGAGAGACCGAGAAGGGATTAGAGAAATAATTCATGGAAATGAAGAGATCGCAGCATTAGAGGCGTTGAGACAAACAATACATGAAGAAAGACGATTAGAGGCAGAGGAACGTGCAAATTTGACAAGACAGAATCATGAGTTGAGGATGGAAAACATGAGATTACAAACAGAAGGTCGAGAAGCACTACAAGGTCAAGTAGAGAGGAAAGAAGGAGAATTTTACCTACAGAAAATGATGATGAAGAAAACCAAGAAGAAGCGCAAAATCCAGGCACAGAACATTGCGAGAGAAGAGAAATGATGGAAGATCGTTAAATCCCACGTCCCGAGACTCTTCAAAATGGGAAGAATGATGGAAATCAAGGAAATAGGCAGCGTTAGGGGCAGAATAATCCAGTTGATGAAGAAAATCAAGAAGAAGGAAGAAGAATATTGCATGGGAGAGAAGCACGGAGGAAGCAAAAAGAGATTGAAGATGAAATTGAAAGACATTATGTTGAACAAGCACGTCTAGCTTGCGAGAGAGAAAGATTGAGAGCAGAAATGGAAGAACAGGAGTTAGAAGAGGCAATTCGCCAGAATAATCATGATAATCGAGAAAGAAGGCGAGAACAAAATCGCAACAATGATAATATTAATGAAGAATATGAAAGAGTACAAAGGAGAGCTGATAGGAAACAAAGAAGAGAAAATGATAGAGGTATTGATGTGCGAATTCGCGAAAGAGACGAAGGGGAAGATCGCAGAGAAAGACGAGGAGAGAATGATGAACAAGAGAGTCAAAGCAGAACTGAACGCAGGAGAAGAGAGGCGGAACTAAAAAGACCAGTAGATTCAAGTTCTGTTGTAAATGAACAAATTTTGAGAGAATTGGCGGAGATGAGAGGAATGATAACTAATTGTTGATGGTGGATTTTCATTTAAGGTTAAAATTGTAAAAAACCAGAAAATCATGCGCTGACATCTTGTAAAAGATAAATCCATTAATGAGTGTTGGATACTCCCTCACTTAATTCACCTAGAATGGAGCATTTGGCAACAATCCCATTCTATGAATACACGAAATTCATCCAGGTTGAAGCATGTAGCAACAATCCCATATACCCTGTGAATTTCTAGCGTTATTAATTAATGCGCAATCAGCCTTGTATTTCCTGTACTCATTATCAGTGCGGCATGACGACTGAGTGTTGCTCTTACAGAGCAACACGAACCTCCAAGCATTATAATGAAACCATGTACGAAATACCCGTACAGGCTGACTCTCGGTGTGTTATACTAGCCCGATTGAGCCCCTCTCGGTGTGTTATACTAGCCGATTGAGCATCCGGACTGACCGTATCAGTCCGGATATGATCACAGTCATCCAACTCCACAAGCATGATTAGATGACCCAGATCAATTCCATCACCCCCAAGCGGTATGGAATATCCACTTTGCCAGAACCAACGCGGACCCGGCATGGTCGGCCTCCCTCCGAGTGGCCTAGCTTGCCAAAACGTCCAAACCATAGCAAGATGGGCGGAAAACCCTAAAATTAGGGTTTGCGGCATATTACATGTGTCGCAAAACAGTCTTAACCATCCATCTTCGCAGGTATAGATGGAGGGTGTAGATGTAGATTCAAAGGGCCCGGAGCATGTCAACACAATCACCGTGGGCCCGCCTACATACCTGACCAATCGGTCAGGACCAACCATGGTTGGTTATCCAAATTCGTACGCCGAATGAAGCATTGACACACGGCCTTGAAACCCAAAATTAGGGTTTTGAGCATCACGAGCGTCCATCTTCTCCGGTACGAATGGAGGGTCCAAGATTAGATTAAGCAGGCCTGGTCATACCAGCATGACCACCGTGGACCCATCTATCCCCTTACCCGATCGGCCAAGGCATATCACGCCTGGTCATTCCAAGACGCGCTCAAACTAGCGTGGTCACACCTCCCAAACCGCAAACTAATCTCGACCGCTCAACTTCGTCGGACGATTTGAGTGGTTCAGATCACGTTTTCATGGGATAGTCAGGTGTAGGCGTGAACACCAGCCTACCACTTACACGCCAGACCGACCAAGTTAGGTCATCTTGGAACGCGCGCTGGAAGTAAGCATGGTGCGCGGCTTTTTGCGGTACCAAATTCCTATTACAAAATCGATCTCCACCACTCCTCTTTGCCGGTAAAATTGAGTGGCCTAGATTGCACCTTCATGGGACAGTGAGATATGGACGTGTACACCAGTATGTTGTCTACACGCATGCCCGGTTGGTCCTTTCCAAAAACCTTCCCATACTTGGTTTCGACCAAGCTGAAGAGTGATGCTTGCGCACCTCTTCAAAAACCCTAATTCATTAACGGTCGCAGATGAGTGTCTCAAAGATCATCTCGTCCGTCCAACTTCACCAGCTTGGTTATACAACCCTGTTCAGGAGTTAATTGGTCAGTGAGGCGTCACCGCCCATCACTTTACCACACCATGATGCAGTACCTGCATAAAATACACATGATACTTCACAAGTATCAACTTCTGAATAACGCAGATTATTCAATTCGGCATTACATGCTACCTTTCGTGGATCCACGATTCACACATTCCAGGACATCAATCATGTCACAAACTGGGGATACATACTTTGGGGTATTGGTCTCATGGTTTATAGCGTGCAGCGTGCAACGCACCATCACAAGAACGTGTTAGGAAGTTATGGACGGTTAGAGATGACAGGAGAAGTGGGCAAGACTGGTCGTGTAACACCAACACACAGCTCCACTACTCCATCACTCCACTTCCTCCACTTCCCACGAGAGACGTGAATAAGGCTCAAATGACTTGTATAAATAGGTTCTCCTCCCTATTTTCCAAACAGGAGAAACAAGAGCAAGTCCAGACAAGAAACAGAGACCAAGTGTTGATACAAGACACCGGAACTGATAGCTTGCATCCTGTAAGCCGGTTCAGCTTTCTGTTACAAGTCATAAGCAAGCCAACACCTTCACAATCTCAACACCTTCTTCGCTTCCCTCCCTAAGATCAACCCCATCTCCTTCACTTTGTGACCGAAACAAGTCTGGAACGGCCATTTTTTGGTTTAGGCCGGACTTGCACAGATTGATTTTCGAATCTACAAGCACTCACCGCGCAGTGCATTTGTTTAGGGGTTTAGATTCATTCCTCATCCACACACCCCAAATTACCAAATCCAGTAGGAGTAGTTTTCACCCATAAACAATTGGCGACCACGGTGCGAGGTTAATCTCTCGGTTGTAAAGTCAATTTCTTCTAAATCCGATTCAATTTTATCAATTTCAATAAGGGTAGATGATGAGTGCCAAATAGTGCATATTTATACACCTTTTTATTGGCATTTTACTCATCTTTTGCGCTTAGAAATCAGATATTATCCCAGATTCTGTGTTTTCTTTGTTTTCAAGAATAAATATTTGTATTAATTAATTTTGTGTTTTTAGGTAATAAATAAAGCTCGAGAGAATCGAGAGCCAAAAGAGCAGTAAGAATTGGAGACAAGCGTCTATGGAGCGAGATAGCCCAAGCCCGCGCGCAACAGTTGCAACCCAACAAGTAGCAACTCATCTACAACATGGGCTTGAGCTAGACCCGACCCGCGACCCGGATCCGAGCCCGTCCACTCCAAGCCGTTGAGATTTCTATCTTCCGCATCCAACGGTCGCTGCCTCCACGCGCATCGAAGTTCGCTGCTCCCGTGCAACGCCAAATCACTCCAAATCACCCTGAGCCGTTAAGATCTTCACTCGCCACATCCTACGCTCGCTCCGTCCTTCCCATCAACTCCCCGATGCACCCGCTCAACACCACAATACCTATATACCCTACCCTTTAACCAAACCCTACTTCATTTTCTCTTTCTTCCTCTCTTCCCCTCACCCGACAGAGCAGAGCTCTGCTCTTCTTCACCTCCTCCCTCTCCCTGACAGAGCCACCTTCGCCACCACCCTATCTCCTGTCAACACCACCACCTAACCATCTCCATCATCACCTCTCCTGACATCAGCCAACAACTCCAGCAGCCGCACCACTTCTCTAGGTTAAGTTTTCTCTCACTTAGCTTCTCCAACCCTAGAAGCTAACTTAGAGAAAACTAAAACTAGGGTTTCACCAACTATGGAAGCATGGAGCGATTGACAGAAGAGAGAGCGGATTGAGCGACGTGGGTGAGAGATTTTTAATTTAATTTTTATTTTTAGGGTTTGAGGTTTTTGGGAATTTCTTGCATGTATAAATAGAATTGAGGGGTGTGCGAAAAACCTTATGCCTGGGCTAGCCAGAGCACCAATTAGGTTTAATTGTAGAATAATTTGTGTTTTATTATTTCCTCTGATGTTTTAAATAAATTTGCTAGGGTTGAGATGAAACCCATAATTTGCTGCTAAGTTTGGTTCATCCTTTGATAATTGTTCTTGTTATGCTACAATGTTTAGGATAAATCTAATTTAAACACATCTGCATTTTACTTTCACAATTCATGCCATGTATGCATTGTAGTCAGACTATTTCTATGTTGAATGTGTGCAATTCATGCTTCATTGATCATTATTGATCTTTAGACTAATTGTGCCCTGAGAAGACAGTTAGTACTATAGAAAGATACACTAATTGCAATTAGAATATCCATCTTAGGATATGTTTAATCACCTAAGTAATGAAGTTAATCTGTGACTAGTTGTACTATTACAAGACAATAGTACTAGGGGTTATTTAGTTGCTTTAGTTGATAAGAAACTATCCATTGAAACCCTGGATAAATGGCAGACTTGTATCTTGCCTGTTGTCCATTACAAGGGACAAGAATATTATTGAATGTGGACTGATTTAGCTAAGATTAGGTGGTGGATTCGACACCCTAGTGCTTTATAATCTAGTTGCATTTTAGCTCACTGTCACAACAATTTCACCTCAGTCGCTTCGACAACAAATCATAATTGTGTTACACTTGCTAGAAATTCAGTTTAGGAAGCCTTGATCAACTCCACAGCACCACAAGTCTCTGTGGTTCGACCCGTACTTGCCACGTCTCCGATAGACGCCGTGCACTTGCGGTTATCATAAGTAGGCTAAAAAATAGACCATCTTCCCAGCCTACCAGTAGATCTTAGAACCAATTCAATCAGCAATTCATTTCAAGATGGTGGAACTCAGGTCTGGATCAGCAATCAATTCTGATGGAGCTAGTATAGATAACACTCCTGGTGTCGATGTACCTGTCAGTGGAGCTACCGTGGTCAATACATCTCGTGGAGCCGTCACTTCTATCACCAACGCTAGCGGAGCAGGAGATATTCCAGTAGGTGTAACTCCTCCCATCACCAGAGCCAGAGCAGCCGCAAATCCCGGCATCTCCTCAAGTGTAATACCTCCGGTAGTTACCAGAGCAACAACTTTCACTCCTTCAACAGGACGAGGAACTGGAGGCACAAGAGGAGGGACACCGTCTATTACCATTGCAGACTTGATGGAGAAACAGGAAGTTCTTGCTAAGACTCAAACGGATATGGCCGCAACTCAGAAAGAGGTACTCACTTTCCTTAAGACTTTGACCGAACGATTGCCGCAAGATTCACGGCAACCCTTGGAGTCGGCAAGAGATGCATTCAATACACCCGAGCGAGGCGTTTCCACTCGGACCCACATGAATGAAGAAACTCGTGTTGCTCCTGAGCGCCAAAGGGAGAGGGACCAGCCTTCTAACTTCATTACACGTGAGGATCTGGAACGACTTCTCCAAAATCGAGGAAAAGGAGACCGAATGGATGTACACCAACATCAGCCACCGTACCCTCAAGATGTACAACGAATTCCTCTTCCAAGAGGTTACACCTCTCCCCCCATCCCTCTACGACCAGTGCGGTAATGCTCGTTAACACGTCTCTCGATTCTTGGAATCCTTGGGGAACATGAATACAATCATGTTCTCGCGCTGAAAGAATTCTTGAAATCACTTACGGGGAGGGCGTACACCTGGTACAACAACATCGCGCCTAACAACATATCCAATTGGAGCGAGATGGTCAGTGCTTTCTACAGAAAGTATTTCTTCGTGTCTGAACAAATCACCTTTTCAGATCTAGGAAGAATTCTCCAGCGGAACAACGAGCATCCTAACGACTTCGTCAAAAGGTTCAGAACCCAAGCGCTGGATTGTCACGACCCGAATGTCACCGAACGACAATTGGTGGAGTTGTGCATCAACAGGATGATACCCATATACCGCGCTCTGTTAGAGAATCTGGCTTTCAAACGTTCTCAACTCCATGAAGCCGCCAAACGTTCAAAGAACAATCGCACCAAAGATTGCTAAAAGAACCGAGTTGTTCAAGTGAAGATTCACGTGAAAGTCGAGGAGCAGGCGCCTCACGAACAAGCAATACAACACCGGTCCTTCGTGAGTGTAGTGGGCGGAGGAGAAAAAAGGAAAGCTCCAAAGACGGAACAACAAACCAAGCGGACATCCCCGCACACAAGACTTCGTCTCGGAAAGGAGCGGACAAAGCTCCTGCATAAGACACCGAAGATACAGGTTTTCCTTTCCCCATGAATGAAGTGATAGAACTCTTGGAAGCATGGATCCAAGATGATGCCGTCAAGCGCCTCCTATCGGGCGTCCTCCAACCGAGAAAGACATGGCAGATCCCAAATACCGTTGCTACCACAGATTCGTTCATCATCCGACCAAAGATTGTAACAGGTTGAAACAAATATTCAGGGAAAAGATAGAGACATGAGAACTCCAGCTTGGAAACGAAGGTGTTCGTAGAGACCCTCTCCCTATCAGGAACTGCATGATTTCTGGGGATTCTGTTTGCAAGACTGTACAATCTATGATGGAGCACTTGTGTGAAATCTTGTACTTCTCCAAAAGACAGCGTCAAGACATATTTACAGCCCTCAACCACGTTGTGTCAGGCAGGCGTTTGTATCCATAAGCAGTCCAGGAACCCCCGGTCTTTCCTGAAGGACGTGAGCAAAGGAGACTGGGGACTCCTAACTGTCACTCGTTTGAGAGACATTGAGTTCGATAGCGCGTTGATTGATACGGCTTCCGAATTTAACATCATTACTGTCAGGACCTTGAGAGAGGCCAAGATTTCAAAGCAGGAAGCTACTCGTCACCCAACTGTGGTTAAAGATTCAGAAGGAGAACTCAGAGATGCATATGGATATATTGATCTTGAAGTCAAATTGGGTAATGCCTCGACACAAACAAAGTTCTACATAGTCAAAGATCATCCCAACTACGACATGATTCTAGGACGCTCTTGGATGCATGACAACAAAGCACTACTAGAAAGCTGTCCTCTACCGGTTTCGATACCTGAAAGAATCTCCAACACGCCTTCTGGACCTGATGGATGTCTGGTGCCGCACCAGCAACTTGCCAACGTGACACGACTTCCCGGAGAGAGCCTGTCAACATACATTGAAAGGTTCCGATCTCAAGTAAGTCTCATCGCGCAACTCTCTTTGCAACCTACCGCCCCTCATTCTGATAAGTCCTGGGGACTGGCTCCAACCAACAAACCAACCCCGGCTAGGAGATGTGAATGGGAAGCCGGCCCTTTCAAACGTTTTATCAAGAGCGTAGAGGCTGTCTTGGTCAAAGACGATAAGGCAAAGGTCCAAGTATCTGCACGCCCAAACCCATTTGGAATTGGAGACCTGGTGACGAAGACGACTACATTCAAGGTTGGGAGCATGACGGTGAAAATGACCACTCCACCTGACCCACCCACCGAAAGAGAAGATGAACCGTACCTGGTAGCAAATGTTATCCTAGGCGGCTACTGCAAGCTCATCAACGCTGATAAACTAGAAGGCATAACAATTCACTCAAAATGGCCCAAACCCTACCGAACTTAAGATGTTGTGCTACCACTTTCCAGCGTCCTCCACCCTTTAAAATGCTGTGCTATCTTTTCCAGCGTGTTTCCTTTTACAATTTCATGTCATATTTGTAATTCCCCCAGAAAATGATTGCAATACTTGCATTCCTAATTAGGGTTTCAATTTTCAATTTTCAATTTAATTGAAACATTATTTCCATCTGAGAACCTCTCTACCCCTAAAAACACAAAGTCCTGAGTCAGCCTAAATCAACCCACTAGAACAAGAAATGAAACCCTAAGCAAACATCTCATGGGAAGAAGGAAATAGAACGTGTGCACAAAAGGAAAATGATTTGAGCCATCTGCCCCAGCAAGGCCAGGAAGATCTTGCATCAGGAATATAGGTCCGTGGATATTCCATTATAGCATTATTTATTTTATCACAAAGAATTACGTGTGAAGGCGCACCTTTGCGCCTGAGAAAGTTCAGTTCCAGTCTTGACAAAGGGTTATAAAAAAAAAAAAAAAAAAAAAAAACTTTATTCAAACAATCAAGAAAAACTTGAACTCGGCTGCCACTGAGTACAAGGAAGATGTTCAAACATACGGAATATACTTGGAAAGCGGAAAGAGAAGAAAAAAGAGGTTTTAGTCATCAAGAGGATCGACATCGCTGCACCACTCACGGGTTCTCGCTCGGCGCCATCACCTGTTGATGCTCCTCCCTTCGAATCTACCTCAACTTCCGCATCAGACATCTCCGCAGCGCACTCCATCCCAACATCATCAACGGGAGCATTAAAGAGCGTGTCAACATTAGGAGTCGTACCGATTGCTTTCAGATGTTCAGGTTCCTCTGTGTCGGAGTCAAGAATTATCACGCCGTCCTGGATTGGGTAATCACACTTATCTTCATTCAGAGGTTGTTTATGCTCAACCCTCCGCCTCTTCAGCCGCGCTGCATATCTCTCTGCCCTTGCGCTTACCAGTGATTTGCAACGCTTCCTCGCGCCTCCACTTTGCTCCTCCATGTCAATCGCACCGAAAGTGCACAGATGCGTCCCCCGGCAATACGTAGGGTGCGGGATAGACATCCCCAGTATAGCACGGCCAACTTCACGAAGTGGAAGATCGATCTTAGCCATTACTTCTTCATGTGCATGGGTTTTGGGCTTGTCAACTTCGAAGCTTCTTTCTCGGAGAAGCGACGAATGATCGTCCACCGCCTCCATGATAAACTCGCAAAGGAGAAGAGGTTATGAGCACAAAAAAAAATCATCAATCAATCAATCGATCACCAATCGGGAGATCGATCGATAAGTGCGGAACAAGCCTGAGATATAGAATAAATGACTGCGTGAGATGATTCTTTATAATCTCACAAGTCGACAGAATCCCAGGAGAAAAGAAGTCTTTACTTACCACCTATAAAGGCTACCAATTCGGGATAGCAATCAACGATGCTTATCAGATACATCTGGGGAAAGTTATGCGTGACGAGAGGGAATACACCTGACCCAAGGAAGGGACCAAGCTCGGATATATACAAGGGGAACCAAAGCGACTCACCAGATCAAGTCCTGCTTCCTTCACAACCTTGATCAGAACCAACCAGTTCCAGGGCAACGCCTGACGATGTCGGCCTATCCGGTAAATATACATTCACCTTAGCTTGGTCATTTCAATGTACAAAATTTTTCACCATCTCATGCCTACCCCACAATAGTGTAACCATTATGTGCTAGGCAGGGGACTTAATGTTGATGGTGGATTTTCATTTAAGGTTAAAATTGTAAAAAACCAGAAAATCATGCGCTGACATCTTGTAAAAGATAAAGCCATTAATAAGTGTTGGATACTCCCTCACTTAATTCACCTAGAATGGAGCATGTGGCAACAATCCCATTCTATGAATACACGAAATTCATCCAGGTTGGAGCATGTAGCAACAATCCCATATACCCCGTGGAATTTCTAGCGTTATTAATTAATGCGCAATCAGCCTTGTATTTCTTACTCATTATCGGTGCGGCATGACGATCGAGTGTTGCTCTTACAGAGCAACACGAACCTCCAAGCATTATAATGAAACCATGTACGAAATACCCGTACAGGCTGACTCTCGGTGTGTTATACTAGCCCGATTGAGCCCCTCTCGGTGTGTTATACTAGCCCGATTGAGCATCCGGACTGACCGTATCAGTCCGGATATGATCACAGTCATCCAACTCCACAAGCATGATTGGATGACCCCAGGATCAATTCCATCACCCCCTAGCGGTATGGAATATCCACTGCCGAACCAACGCGGACCCCGCATGGCCTGGCCTCCCTCCGACTGGCCTAGCTTGCCAAAACGTCCAAACCATAACAAGATGGGCGGAAAACCTAAAATTAGGGTTTGCGGCATATTACATGTGTCGCAAAATGCAGTCTTAACCATCCATCTTCGCAGTATAGATGGAGGGTGTAGATGTAGATTCAAAGGGCCCGGAGCATGTCAACACAATCACCGTGGGCTCGCCTACATACCTGACCAATCGGTCAGGGACCAACCATGGTTGGTTATCCCACCCGTACGCCGAATGAAGCATTGACACACGGCCTTGAAACCCAAAATTAGGGTTTTGAGCATCACGAGCGTCCATCTTCTCCTAAGTACGAATGGAGGGTCCAAGATTAGATTAGCAGTCCTGGTCATACCATCATGACCACCGTGGACCCATCTATCCCCTCACCCGATCGGCCAAGGCATATCACGCCTGGTCATTCCAAGACGCGCGCTCAAACTAGCGTGGTCACACCTCCCAAACCGCAAACTAATCTCGACCGCTCAACTTCGCCGGACGATTTGAGGGGTTCAGATCACGTTTTCATGGGATAGTCAGGTGTAGGCGTGAACACCAGCCTACCACTTACACGCCAGACCGGTCGGCCAAGACCGACCAAGTTAGGTCATCTTGGAACGCGCGCCGAAGTGAGCATGGTGCGCGGCTTTTGCGGTACCAAATTCCTATTACAAAATCGATCTCCACCACTCCTCTTGCCTTGCGAAATTGAGTGGCCTAGATTGCACCTTCATGGGACAAAGAGATATGGACGTGTACACCAGTATGTTGTCTACACGCATCCCCGGTCGGTCATTTCCAAAAACCTTCCCATACTTGGTTTCGACCAAGCTGGAGAGTGATGCTTGCGCACCTCTTCAAAAACCCTAATTCATTAACGGTTGCAGATGAGTGTCTCAAAGATCATCTCATCCGTCCAACTTCACCAGCTTGGTTATATAACCCTGGTCTGGAGTTAATTGGTCAGTGAGGCGTCACCACCCATCACTTTACCACACCATGATGCAAGATACCTGCATAAAATACACATGATACTTCACAAGTATCAACTTCCGAATAACGCAGATTATTCAATTCGAAGATTACATGCTACCTTTCGTGGATCCACGATTCACACATTCCGGACATCAATCATGTCACAAACCGGGGATACATATCGGGGGTATTGGTCTGGCGGTTTATAACGTGCAGCGTGCAACGCGCCATCACAAGAACGTGTTAGGAAGTTATGGACGGTTAGAGATGACAGGAGAAGTGGGCAAGACTGGTCGTGTAACACCAACACACACCTCCACTACTCCATCACTCCACTTCCCACGAGAGACGTGAAT
This sequence comes from Papaver armeniacum, assembly GCA_023531295.1. Classification (NCBI taxonomy): domain Eukaryota; kingdom Viridiplantae; phylum Streptophyta; class Magnoliopsida; order Ranunculales; family Papaveraceae; genus Papaver; species Papaver armeniacum. The sequence continues at coordinate 162,543 of JAJJWW010005741.1, read as the reverse complement.
AAGGCTCAAATGACTTGTATAAATAGGTTCTCCTCCCTATTTTCCAAACAGGAGAAACAAGAGCAAGTCCAGACAAGAAACAGAGACCAAGTGTTGATACAAGACACGGAACCGATAGCTTGCATCCTGTAGTTTCTTCCTTTTCTTTACAAGTCATAAGCAAGCCAACACCTTCACAATCTCAACACCTTCTTCGCTTCCCTCCCTAAGATCAACCCCATATCCTTCACTTTGTGACCAAACAAGTCCGGAACGGCCATTTCTTGGTTTAGGCCGGACTTGCACATATTGATTTCCGAATCTACAAGCACTCACCGCGTAGTGCATTTGTTTAGGGGTTTAGATTCATTCCTCATCCACACACCCCAAATTACCAAATCCAGTAGGAGTAGTTTTCACCCATAAACACTAATAAAAGGGGAGGAGGTAGGAGACAATTGGATGAAGCCATAGAAGAAGCTGCGAAAACTCCGTTCACACAAGAGATACAATTAGGAGGAATACCACCTAAGTGCAACTTACCTACATTAACCAGCATTTTCGATGGAACAACTTGTGCGATACAACATATCAAAGCTTATATGAGATGTATGTTACAATGGGAGAATCATGATGCTATATTGTGCAAATATTTTGCATCAAGTTTGACAGGAGAAGCTTTGAAATGGTTTGAAGGACTACCGAAGAATACAATAACATCTTTCAATCACTTGCAGGCTATATTTTTAGGGGCATATATAAGTAATAATTCCTCGCAACCTGGTATTGAAGATGTATTTGGGTTAAAACAAAGGGTTGGTAAAAGTTTGAAGCATCTAACTGTGAGATGGAAGACAATGTGTAGCGAAATGCCTGGTCGTGTGGAGGAGAGTACCTCATCTTATCATTCATTAATGCTATGTTCGCGATAAATCTGTTATATATTCAAATTTTTAGAGTCAAGAATACAATCACAATGACTGAGTTGCGAGAGCTTCAGGAGGAGTATATTGCTCTAGAGGAAAAGCAAAATGATATGGAATCATACCCTGTCGCGAATACAAGTTCAGGAGCTGCGAATGCAAGTTTGTTACCTAAATTGATAAACACTGTGGCGAGTACCTCGCAAGGTCAACAAGGAATGATGATACCGGATGATGGTCAGCAAAGTTGGTAGCCATGGGAAGTCGCGATCAGGAAGAATTTGAAAGAGAAAGAAATTTCTACAACCGTGGCGGAAATAATAAAATTCAAAGGCTTGATCAGCCACAAGAAACCTATGGTGGTCAGAAACATAATTATCATAGAGGGCAGCGAGGTCATAGGGTAGTATGGGAAGAAATCAAGATGCCTCCACTAAACGCTAGTGTGGAGAAAATATGGGAAGCTATAATCCTGATGGAAAACATACCTGCACCATGGAAAATGGGTAATGAACCGCCTCCAGGTAACAGAAGTCATGAATTCTGTTCCTATCACCATTTTCATGGACACCTAACGAATGATTGCAGGAATATAAAAAGAATCATCCTCAGAATGATAGACCAAGGGAAGCTAAATCATTTCTTAAACTGTGAAGAGAAGACTCAACCATTACCACCACCTCCAGAAATTCACAGAGTAAATACAACAAAAGGGAAAGAAACGTTTGTAGTAGAAGTTGGAACAAAAGCCAAAAATTTGTTCTGCAACTCTATTGTACATTCGTACAAGACAATTGAAGATTTTCATGATAATGTTCTCAGTAGGGTTTTCGCAAGAGATGCTGATAATAGAGAAGTAATGAACATCGCGAAGACATCGCCACTAAAGGAATGGCAAATGCAGATTATTTCTTTCACCGCAGAAGAGGTACCCGAAGGAGGAGAGATGCATGACAGCCCATTAGTAGTAAAATTGGAGATTAATCCAAAAACCGTTGATGATGAGGATGATGAGACGGAAAATTCATGGGCAATCAATAGAATCTTAATTGATACTGGAAGCTCTGTAAACATCCTTTTTTTACCATACATACAAGACAATGGGAGGGAAAGACGAAGATCTAATACCTTCCACCTATAAGATTTATGGTTTCAATGGTACTGCCAACAAACCTAAAGGAGAAGCTCATATGCGAATAATGTTGAAAGGATTATCAACCGAAATTTTGTTCTGCATAGTCGATGTGGAATCCCCCTACAATGCGTTAATTGGGCGACCATGGATACATGAGATTTTGGGCGTAGCGTCGACTTATCACCAATGCATCAAATTTCCTCATCCCAAGGGTGTTGGAGTTATCAAAGGAGATAGGGCTAAGGGACAAAAGTGCTATGAAGTTGATGTGGAGTCTTGCGAGGAAAGGGATGCTCAAAAGAAGAACTGGAAGCGGAATATCAAAGAAGAACAAAGAAGAGAAAGACTGATGGTGGACACAATAGAAGTGAGAGATGAAGATATATTGCGAAACCAATGCTTGAAGACAATTGGAAATTGCGATGGTTTCGCAAAAGGGAAGGAAATATCAGGAAATTTGAATGAAGAAACAGAGAGCAACAGGAGTAAGAAGTGTAAGAAATAAATAATTGATTTTAGATTTGTGTAAAAAAAAATGTTTGGAGTGACAAAGACATGTCAAAAGTACAAAGAATATGACGATCGAAGAAGGAGTACGCGAAAGTCTCGCGATACATGAATATGACGAAAGTTTGGTTAAATAATTACAGCAAGATCACAGCCAATGAAGCAAGATTATGCGATAATTTCGCATAATAATGAGAAGAAATAATCAAAAATCAATGATATATACGAATGGGACGAACCTTTATGGCGTACACCCTAGTTCGCGAATGATATTTCGCAAGAGGCAAATGTAAGACCTAAAGTGCGTCATATAAGGGGTATCTCTTGACATGGCTCGGGAAAAGGTTACACCGCCCCGGAACCCGAGTCATGAAAATTTGGGGTCAATAAAGCCCATCCGGGAGAGATACCTTGGATTTCCAACTATATAAGGTTATACCCTGGTTGGACGACCGAGGGTCTCTTCCAAGGAGTCAGTGTATGACCAAGGCGCCGAGGTACACGGTTGAGCCAAGAGTGCCTGGGCATTTGAAGTGTCTCGGCCATTCTTGGCAAGTCTTGGCATGCCGCACTCGGCCCAAGAAAACTCCACTTAGGGTGCAGTCTCGTAACCATAAGCCCTATAGGTATAAGGGATAAGAGGCTGCGAAAACAACTGGTTGTTGTTAAGACCGTATGGGAGGAGCTAGTCTTGTATGGCCGATGTACGCCTCCTTGAAGGGGCAACCAGGGAGATGATAAGGGCGGCACCCTCCATTAGGGAGCTGATAAGTGTCTTAAGACGCAAATGTCATGAGGCTCTATTTTCGCAAGAAAATTTAGGCTTGTCATATTTGTGCGATGATCCTGAAGAGGCAATAATACTAACGCGAGGTTAAGACGAGATCAATGGGTCTTTACATGAAAGTGTAAAGACGTCCTGCAATTTCGTCGCAAGATGGCAATGTCATGGGGCTTTAAGTTCGAGAGAATTTTTTAGGCCTGTCATATTGTCGCAACAAAAATATCCTGCAGAGGCAACAATACTAAAGAAATGATAAGGCAAGATCAATGGGTCATTACATGAAAATGTAAAGACGTCCTGCGATTTTATCGCAATGAGGGGTGGCAAAATAAGACCTTTAACTAGGAAGGCAAAATAAGACCACACAAGAAATTGAGTAAGCAAATAAGCTTGCGAAAATGACTATATTTCTTCATTTATTTGTGAAGAGTTAGCAACATCAGTTGCGAAACTAAGAAGTATTATTACTTAAAGATTATCGATTTAATCTCTCATGTGAAAATAAATAACAGAGGCAAGTATGGGAATGATTATAGTAAAAACTTGTTATTTATTTTCATATGATAGATTTACAATAAGAGATTACAAAAATGGAAGGCTAGAAGGATAAATGTACAAATATCACAAGAAGAGAAAAAGGAAAATGGAGTTATCTCTCAGTTCATTCTTCTTTTTCATCAGACTCTTTATCGGACTCCTCTTCTTCGCTAGCATCACTATCAGAGACATCCAAGGAAGGCATATTTTTAGGAACCTCATCAAGAAGACAAGGATATGAAGAAAGAGGAATACTGTGGTCATCGCAAACTGTCTTAATAGTTTGATTGCGAAAACGGACAACATCATTATTGAAATTCGCTACAGTAGTTTGTAGTTGCCTCTTCAACTTGGAATACTTGTCGTTACGAAGAGAGAGGTCCTTTGCAAGTTGTTCTTTTTCAGATTCAAGTTCTTCAATCCTTGTTTGATACCTCTTCTCATCTTCTGCGAACGTATGATAATGGATTAGTAACTTAATAGTAATTTCACAAAAAAGAAGAGATAAAATAAAGAAGAACCATTAACAACCTTCTCTGTCAGAAATCATGTCTTTAACCAAGGCAGTATGATCAGCGTGAAGGCTAACGTTAACACCTATATTTCTGGCATTATCTAGAACTTTCGCAGCCCAAGCGAATTCATCGTCATTATTTATAAGAAGAAGAGAACGAATTTGATTCTCTCTTTCGCTAAGAACAAAGATTTTTGACGAATAGATTCACCACGCTCAATTTGAACTTCAAGAAGAGCTTTTGAAATTCTCGCTAATGCTTGAGCGCCTTGATTAGCAATGCGATCTTTATCATCTATAAGATCGATAACTTTCTTCCTTAAAATACTAATTTTCTCTTGGGAACTAAGATGCAGGTGCTTCATTTGGTTGGCTAAACTTAAGCTAGATCTATGATCTGCTTCTAAGAGACGGAATCTGGATTGAAGTTCGTTCAAAGAAAGATGTTTGATTTTGTCATTTGAAAAGCTATTTAGAGAATTATTGAGATGGGCAAGAAGAGCATCGTTATCCATAGGCTCGGGAAATGAGTGAAGAAGAATAGCTTCTTTAGAAAGGTTATAAATGTCTGCGAAAATGATGAGTCAGATAAAGAAAAGTAAATGACAAAATAAGAATAAGAAAATGAGAAGAATTTTATACCATAAAGTTGTTGATTAGCATTTTGAAGGCTAGATATTTTATCCTTCTGAGAAGAAGATTCAACTTCCAATTGTTTGATTTTTTCACGAAGAGCAGCAGTTTCATTTCCAAGTTCTTTATCTCTCTTGCGAAGAGAAATGGTTTGACCTCCAATTCTTTGTTCTTCTTCTTGAGTCAAGGTTTTTCTCTTCGAGACTGTTGCGCCTTTTCTCGAGATCTCGAGGCAACAACAAAGGAAGCTCTCCCGGAACTATAAAGGAAAATAAAGAAATTGTTAAGATAAGATTTATAATTGAAATCACGCAGAAATAAAGAAATATGAACATACCAAGGCACTAAGTGCATTTAAGAAACTGGGAGTCATTGTTCTGGAAACTCCACGAAATGAATCATTATCCTTTAGCAAAGGGGCGTCGCAGATATTTGCGAGAGCTTCGCAAATGGCAGAAAAACGATTATCTCCCATTCCTTGCATAGAATCAGAGAAAACACTAGATAGTTGCGCCATTGCAGATTCAACTGAATGATTCTCCTTCGCAAAAGAAGTGTCAACATCATCATTATCTTCATCGGAGTTCTCACCGGATTGAGAACCGAGTGAGAAGAGGAGTGGATTTTCCGTTTTTTAGAAGATGGAGCGAAGATTTATTCTTGCGAAGTGGAATTTTATTCTTTCCTTTAGTTTTCGCAATTTCATAAATATCACCTTCTTCAACGCCAACCTTCGCACACGAATGAAGATAAGAAACAGAGGCAACAATATTGTTAAAAATAAAGGAGAAAAGTATTTCTTACTTCATCCGTGATCGAATGGAGTATCGCCAAAGTACTCGCCTTTGGATTCCTTTCGTAACTTCTTCTCAATTTGGTGATCTAAAAAATTCCCAAACTTAGATATAAGAGGAAATAAAGATTGTAAAATAAGTAAAAGTTAGGAAGTATACCTCTTTTGCTTTCTCGGGCCAATTAAATACCCAAGGATGATAATTTGCGAGATTCGCAGGGAGTATATTGGAACCTGAAATGTAAGGTCCGTTCAAAAATAGCGGAAAGACACACCACTTGTCGTCTTTAGAGTAGCGAGGAACATTGTTCTTTCCAGAGTGCCAATCAATATCTAGCATGAGTATCTTGTCGTTGGGAATGTTCTCTTTTCTTTTCAAACGGCCAACCCAGCGAGATTTATCGTTCTTCATATTTATCACTTCATAATTTTCAAAAAAGTTTTCTACTGAATATTTTTCAGCAATTATCTCTAAGTTGGCGAATTTAGGATCTTTGACGTTATCGGGATACAGAGAACCCTTACCAGCGCCACGATTGGCGAACTCAAGCATTAAACGGATGCAATCCCCACTTAATTGGTAAATAGCTCGCGAGAATTTCTCATGAGCAAGAATTTCATAGAACAAGGGAAGTTCGGGATTGAAGAGAGGAATGGGAAGACCTGCGAGGAGTTGACCTAGCGAGATTATGATTTACTGATCATCACAATGATGATCAATAAACAATTTTGCAGAAAGAATAGATGAAGATTCTTGATTGGGAATAGTGGACAAGGTGAAACCCTTCTCTTGTAAATTCTTTTGAGTCTCACCCAAAAGAGTTTCATATTTACGGCCGGATGGATCCATTCTAAGAATATGGGAATGATTAGAAAATTAAAGATCAAAAGAAAGAAGAAAAGGAAGATTTACAGTAGCAGGAACGTGAATTGCGGAGGAGAAGAATTGAAGAAGATTTGCAGAGAGAAAGTAAAAAAGAAGAAGAGGAAGGTGAGAAAACTATATATAGAGAAAAATTCTCGAGAAGATAAATGCATTTAATGCGAGAGGAGACGTGAATGGTCAAGAAAAAACGGTTGAAAGAGACGTGTCAAGAAAAGAGCGGAAGAAGAAACATGTGTAATAAATTCTGTGTAAAAGTACGGAATCATAACAGATAAAGACGAACCGTTGAGGCATTTCAAAAATACTAATTCTCATGACATTCTCTTCTTCACAGAGAAGACATGAGAAGAGGCAAGATGTAGGATCAGAATATCGCAACAACAATACCTCGCGAGATCAATAAACGACGATATTGCGAAAGTGTCGCAAATGAGTAATATAAATGACGCAATGAATGACGGCAGCCAAAACACGAGAAATATGTGAAGACTTAGCGAGATTTAGGAAACTTGCGAGATTATATATTTGAACGCCTGCGATATTTCGCAAGTCATTCCCGAAAATAAAGGACAGCTTAGTTGTCATCCATTGTGTAATACCCTATATAAAGAGTCGAGCAGGACTGTTGAGGGGGATCTTTTTTCGAGTGTTAGGCAAGTCATTAAGAGAGAGAAAGTTTGAAGTGATTGTAATTTCTTTAGCTCTTTTCCATTTTATCTTGTAAACATTCAAGGAATTAATTAATAAAAATCATAGTTGTTCATCTTCAATGGCTTAGTTGTGTGGATTCTTGTGAGGGGTGTAGTGTAGGATTTCCTGCAACTACACCCATGAAATAGTTTAAGACGAGCATTAAATAAAAGAACTTTTTGGCCCACAACAAAATTCTTTCGAGAAATCCTCTTGTCATGAAAAAGTTTTGTCTTTTCCTTGTAAATACGAGAACTCCGGTAAGCATCATTACATATCTCCTCTAGCTCGCTGAGTTGTAACTTACTTTGTTTCCACGCATTGTCATAATCCATGTTGCACATCTTTATCGCCCAATATGCCTTATGCTCAAGTTCAACCTTAAGATGACAAGCTTTGCCATAAACCAACCGATATGGAGACATACCAATCGGTGTTTTGTACGCCCTTCGATATGCCCATAGTGCATCGTTAAGCCTATAACTCAAATATTTTCGTGTAGTGTTAACAGTTTTCTCAAGAATGGATTTAATCTCATGATTCGAGATTTCGGCTTGCCCACTAGTTTGTGGGTGATACGGCGTACCAACCTTGTGTGTTATGTTGTACTTCTTTAGTAGAGCATGAAAGGATTTCTGAAAATGTGAGCCTCCGTCGCGGATATCCACTCTTGGTATACCGTGTCTCGAGAAAATAAATTCCTTCACAAACTCACAAACAACTTGAGAATCATTAGTAGGGGTGGCTTTAGCTTACACCCATTTCGATAATCCACAACAAGAAGTATATAAAAGATCTTACTTTATACTATCGTGATTGAGTACTATCTTCTCTAAGATTTGCTCGAGATTTATCTCCGATAGGTAAGATAAAAACAAGTCACAAACATCTTCGTCTCATTGTTTGTGATTCCACAATATCTTGTTTCGCTTCCATACGATTAAGATTATTATGAGGTGATTCATAATACTTGGTTGTTCATCAGGAATATAAGTCCGGTTTATCAATTGTTTCTTGTGCACCTTGATTTATCAAAAGACGGAACAAAACTCGTAGGTATTTCTGTGGGAGACAGATTTATCTATTTCAATAGACTTTTCGGTGTGAGACAGATTTGTTTATCAAGTCTTCGACTTTGGGTCGTAGCAACTCTTAGTTGTGGGTGAGATCAGTTAAGGGAATCAAGTGCGTAGAGTCCTGTTGGGATTCAGATACGTAAGGTTCGCAATTGTACCTTGATCAGTGTGAGATTGGTTAGGGCTCAACTACATTCTAGTCCGAAGTTAACTTGTAGTAGGCTAGTGTCTGTAGCGGCTTAATACAGTGTGGTGTTCAAAGCTGGACTAGGTCCCGGGGTTTTTCTGCATTTGCGGTTTCCTCGTTAACAAAATTTTGTTATCTGTGTTATTTCTTTTCTGCATTATATTTTCTATATAATTGAAATATCAAAGGTTGTGCGTAAGTTCAATCAGTTCCTGAATCCGGCTTTTGGGTTGTTGATTGAATTGATTGACACTTGGATATTGGTTTTTGATACCGTCTGATCACTGTCGTATGCGTCAAAAATAATTTCACTTTCCTAAAGTATATGATAAGAAAGAGTTCGTTTCCACAGAGAGGCGATTTTAGTTATTATGTATTCAATTTCTTGAAGTATCCAATTGGGGGGATTTCTGATTTTTAAGTAAGCAATAAAAGTAAATCAAAAGCAAAATAAATTGTAGAAAGTAATCAATAGAGAAAGATATTGGTCAAGGAATTCATCTTCAATCTTAGACATGTGCTTGCATATATGATTAGAATTACAATTTAATCTCTTTTATTATCAAAAGCCTAGAGAATCAAGAGAGCAAGATAATCTATTAATTTTCTAAGTTCATCAACACACACATTAGAGCTGCGTGTGTGAATTCTACCTAAAGAATAACCTAACGCCTTGCGCTAATTAAGTTCAATTCCTAGGAGCATTAAGTTTCAGAAATAGGCTAATCAATGCAATTTTCATACATTGCGCATAACAATTCGGACAATGGTCAAACTCTCTACATATGATTACGAGAGTGTATCACTACAAACCGTAAACATATCATGCTACTTGTATTCAGGGTTATCACTCGATGAAAAACCCTAAAATTGCTATGGAAAAGGATGCAAGTTCAATTAATTGGCCACTTAACTAACCAAACATCTTAGTCCTATCACAATACATCAATCATGTGATTATTAAAATAGTAGAGATTTAAACGATAATCAAGAGAGAAAACTAATACATAACTCAAGCACAAGTTTTAGAAATAGGACTACATCCTTAACCAATAATATAGAATTTAGCTACTCATAGCTATGGAGTTCATCACAAAAATATGAATTGAATAAAGAAGAAGATGAACAAAAGCAAACCCTAGTAGCGTAAACAAAAGTGGCTCTCTCCTTAGCTTCCAAGAATAATATGTATCTCTAAAAGTTGTAGGACTTCTCTTTTATAGCTCCTCTTGTTCCAAAATTAGGTCTAGTCTTCAAAGTCCATTAGATGAAAATCCACCAAGCCCATAAGTGAGAGAAACCCATGTAGAAAATATGCCCCAAAAATGTCACCGGAAAACTGGTATTATGGCCGGAAATCGGCGGAGAAGTGACCTGGAAAACGGCTCAGGTGACCAAGCAAAGTCCGCCTTGGTCACCGGTCAACGAGTCGGCTCGGTCGGGTCAATCGAGTCGGGATACCGAGTCAAACCGGGTCATCAGTGAGTCGGATCATGAGTCGACCCGAGTCGGCTATTCATGAGAGCTAACCACCGACTTGTCTGAGTTGCCATGGCATAAGCCATTTGCAGAAGCCAAAGTTTGTGTTGCACCAGGATGGTGCATCACAAACTTCACTTCCAGCCATAGTGGCCTGCACTCTCCCATTCACTTTCCAGCACCACAGTTCACTTCTCCCAGCACATGTATCTTAATCTTGCAGTCTTATTATCATCACCTGCACTGCAATACACAGCACACACACCTCCACTGCAATATCAGCTCAATTCCATAAATCCCATGTCTCAGCTGCAGACTCAATTGCTTCATCTTATTCCAGACCCTTGTAGCATCATCTCAGCACTATCACTAATGCACTTGGCCTTCAGCTTCCATTCAATGCTCATACACAGATTCCTTCTCAGCTCATCTTGCTTGCAATCTCGCCATATCCAAATCAACAAAGATCATACTCATCTCGTAATCCATCAACGATTCCATCCACACCGCCATCTCTCGCATTATTGCCATGCTCGCAACCATTGCAAACCCACGCTTCATCGTGCAATTTAGTTCAACTACCTTGCAGTGCCACCAAAAAACAAACCCATTCTCATCACATCAAGATCTTTTGTTCCCTGTAATACATTCTCGCTAGCAAACACCACCTGAGTTGGATTATTTCTCGAACCTTAGCCATCACCAACAACCCTTGTACACATACACCTGACCCACAACTAGTCATGGCTTGGAAACTAAACTGAAGTGGTTCAATTCCACTTCTCACCGCTTTCAAACCAACCTCCACTACTCCTGCAACAGCTCAAAGCCTCAAACTACTATCCCATTTTGCACCTGTTACTCAGCCTGCAGCTCATGGCAACATTCTTCTTCACAATCTACCAAAACACCTCAAGCCCATCTTTGAGTCCTCCATTCATCACTGCTACCAGCTACCAACAAACCAACATCCCTGCAAGTCATAATCACTCTTCCCTGGCTTTGCAGCCTCCCATAACTTCCCTTACGTACAACCTAGACATACATCTATATGGCGTTCATTCAGTTCTACTGCAACACAAAGCAACTAACTACAGTTCCAGCTCTCAGCTCATACAACTGCGGCTCGATCATTATAAACTCATATGTAGCTTCACTCCCTTCATAAACCACAGCTACCAGAACCATTGCACCATCACATGCCACCTGCAACATGGTTTAGCTGCTTTAGGACTTCAACTCAACTACAATTTTTCCTCCATACTCAGGTTCACCATTCTTGCAATCACCATCTTGTCTCTAGCAGCAACAACTGAACCTAGCTTCCATCTCCTATCATGCAACATAATCTCTACCTCAAGCCCTTCATCAGCAGCTGCTACACAACTTCCTCCTCCCTGTAATTGCTCCAACTCTTGTTAGCTGCCAATTACAGCTCCATCACTACATCAACACCAACTAGTCCTTGAAATCACTGTTCAAATCCAACTCATCAGCTGTAGCTCAGATTCAATCTCTTCTTGTAACATCAACAACACAAATACATTTCGCTACCATCTCTATCACCCTGAGTTCAGCCTAAAACCCATTTTCTAAATTTTCTTTTCCTTCTCAGCCAACAGTAGAACAACATTCTCGGTGCCAAACACCCAATCTGGTGAACCCTTTATATCCCGGATCCGTGTTGCTTTTGTATTCAAATTCTAACCCCAATTTCTCTGTTGATTCTTCACGGTTCAAACCCTAATTTCAGCCATCAAACCCATGTCAAATTTCTTCCTCTTGCACTCAACAGCAGCACCAGGAAACCCAATCTCTTCTCGATCTGATTTCTACTTTACTTCACAGATTCTGGCCATCAATCTTCTCACAGCAAAAACTTGATTATCACACTCCCATTTCATCTGTGAATCTCTGCATCTCCACCCTTGAATCAGCCTCAGATCCTTCACCAGTAGCAGACCTTCTTCATCATCACAAAACCCCTCTTAAATCTTTACTAATTTCTCCGTTACTTCCTCTCCATGAATGCTAACGAAATAAGCCGCCATAGCTCAGCTCTCTGAAATGTAATGGATTGTAATGGAGAATGACATTCCCGATCTGGTCTAGTGATGCGTGTCGTAGGTGCAATCAAATTAATATCTTATTTCCACTCAATTAAAAATAATATAATGGAAGTCAAGTTCGTTCCCACGAGGAGCAAGAGATTCTAGTTGTAAAAATTGTCACAAAAGGGGGGTGTAAAAAGCAAAAGAAAATAAACAAAGCAATTAAAAAAAATAAAGTTGAAATCAATAAGAGAGACAAGATCAAGGAATCATTATTCGTTGCAAAACAATGATTCAAGTTATGTTTTTCATCCACATGTTATTAGTCACAGATTATCACCAACCGTAGGATAGCAGGTTCGCTTAGCTAGCCCCAAAATCCCTTATTTCACTGAGTAACAAGTCCGCTTAGTTATCGATTCTATTCAAAAGAACCACCTTGAGGTTCGCTTACAAGATGTAATTCCACGAATGCATTAAGATTTATGAATTTAGGTTTAGTACTAGTAGTTAAACTCGGTTCGCTTGGTCTACTTTCTAGCGTTGTTTTTACACACAATCGCTCCACGGAATCCCTCCGCAAGGTCTCGTGTTTTCTACTTGTGTAAAGTGTCGAGAACGATTACTTATTCCCTAACTTACTAGAATTAGGTTGAATTAACAAATCAATTTAGCGTGCACTCTAAACAATCTATCAATCAATCATGAATGAATAAACATTCCTATTAGTAAAAACAAACGATAATCATGTGAAAAACTTCAAGATAGAATTGAAACAAAACTCAAATCATATATTAAGAACTAAGAATTCATCCTCAATCAATAAGAAAATTAGCTACTCATGTTTTTGAAATTCACACAAATAATAATTAAAAGGAAAATTTTCAAAGTTCACACAAATAATTAAAAAGAAGAATTTTGAAAAGCAAGCAAAAACACAAGTGTTGTGTGTGTAGAGAGGTGTGTAAAAGATATATAAAAGTGTGTAGAGAACTTCTCTACTTATAGGCTTCAATGTTCTCCATATCTTCCAAGGAATAGAACCCCTTTCCTTTAGCAATTCAATTTCCAAATTCAAGTCTTTCTCATCTTCCATCTTCTCTTTCCAAATTTGAGCCAAATTCTCCATCCAATTCCAAGTCCAAGTCTTCACACCCATGAGAGGAATCCACACAAAAATCTGTAATTTTGGTCGCCGGAAAGCTGGTATTATGGCCGGAATTTGGCCGGGCTCCGGCAAGAATAGTCGTCGCCGGCCACTGGAATCTTCTTCTCCGTCAAAGGAATATTCCGTTGAAGTTCCGTTAGAGATAACGGTCAAACGGGTCAAACCGTTAGTCCACTGGGTCAAAGGGGGGAGTGAGTCAGTCACTGAGTCAGCTTCTAACTCAGCTGATTGGTCTAACTGGGTTGAGGTGGATCGGCTTCTGGATCGTCATCTGAATCATTGAGTTGACTCGCCGGAGGGAAAATTCAGACAGAGTTTCCTCATTTTCCTGGCATTCTCGGGCCAATTTCAAAGCCGATTTGTCTTCAATTCCCGCACAATTCCTAGGCATACATCTATTGAGTTTAACAACTTTACTTCATACCACTCATCCATTCACAATTGTTTAGCTTCTACATCTTCCAATACCTTGTTCACCGCATCTTCAATGAATCCAACCACGACCACGTAAACCATTCCAATCACCGATTCTTCATAATTTCTTCTCAGAATCGACCCAACAATTCTTCCTCCAACACATAGCCCATTTCATACATTTGAGCTTCTTCTTGTCTCAATTTGACAAAGACAACACAAAATCAATCTTCTCTCGCTTATTTCTTCATCTCCATTTCCCTAATCGATTGCAACAAAGAATATCGATTTACATCTCTGGATCTCAATCACCTCACACAAAGCGGCAGACCATCAACATCGCCTCCCGATCGAACCCATCTCAAGCATCAGCAGAGAATCGATTGAACAAAGAAACATTTCGTCGATTAAACCCTAACCTTCATCTTAATTTCTCTGTAATTTGAGCAAAGAAATTCATCGATGTCTTCCACTTCTCAATCTCAATCGTCCAGCTCAACCTCATACCCATTAACTCTTTCTTCAACAACAATCGTCATCCTCTTCTTCTCTGTTCACAGACCCCTTCGATTCATAATTTCTCGATCTGGCTTTTCACGATAATAGCAGAGCTGTTGTTTTTCATTTCTTCTCAATTTCAGCATAAATGATTCAGAGAAGATATTTTTCTCGATTTAGGGTTGTGTAATGATTTGGGATCAAAACGCCCAACATAAGAGCCACCCCAGATGGGTGCCTATATTAGGTGGTCACTTCTGATAAGGGCTAGCCAAAGTTTCCAGCCCCTTAACCTCTGCTGGCCTGTCTATAGTACTCCTCCAGAAAGTTGCCCCTTAACCTTGACTGGGCTCCAAATAGTGTTCGCCCATGAAATGACTATTTTGCCCTTTTACTTAAATTGGGTGATTTCTCCTTCTTTTCCTCCGTGCGACTCCATAGTAGCTATAAAACTCAAAACAAGCGTAAAATACATAATTTACAAGAAAAATAACAAAGAAAGCATAAACAATAGATAGTAAATAGGATGTATTCTACACCCTATCATCTAGGGGCATGTAATGAACCAAATTACTATAGGCAACCAACAATTGGATAAGGGCGACCTAAGCAATCCTTTCAACTGTCAGTTCTAGGGAACTGACAAGCTTCATCGATGCTTGTATTCATAATTTTCTCGTATGACGTTCGAGTGACCTCCTTCTTTCGCCTATAGCTTCGCCTTTCCGTTCTCGTCACCATGATGAAAATAAATCCAACATTTGAGCAAGTTCCACTTCTTTTCGCTCGAATGACTCCAAAGCACCTAGTAACTCAAAAGTAAACATAAGATACATAATTCACACGAAAACATAGCAAAGAAAGCATAAACTATAGATATAAATGAAGGTGTTTATGACACCTATCAAATTCCCCCACACTTAGACTTTGCTAGTCCTCGAGCAAATCAAACAAAATAATTCTAAAAGATACATACAACTCCGTGTCGTCGAGGCTACGGTTACTCTTAGCATAAATAACAAGCCTTCAAACCTCTAGGTGTCCCTAGTGGACGAGTTATAGTCTCGTGAGGGTTTACTAGAGATATACCCACAAAACCTATTTTTCCAACTTACGAGTTCTCCGTAATAATAGCATCCAACGCGCTAAGAAGACATAGAGATTCTGCACACTAGTCATAAGAAGTTAGACACATAAATGAACACAATCTCATCCTTAAAAGTTGAGAGAGAAATAACCATCCCTTCTCGAAAGAAATTCGGGTTCGGAGTGATCGAAAGTCTCTACTCTGCCTCACAAGAAAGGGTTTTATGAAGTTGCTCTCAATAATAAACAGCTTTTTATGGGTCACACATGTGTCCAGGTAGGAATGAAGAAAGAATCCTGCGACACGTTGAATGGTAGGAAGGCAAAAACCTTCCGAATCGTTTTGAAAACCCACATCTTTTATCATTTTTGAAAACCCATTTTTCTGACGATCTCTACGAAAGGAAATCAACCACTTAACGAAGGTGGGAATATGATTACTTACCTCGTTATCCGTCCATCGACGTGCTTGTTGAGCCCACATAGCACCACTCTCACATCATCCATAGAAACGTCTTCGTGTCTTCATTCTTTTTCTTCATCTTCGGGCCTCTTCATTGCCAATTGGTTTTGAGTTGGATGCTTCAACTCTTGATGATAACTCTTGAACTTCGTAGAATCTTGACAATGTAACTCTTTCCTCTAATTCCTTGCTGCTTGAAACTTCATTGTAGATATTCCTTCTTTCCATTGGCTTTATTGAAAGAAAACAAAACTAAAAACGAACTATACAAACCCAAAATATGATACATGAATTTTTTTTTTTCCTTATTGTCTCTTTTTTTTTCTTATTGTCTTTTTTTTTTTTTTTTAGAAATAAGAAAAATAAAACAAATACAAAATGAAAACAATATAATAAAACTAATAACGAACCTAAAGAAATTTTCTCTTGTCTTTTTTTTTCAATTTTTTTTTTTTATTAGACAAGAGAAAAATGAAATACAAATAAACAAATAAAAAAAATGCAAATACAAAGGCCATGGTGTAAGTATTTTACCGCTTGATTTTTCACAACTTGTATGTCTTGATATTATAAACTTCTCGAACTCTCATCTTTATAATCTTCGCTCTTGTACAATAGTCTTCAACTTGTAAAAATTCTGCTCCTTTTCTCGTTGCTTTACTTGAATCTGAAATCTGCTCATTTCTGTACTGTTGCTTGTAAACCTCGAACGTCTTCAACTTTCCTTCAAATTTGTGATGCTCCTCTTGTTGATGATGATGGTGTTTCTTTGGACCTGTTGGTGTAGAGAGATAAAGTGGATGGTGCTAACTGCGAACAAGATTACAAGTGGTATGTAAGTTAGCAATTCGATGTCACCATCATGGTTGATAAAAATAGCACTCAAGAGATCAAAATAGTGCTTTTATGGTGGGAGGTTGGGCAGCTCACCATTCTTCCTCGGAATTTACGTACGGTGACACACACTCTAAAAGCACAAATTTAGACAGTACAAAGAATTGAAGGTCGGTGCCTCACATTATGTAACATGGGTAGTCTCCACTATAGGGGACCACTACTCTAATACCGAATTCGATCGCACCTTATTTTCCACTTTGGCATGGTTAAATCCAACTTTAACTCACATACAAGTAAGAAACCCGATCATGTTCTCTGTCATCTCTAAGTTCAGTCACTCTTATGAGAATCTCGATGTAATCTTAGCGACATGTATACTATGTGACTCTAAACTAACTACAAGTTGGAGTTTTTATTCACTAATTTACACAAAAGTTGAAAATTTATGAAAAATTTACAATGCAAAATACTTAACCACTCCCCCACACTTAAACTTTACATTGTCCTCAATGTAAATTGAATCGTCCAAAGAAATTCAAGGTGGGAAATCCTACATGAAAAGTGACAAAAAATCAGAAAAAGTAAAAATATGACAAGAAAAGAAAATAAAAGATAAGAGATACAAAACCTATGGGTTGCCTTCCATTTAGTGCTTGGTTTAAAGTCGTCGGCCCGACTATCTCCTTGTTTTCTATGACTCCTCCAGAGGGAGTACTTCCACAAGATTAACTCCTTCCACGACATCCGAAGAGAAGTTCTCATAATATGGTTTCAACCGGTGCCCATTTACTTTAAGTTCATTTCCTGTAGCTAAACTACGAATTTCCACTGCACCATGAGAAAACACATTAGTCACAATAAAAGGTCCAATCCAACGTGACCTTAATTTACCCGGAAATAATTGCAAGCGAGAATTAAACAAAAGCACTTTCTACCCAATGCAAAATTGTTTCTTTGTAATCATATTATCATGAAATGCCTTCGTATTTTCCTTGTAAATCCGTGAGCTTTCAAATGCATCATTACGGATCTCCTCTAGCTCTTGAAGTTGTAACTTTCTTTGCCTTCCAGCACCATCCAACTCCATATTGCATTGCTTAATAGCCCAAAACGCCTTATGCTCAATTTCCACGGGTAAGTGACAAGGTTTACCATAAACAAGCCTAAAGGGAGACATCCCAATAGGTGTCTTGTATGCGGTTCTATACGCCCACAAAGCATCATTGAGTCTCATACTCCAATCCTTCCTTGTTGGATTCACCGTCTTCTCTAGAATGGATTTCACCTCTCGGTTGGAAACCTCGGCTTGTCCATTTGTTTGTGGGTGGTAGGATGTTGCAATCCTATGCGACACATTGTACTTCCTTAACAAGTTTTGCAAGAACCTGTTTTTGAAGTGTGAACCTCCATCGCTAATTATATCCCTAGGAATGCCAAACCTTGCAAATATATTAGCTTGCACAAAATCTGAAACAACTTTAGAATCATTAGTTGGGGTGGCCTTAGCTTCCACCCATTTCGAGACATAATCCACAGCAAGCAAGATATAATAATTCCCACTAGAATTGACAAAAGGGCCCATAAAATCAATTCCCCATACACCAAAAACCTCAACAAATTGAATAATAGTTTGTGGCATTTGATTTCGAGCACCTAGATTGCCTGTTCTTTGGCACCTATCACATGTGGTACAAAATGCATGTGCATCCTTAAACAAAGTTGGCCAAAAGAAACCACATTGTAGTACCTTGAGAGCGGTTCTCTTACTCCCAAAGTGTCCTCCACAAGCATATGAGTGGCAAAAAGACAAGATAAAATTAAATTCTGATTCGGGGACACACCTACGTATTACTTGGTCACTACAATGTTTCCATAAGTATGGATCATCCCATATGTATTGGTTTCCTAACTTCTTTAGTTTGTCCCTCTCAGCACGAGACAAGTTCTTTGGGATTTGTTTAGAAACTAAGTAATTAACAATATCAGCGTACCATGGTTCTCCAAAGGCAATTGAGAATAGTTGCTCATCCTGGGAAACTTTCACGCAACGGGATAGTTTCCTTGTCCACGACAAGATGGCTCAATTGATCCGCAATGATGTTCTCAATTCCTTTCTTGTCTTTGATCTCAATATCAAACTTTTGCAAGAGTAATATCCATCGTATGAGCCTCGGTTTCGCCTCTTTCTTTGTAAGCAAGTACTTAAGCGCTTGCATGATCGTAAAAGACAACAACTTTTGTACCAATTAGATAAGAGCGAAACTTTTCTAAAGCAAAAACAATGGCTAACAACTCTTTTTCAGTGGTTGTGTAGTTTTGTTGGGCCTCATTTAGCGTTCTAGAAGCATAATAAATGGCATGAGGTATCTTCCCCACACGCTGCCCAAGCACCGCACCAACCGCATAATAACTAGCATCACACATAAGCTCAAAGGGCTTGCTCCAATCCGGTGGTTTAATGATAGGGGCTGAAATCAAAAGTTCCCCGGCAACGGCGCCAAAATTTGATCGTTGTCATATGCGTCAAAAATAATTTCACTTTCCTAAAGTATATGATAAGAAAGAGTTCGTTTCCACAGAGAGGCGATTTTAGTTATTATGTATTCAATTTCTTAAAGTATCCAATTGGGGGGATTTCTGATTTTTAAGTAAGCAATAAAAGTAAATCAGAAGCAAAATAAATTGTAAAAAGTAATCAATAGAGAAAGATATTGGTCAAGGAATTCATCTTCAATCTTAGACATGTGCTTGCATATATGATTAGAATTACAATTTAATCTCTTTTATTATCAAAAGCCTAGAGAATCAAGAGAGCAAGATAATCTATTAATTTCCTAAGTTCATCAACACACACATTAGAGCTGCGTATGTGAATTCTACCTAAAGAATAACCTAACGCCTTGCGCTAATTAAGTTCAATTCCTAAGAGCATTAAGTTTCAGAAATAGGCTAATCAATGCAATTGTCATACATTGCGCATAACAATTCGGACAATGGTCAAACTCTCTACATATGATTACGAGAGTGTATCACTACAAACCGTAAACATATCATGCTACTTGTATTCAGGGTTATCGCTCGATGAAAAACCCTAAAATAGCTATGGACAAGGATGCAAGTTCAATTAATTGGCCACTTAACTAACCAAACGTCTTAGTCCTATCACAATACATCAATCATGTGATTATTAAAACAGTAGAGATTTAAACGATAATCAAGAGAGAAAACTAATATATAACTCAAGCACTAGTTTTAGAAATAGGACTACATCCTTAACCAATAATATAGAATTTAGCTACTCATAGCTATGGAGTTCATCACAAAAATATGAATTGAATAAAGAAGAAGATGAACAAAAGCAAACCCTAGTAGCGTAAACAAAAGCGGTTCTCTCTTTAGCTTCCAAGAATAATATGTATCTCTAAAAGTTGTAGGACTTCTCTTTTATAGCTCCTCTTGTTCCAAAATTAGGTCTAGTCTTAAAAGTCCATTAGATGAAAATCCACCAAGCCCATAAGTGAGAGAAACCCATGTAGAAAATATGCCCCAAAAACTGCCGCCGGAAAACTGGTATTATGGCCGGAAATCGGCTGGAGAAGTGACCGGAAAACGGCTCAGGTGAGCGGCAAAGTCCGCCCGGTCACCGGTCAACGAGTCAGCTCGGTCGGGTCAACTGAGTCAGGATAATGAGTCAAACCGGGTCATCAGGTGAGTCAGGATCATGAGTCAGACCCGAGTCAGCTATTCATGAGAGCTAACTGGGCTGACTTGTCTGAGTTGCCATGGCATAAGCCATTTGCAGAAGCCAAAGTTTGTGTTGCACCAGGATGGTGCATCACAAACTTCACTTCCAGCCATAGTGGCCTGCACTCTCCCATTCACTTTCTAGCACCACAGTTCACTTCTCCCAGCACATGTAGCTTAATCTTGCAGTCTTATTATCATCACCTGCACTGTATTACACAGCACACACACCTCCACTGCAATATCGGCTCAATTCCATAAATCCCCTGTCTCAGCTGCAGACTTAATTGCTTCATCTCATTCCAGACCCTTGTAGCATCGTCTCAGCACTATCACTAATGCACCTGGCCTTCAACTTCCATTCAATGCTCATACACAGATTCCTTCTCAGCTCATCTTGCTTGCAATCTCGCCATATCCAGCTCAACAACATCATACTCATCTGTAATCCATCACCGATTCCATCCACACCGCCATCTCTGCATTATTGACATGCTCGCAACCATTGCAAACACCGCTGCTTCATCGTGCAATTTAGTTCAGCTACCTTGCAGCTGCCACCGGCAAAACAAACCCATTCTGTCACATCAGCATCTTTTGTTCCCTGTAATACAT
The DNA here is from genome assembly GCA_023531295.1 of Papaver armeniacum. Lineage (NCBI taxonomy): Eukaryota > Viridiplantae > Streptophyta > Magnoliopsida > Ranunculales > Papaveraceae > Papaver > Papaver armeniacum. The sequence continues at coordinate 141,544 of JAJJWW010005741.1, read as the reverse complement.
TCTCGCTAGCAAACACCACCTGAGTTGGATTATTTCTCGAACCTTAGCCATCACCAACAACCCTTGTACACATACACCTGACCCACATCTAGTCATGGCTTGGAAACTAAACTGGAAGTGGTTCAATTCCACTTGTCAGCTGCTCAGCACCAGAACCTCCACTACTCCTGCAACAACTCAAAGCCTCAAACTACTATCCCATTTTGCACCAGTTACTCAGCATGCAGCTCATGGCAACATTCTTGTTCACAATCTACCAGCACACCTCAAGCCCATCTTTGAGTCCTCCATTCATCACTGCTACCAGCTACCAACAAACCAACATCCCTGCAAGTCATAATCACTCTTCCCTAGCTTTGCAGTCTCCCATAACTTCCCTTACGTACAGCCTAGACATACATCTATATGGCATTCATTCAGTTCTAATGCAACACAAAGCAACTAACCATAGTTCCAGCTCCCAGCTCATACAACTGCGACTCGACCATTATAAACTCATATGTAGCTTCACTCCCTTCATAAACAACAGCTACCAGAACCATTGCACCATCACAGGCCACCTGCAACATGGTTTAGCTACTTTAGGACTTCAACTCAGCTACAATTTTTCCTCCATACTCAGGTTCACCAGTCTTGCAATCACCATCTTGTCTCTGGCAGCAACAACTGAACCCAGCTTCCATCTCCTATCATGCAACATAAGCTCTACCTCAAGCCCTTCATCAGCAGCTGCTACACAACTTCCACCTCCCTGTAATTGCTCCAACTCTTGTTAGCTGCCAATTACAACTCCATCACTGCATCAACACCAACTAGTCCTTGAAATCACTGTTTAAATCCAACTCATCAGCTGTAGCTCAGATTCAATCTCTTCTTGTAACATCAACAACACAAATACATTTCGCTACCATCTCTATCACCTTGAGTTCAGCCTAAACCCCGTTTTCTAAATTTTCTTTTCCTTCTCAGCCAACAGCAGAACAACATTCTCGGTGCCAAACACCCAATCTGGTGAACCCTTTATATCCAGGATCCGTGTTGCTTTTGTATTCAAATTCTAACCCCAATTTCTTTGTTGATTCTTCATGGTTCAAACCCTAATTTCAGCCATCAAACCCATGTCAAATTTCTTCCTCTTGCACTCAACAGCATCACCAGGAAACCCAATCTCTTCTCGATCTGATTTCTTCTTTATTTCACAGATTCTGGCCATCAATCTTCTCACAGCAAAAACTTGATTATCACACTCCCATTTCATCTGTGAATCTCTGCATCTCCACCCTTGAATCAGCCTCAGATCCTTCACCAGTAGCAGACCTTCTTCATCATCACAAAACCCCTCTTAAATCTTTACTAATTTCTCCGTTACTTCCTCTACATGAATGTTAACGAAATAAGCCGCCATAGCTCAGCTCTCTGAAATGTAATGGATTGTAATGGAGAATGACATTCCCGATCTGGTCTAGGGGCATGTAATGAACCAAATTACTATAGGCAACCAACAATTGGATAAGGGCGACCTAAGCAATCCTTTCAACTGTCAGTTCTAGGGAACTGACAAGCTTCATCGATGCTTTTATTCATAATTTTCTCGTATGACGTTCGAGTGACCTCCTTCTTTCGCCTATAGCTTCGCCTTTCCGTTCTCGTCACCATGATGAAAATAAATCCAACATTTGAGCAAGTTCCACTTCTTTTTGCTCGAATGACTCCAAAGCACCTAGTAACTCAAAAGTAAACATAAGATACATAATTCACACGAAAACATAGCAAAGAAAGCATAAACTATAGATATAAATGAAGGTGTTTATGACACCTATCACCGTCCAAGTTGTTTCATATATTAATCAGGCTCACAGATTTCTATCTGTTTGATTTGCTGATTACATTAAGAAACAAAGATATAACTCTTTGATACACTTTTTTAAAGATTGAATCTGGATGTCTAGTTGATTCTCTTGAAAGTATATTGGAGTTAGTCCATACAGATTGCCGAAACGAAATATTGGGTGTGGTTGTTAAACCCCCGCTTTTTCAATTGGTATCAGAGCAGGAAAACATGTTTAAGACCTCATAAGTCTGTGTTTGTAGCAATCTGACTCTATGGACAGTAGTGTTATCTCTGATAAAAGCATCACCAGGAACAAAAGTTCTTTTTCTATAAAATATATTAAAGACAAAGATTTGTCAATCTCAAATATAGATGAACCTTGTGTTCCAACGAAATAGACTTGCATTGACAAATGTTACCCTGATTACCTTACCGACGAGTCTGACTCTGAAGTAGAAAGGGAAGCAGCCAAAGAGAGTGCAATGATTCTAAAACTTGTTAGAATCCAGGCTGATGAAATCAATCGGTTGAAACACAAAGTCAATATTCTTATTGGTATGGTAAATGATCGTGACTCTCAATTAAAGGATCTTCAAGAGGAAATCTCCTCGGTCTGTTATTCACGAACCCTGCTCAAGGTAAAACTCAAAGAGGATGCTTTGGAAATTGAAGTCTTTTGAGTAAACTCTCTATTCAAGGATGTTCCGATGAGTCCACCATACCAATTGCTTCTGATTTAACTGTAAAAAATTCAGTCTCAGAAGCTAAATCGAAATCCCTTCCTATTGGAAAAGATGTGCTTGTTTCTTCCTCTAATCAAGAAATCTCCACATCACATAGAAGGAGGATATCCCCTAACGATGGTGTTAAGGCAATTCACTCTAATCACGCTTGTGATCAGAAAGTGTGTCTATTTTGTGATTCAAAAGGACATGTTGAACAAAAGAAAAAATCAAGGTTGAATGACAATTCTATTGTTCGACTTCAATACACCTTGGATTTAATTCTCAAAGGTGTAACTGACATTCGTATGTCTAAACTAATTGGTTTTAGTACTCACCATGTGAATCGTACCAGGAAGGTCAGTTCGATGTGTTCCTCAAATGTTCAAGCGTGTAACAATAACCTTAAAACAATTCGTCCAAGAAGAGCTCAAGGATTTTCTTCAGTTAAAAAGGGAGATATTGTTGTTCTTAATGCGAACAAGGTACCAAAAGAAGGGAGAAAAAATGAAGGTGTGAAAGACAACCTAAATTTGATAATTGAAGGATACAAGGGACTCATCAACAGGTTGTCAAATTGCTCTGGTCAAAATCCTTCAGGTAAGAATCCATACTATGCGTCGCATTTTCATGATAGTAAATTTTATGATAACGTTTAGCATCAAAAAGGTTTTCTTCCAAAGATTAGGAAAATAAGGTTTAACCAAGAACAACATTCATTTGATGAGATCAAAGCTCATACTTGTGCTAATTAATCACAAGGTTGAAATCTCACTCACGAAAAATCCTGGTTAAGTGAGATATGATCAGGTATACTTGATGGCAAAATTGTCTTTGATTGTCTAGCTATTTTTTTATCGTTCTTAGATGGATCATCATTCACAAACATTTTTTCATAAGTATTTGTGTTTGATTTATCGTTGATTTTCTTTTTGAATTTTAATGTGTCAAAAATGCTACTCTTATGCTCTGAGTTTTTCTCCTGAGAGAATATAAAATTTATTGAGCTAAGATTTGTGAATATATTCACTTAGCAAAATTTTGCTTTGCAAACAGTTTTCTTGGTTTGCATTTTCTGTTGCTTGAGTGTTTTCCGTCTATGGGTCAAGTTTGTGTTCGTATGGGTACCCGTGTTATGTCACGAACCAACTATGGAAACCCTAAAATTTGTTTCCCCGAGAAACCATTTAAATACCAAACCTTTTTAGGTGAGTACGCATACTCTAGGTTATTTTTCTTATCAAGAATGGCATCACCTTCTGGCACTTGTAATTTTGCAAAAGGTTTTCTTGATAAGGGTTTTGGTTTCGAGTTCAAAGGGGAGAAAAAAATAACCCTTGTAGAAGTTGAAGATTCTTCTTATCAATCACCTGATATATATTCAGACATTGAGGATTACGAAGAAATTTCTGCTGAAGTGGTTATCGATTTTATTAAGTTGAAGATTCTTCTTCTCAATCACTTGATATCTGTAACACCCCGTGTTTTTAGCATGGCGCATGCTAAAAGATGCGCCATTTGTTTGTGATGAAGCTTCATCCAAAGCTTCCTTTGCATGGTGAGATGCATTTGGCCCTGGGCCATATCTGGTGCCAAGTAAGGCACATCGCATATGCATATTGGCTAAGGCCAATATGGCATTGGTTGGAAGCTACATTGGCCAAGAGCCAACCCTGCATCAAATGATGCATTAGGTCAGATTAGGTAGATGACCTTGAAAATGTACGGCCAACATGGCCGGACATCGGGTTGTGATGGACGGCCAACATGGCCGGACATCGGGTTGGCAGTGGACGGCCCACATGGCCGGACAGTGGAACTGGCATGTGAGACAGGACTGAATGTACAACCATCTTGGCCGGTCATTCAGAAATTCATGGCAACGGCCATGAATAGTGAAGCAAGCATGTCAATATGCTCCCCTTTCCATACTTGTAGAAATTCCATTAAGACATATAGAGAGAGGGGTAGTTGGTTGAAGGTGCATATGCGGACTATGTACCAAGTAAGCTTCATAGCTTAGCCGGAAGAGTATAAATGATACCTAAGGCTCATTTATAGTTGCGTAGCCTCGCGAAGAGGGCATTTGGTGCTTAGGCAGCGTTATGCCATATTGCGGACCAAACATGCATCACTTGGATGCATTTTGACGGAACGGCCTATACGGACTAGGCCATTACCACTATTGCTTGGCCACGGCCTAGCAAACGAGTTGGAATGAGTTGCTTGTCCCTTAGAGGATGAACTACGGTCTGTGCTTGATCCCTTTAGAGTAGGGAAGGGTACGTAGGCAGCCACAATGAGTTGCAGCATTGCCGGTCCAGCACGTTAGCCCCTCATATCATCTAAGCTCGGTAGCTCGACGCAAGAGATGATTGTGGCCAGACTTGATGAGGCTTAGTTGCATGCCAGTAAGTGGATGCTCATACTTCCTATCAAGCTACAAAGAGCAAGCTATAGCCTATCTGGAGGCGAAAAAACCGAGTGTCGTAATTTGGCTCAAGAGGAGTCCATTTTGATGGGAAACGGCCCAAAGATCAAGACCCACATGGTCACCAGAATTTAGCCAAATTCCATTGTTTAGAGCCTCAAAAGGCCGTTTTTGCCGTTTTAAGAAAGTTTTTGGTTTTCTTAATAAACCTTTTGCGGAACAATGGTAAGTTGGAGCGGTGTGGAAGCTAAGTTAGCTGTGTCATGCTCCATGAGCATGCTTGCAAGGGTAAATGGACGTGCATTTGCCTAGCCCTAAGGCCCGGATCGTAGCTTCATCATGGCGCACCGGGGGAGGTATGGCCTGCGGGGCAACGCGCCAAAGGCGTAATTTTCCGGTCCGTCACAGTTGGTATCAGAGCAAGTTCCGAGATAACTCTAGGGACTTGTGCGGAGTGGACTCATTGGCGATTATTTTCCTTAATGGAAACTTAAAGTTGGAGAGTAGGCTAACTTTTGCGCGGAAAGAGTTTGTAACTTCTTGGCCAGTTACTATGCGAATCGAGTTGAGCTTGTATAAGTACTGTGAGTTTTTCAGGCCTCTGTGGCACCCCGCTTACGAGCATCCGGTAGACCGTCTGGGACGGTGGGTAGACAATGTGACTGATCATCCCCACACGTTGGCACTGGCCAAGGGTGTGCGCTTGTCAGGCCCTATTAGCATCCCACTTACGAGTGGCAACCCGGTAAATCCGTCAGGGACGGTGGCTTGCATCCAACTGCATTGGCATTAGAGATTGGTCCTCACGGTGTTGCGTTGAGTTTTTCCTTGTCATTTCGATGACATCTTTCAACTTGTGAACCTTAGGGATTCCTGGGTGGTAGTATGGGATGCTATCTGGGATACCTTGTCGAGATATCCTCTTGGCACTGGCCAATTACGATTCTTGGTTTTGTTGTGGGCACTTTTTGGATTCTTGGGCAGGTGGTATGGGACATGTGCTCAGAAGGTCTAAATTGTTGTTCATGACAACTTGAAGAAACCCGTGATTTCGAGCATCCGGTATGGGACTTTTGCTCGAAATCCAACTCGAAGAGATTGTCCACAATAGTTTTGGTTTTGAATTTCGGGGACGAAATTCTTTGAAGGGTGTGATAATGTAACACCCCGTGTTTTTAGCATGGCGCATGCTAAAAGATGCGCCATTTTTTTGTGATGAAGCTTCATCCAAAGCTTCCTTTGCATGGTGAGATGCATTTGGCCTTGGGCCATATCTGGTGCCAAGTAAGGCACATCACATATGCATATTGGCTAAGGCCAATATGGCATTGGTTGGAAGATACATTGGCCAAGAGCCAACCCTGCATCAAATGATGCATTAGGTCAGTTGGGTAGATGACCTTGAAAATGTACGGCCAACATGGCCGGACATCGGGTTGGCAGTGGACGGCTAACATGGCCGGACAGTGGAACTGGCATGTGAGCCAGGAATGAATGTACATCCATCCTGTCCAGTCATTCAGAAATTCATGGCAACGGCCATGAATAGTGAAGCAAGCATGTCAATATGCTCCCCTTTCCATACTTGTAGAAATTCCATTAAGACATATATAGGGAGGGGTAGTTGGTTGAAGGTGCATATGCGGACTATGTACCAAGTAAGCTTCATATCTTAGCCGGAAGAGTATAAATGATGCCTAAGGCTCATTTATAGTTGCGTATCCTCGCGAAGAGGGAATTTGGTGCTTAGGCATCGTTATGCCATATTGCAGACCGAACATGCATCACTTGGATGCATTTTGACGGAACGACCTATACGGACTAGGCCATTACCACTATTGCTTGGCCACGGCCTAGCAAACGAGTTGGAATGAGTTGCTTGTCCCTTCGAGGATGAACTACGGTCTGTGCTTGATCCCTTTAGAGTAGGGAAGGGTACGTAGGCAGCAGCAATGAGTTGCAGCATTGCCGGTCCAGCACGTTGGTCCCTCATATCATCTAAGCTCGGTAGCTCGACGCAAGAGATGATTGTGGCCAGATTTGATGAGGCTTAGTTGCATGCCAGTAAGTGGATGCTCATACTTCCTATCAAGCTACAAAGAGCAAGCTATAGCCTATATGGAGGCGAAAAACCCGAGTGTCGTAATTTGGCTCAAGAGGAGTCCATTTTGATGGGAAACGGCCCAAAGATCAAGACCCACATGGTCACCAGAATTTAGCCAAATTCCATCGTTTAGAGCCTCAAAAGGTCGTTTTTGCCGTTTTAAGAAAGTTTTTGGTTTTCTTAATAAACCCTTTGCGGAACAAGGGTAAGTTGGAGCGGTGTGGAAGCTAAGTTAGCTGCGTCATGCTCCACGAGCATGCTTGCAAGGGCAAATGGACGTGCATTTTCCTAGCCCTAAGGCCCGGATCGTAGCTTCATCATGGCGCATCGGGGGAGTTACGGCCTGCGGGGCAACGCGCCAAAGGCGTAATTTTCCGGTCCGTCACAATATCTATTCAGACATTGAGGATTATGAAAAAAATTCTGCCGAAGTGGTTCTCCATTTATCAATCACTTTGAGGAAGCAAAACTGCAGCTTGTTGATACTATGAAGGACCTTGATGTGTTACGAACTGAGTTGAAAAAGGTTAACTCTGACCTTGTTCTCATGAAGTCACATGTTAAGGATCTTCTCAATGAGGATATCTTCTCTAAAGAAGCAGTTGATGTTGTCAACCACAAGCTCAAAGGTCTTGAAACCCGTGAAGCTTCCGAACGTAAACTCTGATCGTAGCTTGTGATCGGTTGTGTTTTTAGAGTTATCTTTAAATTATTTTGTCTAGGAAACTTCTTATGAGAATTTATTCTTGTGTTTTTAATAAGGATAACTAGGGTTATGAATAGCAATTATTGTGATTACACATAGCTATTGCCAACGGTTTTCATCTTGCAATGTTTTAGATTTATTTTTTTAAATTCTAAGTTATTTGGATGATGATTTTGCAGTATTAATTTTTTTTGGTTTCATATATTGCAAAAATTGTTGTGGGATATGTGTGTTTACGTCCGTGAACTATGATTGTCCCATATATGCTCAAAAGTTAAGTCTATCATATGTTTGTATGCAAATATTGATGAAAGATAGAATGAACTTTTGACAACAAAGATTAAGTCTATTATATGTCATTATGCAAATATTTGATGAAAAATAGAATGAATCTTTGTATATTCCGCAGTATTGGTCTTTCCCTGATCCACATCCTTGTGAAAGTAATGTGTGGCTCCGTAAGTTTTCTTATACTTCCGATTAAATTAATCATTTCCTTTGTGGTTAATTCAGTTGAGATTTTTGGATACAAATTCATGTCTCATGTGATTTGTTAATGTCCAAAGAAATCCTTCTTTTTGTATAAAAGTAAGGTCGCTCTTGTTGTTCTTTCGAAAATGACATTTTATGGGGGAGAGTTCTTAATTGAACTTGTGCTTAATTGCCAAATCTTTGTGGGGAGTGCGGTTGTGGAATATTGTAGGAGTTATCTTGTATCTTTATAAACTCCTTGATGAATACACTAAGTTTTGACTATGTGAAATCATCGAAACAAAGTTGATATGTTCTCTTTTGGTCATGAAGTATCTCTATGGAAATTTCATTATGATCCGCTAGTTTTCGTACCTTTGCCAATTTATATTGGCAAAAAGGGGGAGAATTATTGTGTAGTTCGCACTACAAATACATATGGTTTACGGATCATTATATAAGGGGGAGTGGTTTTCATTGTGAGATGAAGTATTGACTAAAAGGGAGTGATACATATCACCATAGTATTGTTGTCAAAGTTGTGATACAATTGAACTTTGATGTTGTGTAATAATACTATGACACTGTATAATAATTATCGAGAGCAATTGTTTTCTAATTGTTATGGCTACGGATCTTCAACAACTATTATGTTGAGTTGAACACGTTCAGAATCACTGGAGTACATTAGGTTTCCCAGTTGCTAGAGTTCTCCCTTATATAGTCTTCAAATCAGGGTTTGATAGCTTTGGAACAAAGCAATTAATATTCACCGTTAGATGAACTCCTGATCAGATTCAAGCTAATATCTTTCAACCGTTAGATCAAACTTAGCTTGTTACACATAAATGAAATGTACCTTCATTTAGATATGGGTAACCGTACCTAAACGTGTACACTTAGTTGGCTCAACAATAGTTAACCGAAGTTAGCCATATGAACACTTTCATATCTACCTGTTTATGGGTAAAAATCGTTTCCGCCGATTTTAGTAAATTCGGTAGGTGAGTGAGAAACTGGTTTAAACCCTAAACAAATGTGTTGCACGTGAGAACTTTATAGATTCGAGAGATCAATCTGTACAAGTCCGGCCTAAACCAAGAAATGGTCGTTCCAGACTTGCTTCGGTCACAAAGTGGAGGAGAAGGGTTGATTTGGGGAGGGAAGCAAAGAAAGGTGTTGAGACCAGAATAATGCAGGAGAGTAGTGTCTCGACTTGTATCGTAAAGTGAAAGCTTAAGAAGCTTGCAAGAGATGAAAGCTTTTTGGAGAGCTTGCAAAGTTGCCTTTTCGAGAGTGTTGTATTTTTCTCCCGACCGAGACTTGTTGTCCCAATGGAAATAGGTAAGACCTATTTATACAAGTTGAGATTGAAACGTACCCTGGCCTCATGAAGGAAGAGAGTAAAGGGTGAAATAATGGGATGAGGTGGTAACCGCATGGTGTTAATGGGTGAAACGTTTTCACCATTATTTCCTCATTTATTTGACCGCTTTATTCCTATTCACGCTTTGTTAATGTGAGCGTAGTGTACGCCGCAAGTGTGACCGCCAAACCAAGACCACGGAAAGCATCCCCCAGTTGTGTTGATGTCTCGAGTGTTGGTTGCATCTTGAGTGCAAGTGGTGCTTTGCTAGGGGCGCATGTGGCATGTGCCAATGGCATGTGCGAATGCCTTTGTTGCGAGTTGCACCTCGAGCGCAAGTGGCAATGCCGGAGCTGCTAGTGGCGTGTGTGGCATGTGCCAATGGCATGTGTGGAATGCCTTGGTGGTAGGTTGTACGCTGAGTGTAAGTGGCAATGCATAGAGCTGCTAGTCGCATGTGCGGAATGCCTTGGCGGTAGGTTGCACGGTTTGCAAGTTAGGCTACCAGCGTGGGTTTTGGCATGTGCCAATGGCGCGTACGGCCAAGTTGGCCTAGGTTGCACGGCTTTCAAGTTGGGCTACCAGCATGCGTGTTTTGCATGCGCCAATGGCATGCGTGGCCAAGTTGAATCATGGCCCGTGATTACAAAAGCTACTAGCGAGCGTGTTGGCATGTGCCAATGGCATGCTCGGCCATTAGGGCCACGTCCTGGTAAGAAAAGCTACCAGCGAGCGTGTTGGCATGTTCCAATGGCATGCGTGGCCAATTTTGGTCGCGCCTTGGTAGAAAAAGCTACCAGTGAGCGTGTTGGCATGTGCCAATGGCATGCGTGGCCAATTTGGGTCGCGCCCTGGTAGGAAAAGCTACCAGCGAGCGTGTTGGCATGTGCCAATGGCATGCGTGACCAATTTGGGTCGCGCCCTAGTAGGGAAAAGCTACCAATGAGCGTGTTGGCATGTGCCAATGGCATGCGTGGCCAATTTGGGTCGCGCCTTGGTAGGAAAAGCTACCAACGAGCGTGTTGGCATGTGCCAATTGCATGCGTGACCAATTTGGGTCGCGCCCTGGTAGGAAAAGCTACCAGCGAGCGTGTTGGCATGTCCCAATGGCATGCGTGGCCAATTTGGGTCGCGCCTTGGTAGAAAAAGCTACCAGCGAGCGTGTTGGCATGTGCCAATGGCATGCGTGGCCAATTTGGGTCGCGCCCTGGTAGGAAAAGCTACCAACGAGCGTGTTGGCATGTGCCAATGGCATGCGTGGCCAATTTGGGTCGCGCCTTGGTAGAAAAAGCTACCGGCGAGCGTGTTGGCATGTGCCAATGGCATGCGTGGCCAATTTGGGTCGCGCCACGGTAGGAAAAAAGCTACCGTGAGCGTGTTGGCATGTGCCAATGGCATGCGTGGCAATTTGGCCTAGGTTGCATGATTTGCAAGCCTAGGCGTGGGCTCCATTTTGGCATGGCATGGTTAGGGCCAACGTAAGGGTGCTTGGCTTAGCGTGACGTGACTAGCGTAGCTAGGGCCAAGGCGAGTGCGTTTGGCATGGCGCGGCTAGCTCGGGCTAAATGTGGTGGCATGATTTGCCATTGGCACAGAGGTGCGGCTAGCATGTTTGGCATGCTTTGGCGCGTTTGGTGTGGCTGACATGATTTGCCATTAGCACAGAGGTGCGGCTAGCTTGGGCTAGGTGTGGTCGGCATGATTTGCCATTGGCACGAGGTGCGCTAACATGGTTGGCATGCTTTGGCGCGTTTTGGTGTGGCTGGCATGATTTGCCATTGGCGCAGAGGTGTGGATAGGGCCAAGGTAAGTGTGTTTGGCTTGGCGTGGTGTGATTAGCGTAGCTAGGGCCAAGGCAGAGTGCATTTGGCATGGCGCGGCTAGCTCGGGCTAAATGTGGCTGGCATGATTTGCCATTGGCACGGAGGTGCGGCTAGCATGGTTGGCATGCTTTGGCGCGTTTGGTGTGGCTGGCATGATTTGCCATTGGCACAGAGGTGCGGCTAGCTTGGGCTAGGTGTGGCTGGCATGATTTGCCATTGGCACGGAGGGGAATTAGGGTTTTGTTCGTCGTAACCCTAATTTGAAAAAATACCCCTTATTAATTACTGATTACATGCATTAAATGTCCTAATAAATGTGTCACTGGTGACATTAGGTTATTTGGGGTTTTACGATTTTACCCTTTGTTTAAAAACCACCATCAACATTAAGTCCCCTGCTTAACTCGGAACATGAGCTTTGTTGCGAGGTAAGCATAAGATGGTGACAAACTATCAACAACAAACTGTAAAGAAAATTGAGGAGGCTCGTCTGACCTTTTTATAAATAGGATTTGGAATCCTTGCCTCTGGCAGTTTTGCGCTAATCGGGAGGCTGGCACAATTGGGTAGTTAGTGTCGTGAGAGACAGAAGTCAGGCGTCATTGAGAAGTTGTTGCGAGTTGGGAAGCTGAGCGTGCTAGCTGGTGGGACCGGCGCAAGGTGGGGAAGCTGAACGTGCTTGCTGCGGGACTTGGGCGGTCATTGGGAAGTTGGCGTGAGTTAGGAAACTGAGCGTGCTAGCTGGTGGGACCGGCACAAGGTGGGGAAGTTGTGCGCGCTTGCTGGCGTGGCTTGGGCGGTCATTGGGAAGTCAAGGCGCAATTGGTGGGACCGTGCAACTTGGGCGTCGTTGGGAAGTCGGGCGCCCTTGTGGGCCCGTTCCTTACACGCACGATTTTTGGTAAAGGGAAATCCTTCCCTATTTCAGAATCTTCACGCCCATATATATAAAATCCATATCTCTCATCTTGCACTTTGTTCTTTCATCTTTTCGTACTAGCGCAGAGTCGCAAAGAGAAACCGGCTTCGGGTATGTCTTCCAAGATACTTTTCTTGTTTCCCTTTTCACGTAGGTGTAAACCCTAAGAGTAGGCGTTTTCATAATCCTTGCAATGATATTGCGCATAGGATTTCTTGGCGTGATTCTTGTAGAAAATATTGTATATATACTGCATATATGATTCAAACCCGTAGAAAAAAATGCTCCATATATAATTTTGAACCCGAAGAAGGATACCATAGACGCATTCGATCCCGTAGAAAATACTGCGTATATAGTTTTGAACCCGAAGAACGATACTGCAGACGCACTTGAGCCCGTATAAAATACTGCGTATATAATTTTGAACCCTGAAGGAAATACTGCATGTGTAGTTTTGAACCCGCAGAGAATACTGTATATGAATCCCGAAGAAGAATATTGTTGTTTATGAATCCCGAAGAAGTATACTGTATATGTGCTTCATATGACTTCGAACCCATAGGAAATATTGCATATATGAATTTCGGACTACAAGAAAATACCGCGCGTGCGCTTTGAACCCGTAGAAAAATGCTCCATATATAATTTTGAACCCGAAGAATGATACTGGCAGACGCACTTGAGCTCGTATAAAATACTCGCGTATATAATTTTGAACCCCGAAGAAAATATTGGGTGTGCGGTTTTGAGCCGCAAAGAATACGCCTTTTTTTTTTTTTTGTATTTCAGGTTTTCCTTTTTGTTGGGCGCGGTTATGTGTCGTGGAGATAATTTCGTCTTTCTCCGTGTGCGATATCTCGTTACTAAGTTGTTATGAAGAAATCCGACAAGATGTTACCCGAACAAAATTTTGCCTCATCGAAGGATGTTCATAGTTCCAAACCAAACACGGATGACGAATTCTTTGCTAGACCCTCGCCCCGCTCGGAAGAATCACCCCGTGTTTCGTGCCAATTTTGTTAACCGGTGGTGAAGATGAAAAGAAGACACGTTCGGTTCGCCCAGAGAACACCATACGGTTCTGTCTGCATAAAGGGGTATATTCTTCTTCCAACATTGATTTCAGGATGTGTCAAAGCCCATTGCGTTCTTTTGATAGATGGGTTGAGTTCATGGTGAGTAGGGAGCACATAAATACCAACTTGACTCGAGCGCAGATTATTGATCTTTGTCGAGCTTGATGAAATCTCCAGATTAGGAAGGATATCCTCGGCTTGGTTGCTTTCATCTCCAGATGGTGTTCGTACACCCATACGATCATATGTAGATGGGGTGAAATAACTTTCTCCTTGGAGAGTGTGGCTCTCTTCTTGTCAATCTTCCTGAATCCGGAATCTTAATATCCGATTGTCCAAGGTGAGGAGAATATGTGGGAAGACCTTGCCACTAAGTTGGGAGATTACACTCGAAAAGACTCCACTGCAAAGTCGAAGGATTCTGTCCGGAAAGAAGATGAGTGCTTTTACAGCTGGTGGATATCTCAATGGTTTCCGGACGAGCTGGAACCTAAACAGAGAAGCAGTGATCTTCATGTTGCAGCATTTTTGGCTCTCTGGTTGTCTAGAGACATTTTTGATGACGTTTCCAGCAAGAAGGAAATAAGACCCGAGTTGCTAGTAATTGTCATGTGAAGTTAGCAAAAGGTGAAGTTCTTCCCATTGGCAAGTTATTCCTTGGTTCCCCGTATGTGCATCTGGATCACCTAGTTGCGAACATGCGAGTTTCGAATGGTTTCATGAAAGTGGATTCATATGTGCACGTTGATTTTCCTCGTAAGCCTGGCTATGGGAGCACTTTGAGAAGTATGCTCCGAAACCGTTGCCTTCGATTCCCGCGAGTTGGGGCGCCTCCCGAATTCTTCGATGGGTGAACAAGCGTCCAAAAGTTGGCATGAGCTTGGTTAGTTTTCTCGGTAAGTCGCATGAAATCGCGCCCATGGGAGCTTGGTCCATAGGTCGGTGACTCAAATTGACACCTTGCTTCTCTCCGATCGTGTCTTTATCTTCTGACGGCAACTTGAGTATTGGTGAAAACTTGTTTATTCAAAGTTGCATGTCCGGCTATATGCCGTCTTTCTTCATGGGGTCTTTCCGAATAGCTGCTTACAATATTGACCATGCCGCTCGTCACATGGGTTTCGATCAAGAGGTGCCTCTTGCTTACCACCGGTGGTTCCTAAGGATTCATTGCATGCCGCCCTCAATGCCAGTGCCCTTGAGATAGTATCCGCCTTCCCTTCTTTCGACGGAAGAGTAACTTCGACGACTTTTGGCTATAATGAGTTCTCGTACGATGAGTTCACTAAGATCCAAGATTTTGTAAATAACGTGGTGGAGAATGTTCGTTGTAAACCTTCCCCAGCCAGCTTTTGAAGAAGTATCCAATGTTGAGAGATCCCAGCGAAAGTTGCCTCGGCAACTCGGAAAGTCCCCGTGCAAAGGAACAGAACGAAGAATCGTGTTTGGGCGGGTTCCGGCGGTTTCAAAAGATCCTTCCAGCTCTCGTGTCTTTCAGTTATTCCAATAACCAGGTATGTGTCGCCTCCTTGTTGGTTTGTCTCAAAACACGTGAATTTCTCATGAAAACATGTGTCTTGTTTCTTCCAGAGCTTCGGTAGTGTTAATGCTTTCACGCCCTTGCACGTTTCCGTGAGACGGAAATTTCTTCGAAGAATTCGGCGGCACCGAGCCTACTCATAGTGGTGATGAGTCGAGAAAGAAGAAAGTTCGACAAGTGAGAGTGATTCCTCTGGCAGCACTGGCTCTTTCTCGGGAAGTGGTTCGGTGAGTTTCGCGCTTCTTTTCTCTTCTTCCGTTTCCTTTTTTTTTTTTTTTTTTTTTTAAATGTCTAACTCAAGTTCGCAGGAGGAATCTGGTTCGGAGGACGATTCTGGGGTGGAGCCACACGAAAACTTGCCTTTGGTGACCACCACCGTGACTTGGAGATGGGAGTTAGCCAATTGTCGGCACAAATGTGGTTCAAAAGGTGGATGGTTCTCTCGATGGTTGTTGTCGTAGCATGGAAGAAGACCCTTTGCGAGTCGTGAGGCCGATTCACGGGCGCCATTTTTGATCCCCCGTACTTGGTTCCTTATCCAGGTTATGTCTTTGGTTGGCGGTTTCGTCAGATCGGCTAAGTATGAGGCGTTGTACACCGAATCTGGGAGAAGTACGGACATATGGCCACAACCAAGAAGGTCACTAGTCGATTTGCGCTGGTTAAGCGTGTGGAAGAGGCTTTATCTTCCATCGAGGATATGCGTGAGGTGACCGGTCCCACCGTTTCAAGACGTTATTGCCGATCGGGAGCACCATCGCGACGTGTGCGTAGAAAAGGAGTTTAACGCTTCGTGGTTTGTCGAAGGCCTTGCCGAGATCCGTAGTCGAAAGATGCAAAGAACCGAAAGCCTTTCTGCAGAGGAGATTGCACGACGGAGGTAGAACTCGAAAAGCTTTCCAAGATGTTAACTATGAAGAGAGCCGCTCTTGATGACGCAAAGTTGACTTTCTCCAAGAAAAGCAGACCCTCATTGGATGATTTTCCTTGAATGTTTCTCTGTTAAACTTTCATTTAGGTTCTTCTTCTTTTTTTTTTTTTTTTTTTTTTTTGAAAAACATACTTGGATGTCCGGTTCAAGGTTCGATTTGGTTTTGATAGACAATTGGTAGCTTTTGAGGATATTGGATTATTTCTGGGATGAATGGTTTTGATAATATAACTCTGATTATGTTTTGTGAAAGGAATATTGCTTTTATGAAAGTGTGTGCTAGCAATAGGCACAAGACGCAGTAGTATGACGGTTTTATTAAGAACCTAAAACAGATCGTATATCTTGCCCAGTCTAAATTTACTCACTTCATAGGTTTTTGCGAACACGCCCCTCTCCATGTGAAAGGCGGCTTTGCTGGTAGCATCGCCAGCAAGTCCCCAATCGTTAGTAGCATCTTCAGCGAGTCCCAGTGTAGTTTTTACAACCGGTAAACGGGTGGTCTGGCAGTTGAGTCGGATTGGGTCGCCGGGTTGTCTGGCGATTGAGTCGGATTGAGTCGCCTTCCCCTACCATCTTGACATCTCGGGTTGAAAAACGAGATCGACAGTCGACATTGTAGCCGATAGATCAATCCTCCCGCTGTGGGTCGCCAATTGTTTATGGGTAAAAATCGTTTCCGCCGATTTTAGTAAATTCGATAGGTGAGTGAGAAACCGGTTTAAACCCTAAACAAATGTGCTGCACGTGAGCACTTTATAGATTCGAGAGATCAATCTGGACAAGTCCGGCCTAAACCAAGAAATGGCCGTTCCAGACTTGCTTCGGTCACAAAGTGGAGGAGAAGGGTTGATTTGGGGAGGGAAGCAAAGAAAGGTGTTGAGACCGGAATAGTGGGAGAGTAGTGTTTCGACTTGTATCGGAAAGTGAAATCTTAGGAAGCTTGCAAGAGATGAAAGCTTTTGGAGAGCTTGCAAAGTTGCCTTTTCCGAGAGTGTTGTATTTTTCTCCGACCGAGACTTGTTGTCCGGTGGAAATAGGTAAGACCTATTTATACAAGTCGAGATTGAAACATACCATGTCCTCATGAAGGAAGAGAGTAAAGGGTGAAATAATGGGAGGAGGTGGTAACCACATGGTGTTAATGGGTGAAAACATTTTCACCATTATTTCCTCATTTATTTGACCGCTTTATTCCTATTCACGCTTTCTTAAGGTGAGCGTAGTGTACGCCGCAAGCCGTGACCGCCAAACCAAGACCCCGGAAAGCATCCCCGTTTGTGTTGATGTCTCGAGTGTTGGTTGCATCTTGAGTGCAAGTGGTGCTGCTAGGGGCGCATGTGGCATGTGCCAATGGCATGTGCGGAATGACTTTGTTGCGAGTTGCACCTCGAGCGCAAGTGGCAATGCCAGAGCTGCTAGTGGCGTGTGTGGCATGTGTGGAATGCCTTGGTGGTAGGTTGTACGCTGAGTGTAAGTGGCAATGCATAGAGCTGCTAGTGGCATGTGTGCCATGTGTGGCATGTGCGGAATGCCTTGGCGGTAGGTTGCACGGTTTGCAAGTTAGGCTACCAGCGTGGGTTTTGGCATGTGCCAATGGCGCGTACGGCCAAGTTGGCCTAGGTTGCACGGCTTTCAAGTTGGGCTACCAGCATGCGTGTTTTGCATGCGCCAATGGCATGCGTGGCCAAGTTCAATCATGGCCCGTGTTTAGAAAAGCTACTAGCGAGCGTGTTGGCATGTGCCAATGGCATGCTCGGCCATTAGGGCCACGTCCTGGTAAGAAAAGCTACCAGCGAGCGTGTTGGCATGTTCCAATGGCATGCGTGGCCAATTTTGGTCGCGCCTTGGTAGAAAAAGCTACCAAATGAGCGTGTTGGCATGTGCCAATGGCATGCGTGGCCAATTTGGGTCGCGCCACGGTAGAAAAAGCTACCAACGGCGTGTTGGCATGTGCCAATGGCATGCGTGGCCAATTTGGGTCGCGCCACAGTAGGAAAAGCTACCAACAGCGAGCGTGTTGGCATGTGCCAATGGCATGCGTGGCCAATTTGGGTCGCGCCTGGTAGGAAAAGCTACCGGCGGCGTGTTGGCATGTGCCAATGGCATGCATGGCCAATTTGGGTCGCGCCTTGGTAGAAAAAGCTACCAATGAGCGTGTTGGCATGTGCCAATGGCATGCGTGACCAATTTGGGTCGCGCCCAGTAGGAAAAGCTACCAATGAGCGTGTTGGCATGTGCCAATGGCATGCGTGGCCAATTTGGGTCGCGCCTTGGTAGAAAAAGCTACCAGCGAGCGTGTTGGCATGTGCCAATGGCATGCGTGGCCAATTTGGGTCGCGCCATAGTAGGAAAAGCTACCAGCGAGCGTGTTGGCATGTGCCAATGGCATGCGTGGCCAATTTGGGTCGCGCCTTGGTAGAAAAAGCTATCAGCGAGCGTGTTGGCATGTGCCAATGGCATGCGTGGCCAATTTGGGTCGCGCCTTGGTAGAAAAAGCTACCAGCGAGCGTGTTGGCATGTGCCAATGGCATGCGTGGCCAATTTGGCCTAGGTTGCATGATTTGCAAGCCTAGGCGTGGGCTCCATTTTGGCATGGCATGGTTAGGGCCAACGTAAGGGTGCTTGGCTTAGCGTGACGTGACTAGCGTAGCTAGGGCCAAGGCGAGTGCGTTTGGCATGGCGCGGCTAGCTCGGGCTAAATGTGGTCGGCATGATTTGCCATTGGCACGGAGGTGCGGCTAGCATGTTTGGCATGCTTTGGCGCGTTTGGTGTGGGCGACATGATTTGCCATTAGCACGAGGTGCGGCTAGCTTGGGCTAGGTGTGGCTGGCATGATTTGCCATTGGCACGGAGGTGCGGCTAACATGGTTGGCATGCTTTGGCGCGTTTTGGTGTGGCTGGCATGATTTGCCATTGGCGAACAGGCGTGGATAGGGCCAAGGTAAGTGTGTTTGGCTTGGCGTGGTGTGATTAGCGTAGCTAGGGCCAAGGCAGAGTGCATTTGGCATGGCGCGGCTAGCTCGGGCTAAATGTGGCTGGCATGATTTGCCATTGGCACGGAGGTGCGGCTAGCATGGTTGGCATGCTTTGGCGCGTTTGGTGTGGCTGGCATGATTTGCCATTGGCACGGAGGTGCGGCTAGCTTGGGCTAGGTGTGGCTGGCATGATTTGCCATTGGCACGAAGGGGAATTAGGGTTTTGTTCGTCGTAACCCTAATTTGAAAAAATACCCCCTATTAATTACTGATTACATGCATTAAATGTCCTAATAAATGTGTCACTGGTGACATTAGGTTATTTGGGGTTTTACGATTTTACCCTTTGTTTAAAAACCACCATCAACCACCATCAACACTACCTTATTCATCTTAATCACAACTAGTTCAAATGACTCAAATGAAACTAGTTATAGAGTTGTTCAATCGTTTATATTCTCATAGAAGTATACAAGACACAATTGAAGTAAAATCGGTTTGATTCACTTGAATCAATTCATGAACATTATAGCCACGGTTTGCAAAAGATTGCTATATTATATAAATGTATTAGTTCATGAGATAACCGATTCTAGAACATAACCAACTCAAGTATGCAAACGGTATACCTAAGTAGCCGGACTTGGACTGTGTTTGCCAGTATGCAAACGTGTACGCATACTGCCATACACTTCCAAACTTCAGTTGAAACCAGTACGCGTACATGTACGCATACTACAGTTCCAGACTTCAACTGACTTCGCCAGTACACGTACAAGTACGCATACTAAGTTCCGGTCTTGGATCACACATATGCAAGTACGCATACTGTGCTTATAATCCAATCATGGTTTATTGTTCTAAACTCCCATTTCAATCATTGAAACATTCTTAGAAGATGACAATAGCTGTCTCACACAAACTATTAGCTTCAAAGCAATTTTCAAGTGATGAATGATCAATACGAAACATTCCGAGTCTACATCAAATGACTGTCTCACACAAATCATGTAAGATGTTACCAGGCGATTTTCATATGATCATCTTTTGACTTTCGTCAAGAATATAAGATGAACTTGGTTAAAGCGAAAGCTTACCAACACATATTTCGAGAAATATGCAAGCGAGTTAAACTCAGCTTGAAATATCAAATGTGTATAAATTAAAGTCTATATAGCTATACGACTTTTTTCTCAAATAGGAGATAGAGTAGAAATAGACTTCTGAGCGATCTATGAGTTTAAATCTCCACATACCTTTTGTTGATGAAGTTCCACAAGCTCCCCTTAGTAGTTTTTCTTCTTCAAATGATGAACTTCGGGAAGTCTAAAGCTCAACTACACATTCTATCCTAGTCCGAGACATAGCTATAAGTAGACTAGAAATCAAGACTTATAGTTTTGATCGCTAAACTTGACAAACAAGCTTGAGATATCAACGCTTGAGAATTCGACCGAGCAGTGCTCTAACAACATCAAATGGTTGTCTCATACAAATCATGTAAGATGTTCAAGGTAATTTTCACATGATCATTTTTGACTTAATATTTAGTTTCCAACAAATAAATTGTCTTCAACTAAATTCGTCAAGAATACGATGAACTTAGCTAAAGCTAAAATCTTCTAACACATATTTCAAGAAATAGATAAGCGAGATTAACTCAGCTCGAAATATCAAATGCGTATAATGTAAAAGTCTATATAGCCATACGACATATTCTCATTAGAATATAGAATAGAATAGACTTCTGAGTGATAGATTAGCTTTAGTCTCCACATACCTTTTGTTGATGAAGTTCTTTTAAGCTCTTCGGTAGATCTTCTTCTCCAATTGGTGAACGCCGTGAAGTCTAAAGCTCAACTACACAGTTTTATCCTAATCCGAGACATAGCTATAAGTAGACTAGAAATCAAGTATATAGTTTTGATCAACTAAACTTGACAAACAAGCTTGAGATAGCAACGCTTACGAGTTCGACCGAGCAGTGCTCTAACAATCTCCCCCTTTGTCAATTTTAATGACAAAACTATCAATACATATGGATTACAAAATAGTTAAACTTTGTAGCTTCTCATCCATCATGCTTGATTTCCTGGGCTCTTCAACATCCTTGAATTATTCGTTACTTCAAGTTCTCCATTAATTCTGAATGTGTTGAACTCAGCATCATTGTTGTTGAAGATCCATAGCCATAACAATATGAAAACGAAAGTTCTCAAACATTGTTATTTAGTATCATAGTATTATTGTATAGAATCAAAGTCTAATTGCATCACAACTTGGAAATAATACTATGGTGATATGTATCATTGTCCCTTAGTCAATACTTTCATCTTATAATGAAAACCACTCCCCCTTACATAATGATCCGAAAACTATATGTATGTAGTGTGAACTACCAGATAATTCTCCCCCTTTTTGTCAATATAAATTGGCAAAGGTATGAAAACTATGGGATCATAATGAATTCACAAAAGATAGTTCATGACTAAAAGAGAACATATCAACTTTGTTTTGATGATTTCACATAGTCGAAACTTAGTATATTCATCAAGGAGTTTATAAAGATACAAGTTAACTCCTACAAAATTCCACAACTGATCTCCCCCACAATGATATGGGAATTAAGCACAAGTTCATTTAAGAACTCTCCCCATCATTCCCAAGAGAACAACATGAGCGACCTTAGTTTTACAAGAAAAGAAGGATTTCTTTGGACATTAACAAATCACATGGATTTGTATCCAGAAAACTCGAATAAATTAATCACAAGAAGATCTTATTGATTAATTAATCGGAAACACTCAACATAAGAAAACTTACGGAGTCATACAGTACTTTCATATAAAAGTGGATCATGGAAAGATCAATACTACATAATTTTCTCAAAAAGTTCATTATATCTTTTTATCAATATTTGCATAAAGACATAATAGACTTAACTTTTGATCATATATGAGATAAGCACAGTTCACGAACGTAAACACATATATATCTCATAAAACGTTTGCAAAATATAAACCCAATAAGATTAAATACTGCAAGATCATCTTCCAAATCACTTATAATTTAGATAAATTGAAAAGACGAGGGTATCCAAATATACCTCAATCTAAAACTTTTCCACCTATAAGTCCTTTCTCCGAAAGTGATTGTCTATGGACTGAGTCGAGACAATACAACTAATCGGTTCACACTTTGTGTGATCGTCTATGGATACGAGATCGAGACAATACGACAACAAGATAACTTGCGTGATTGACTATGGATACAAGATCGAGACAATACAACTACGAAGTATGTTTACTTGATAATAGGTTCGGACTTAACCAAACACAATAGGATTGCTATCAAGTAAATAGGAATTAACGTTTGTGTATTTTACTTCTAATTATAATAAAACAATTATAATTGCGGAAATAGAAAAGTAAAAGACACAGCAAGATTTTGTTAACGAGGAAACCGCAAATGCAGAAAAACCCCTGACCTTGTCCAGAATTAAATACTCTCAGGATTAATCCGCTATACAAAATCTAAACCAATTTCGTATAGTTGAGACCAAGCAAATAAATTTATAGTTCACCTACTTCCGTTTGTATCCCTGCGCCTCCAACTTGCAATAAGTCATGCACTTGGAGCAATTCCTTTGGTTCGTATTCCAAACAGTAAAGGAACAACAAATATGTTCGGTAACAACTCTTTTCAAACAACGTGATATGAGTTTGACAAAAGGCTCTTCCGTTTATCCCAATAAACTCCTTTGTCAGGTTCTTAGATCAATCTATCAACAACTACCAAAGTAATTGTTTAGACTATGCAATCAATACTTCGAATCACAAAGAATTGTATTGATGCCGATCTACTCAACTGATCAATCAAGGTTGTCACAAAGATAAATCGATTATAGTTGGATCCCCAGACGATCAAGTTTTGTGCACACCAAAGATTATGAACTCAAATCAGAAATCTTCTTTGTCTTCAAATCTTCTTAAATCTTCAATAAACACCTGCACACAATCAACTTGAATATTTTGTGATCAATCACACACATAACAGAGTCTGTTAACAATGGATTATCACAAGACGTCTTTAGATATACAAACAGTCTAAAGATCCCCGTCGAAACTTCGATCTAGTTTGAGTGAATCTTATATCTGAAGAGAAGATTCTCAAGCATAAACAAACTAGGTGCAATCAAAGTTCAACAATCGTTAGTCAATCAAATCAATCGAAAACTAATAATAAACTGCAATTATCTAGTTTCCCATCAATGGTACTCGTAGAGCTTCCCAATCCAAAAGAAGTCTTTAAAACGAGCGGTCGTAAGAGATTTCGCCTAATTAGGGTACTTTCCTCTCCGAATAGACGGCTCCACATGTAACAACACAACTAGGTAGTTTTGTTGGCTCTGAGGATTAGTTTGCTCGAAATGAAAACTTCAATATTTATAGTCCAAGGAAGTTTGGACACCAAGGAATTTCCAAAACCGAAAATATTCTCAAGATATGCAATATATTTACAAATTCGGTTTCCATAATTCCTGGAAATGCTCTGTCCAAATATTGACCGAAATCTCAGTAGAAAATCTCCAATTAGTAAATGCACATTACTAATTTTTATTTTCTAAAGATATGCATTTTAATTGCTGGAAATTAAGAGCATATAAAACTAAAAACCTTAATTAAAAGATTCTCAATTTATTTCGATCCGAGATTCTCCTTTAGCTATTAAGGAATATCTTTGAATAATAAAAGATAAGAGTTATCACTGCACATGTTCAAAGTATGTTGACATCTTTACTTAGTAAATCCTTTTTCATATTTACAATCGTGGAACCGATTTGCCACACTTCCAAACAAGTTTAGAATTGGTTCATCTGACTTCCAAGAACTATGTGAAAAAGCGGGGGTACAACAACCACACCCAATATTTCTCTTAGCAATCTGTATGGACTAACTCCAATATACTTTCAA
This sequence comes from Papaver armeniacum, assembly GCA_023531295.1. Lineage (NCBI taxonomy): Eukaryota > Viridiplantae > Streptophyta > Magnoliopsida > Ranunculales > Papaveraceae > Papaver > Papaver armeniacum. The sequence goes on along the minus strand of JAJJWW010005741.1, from coordinate 117,669 downwards.
GAGAATCAACTAGACTCAATCTTAATAAAGTATATCAAGGAGTTATATCTCTCTTTCTCGATTCAATTCTTACTCAAGCAAATAGAAATCTGCGAGTCTAATAGAATACAAGAGAAATAACTTAGATGGTACCAAAGACCAATATCCAAGTGTCAATCAATGTAAATCAACAACCAAAGGTTGGATATTCTAATTGATTGAACTTAACGCAAAACCTGTGATATTTCAATTAAATAACAAAATATAATGCGGAATAGAAATAACACAGACACCAGAATTTTGTTAAAGAGGAAACCGCAAATGCAGAAAAACCTCGGGACCTAGTCCAGATTGAACACACACTGTATTAAGCCGTTATAGACACTAGCCTACTACAAACTAACTTCGGTCTGGACTGTAGTTGAACCCCAATCAATCTCACACTGATCCAAGGTACAGTTGCTCTCCTTACGTCTCTGATCCCAGCAGGATACTACGTACTTGATTCCCTTAGCTGATCTCACCCACAACTAAGAGTTGCTACGACCCAAAGTCGAAGACTTTAATAAACAAATCTGTATCACACAGAAAAGTCTGCAATAATAGATAAATCCATCTCCCACAGAAATACCTACAAGTTTTGTTCCGTCTTTTGATAAATCAAGGTGAACATGAACCAATTGATAACCCGGACTTATATTCCCGAAGAACAACCTAGTATTATCAATCACCTCACAATAATCTTAATCGACGCGGCGAAAGAAGATATTGTGGAATCACAAACGATGAGACGAAGATGTTTGTGACTACTTTTATATCTTGCCTATCGGAGATATCAATCTCAAGCCAATCGTACTCAATACGATAGAAACAGCAAGATCAGATCACACAACTATAAGAAAGTAGTATCAGTCTGGCTTCACAATCCTAATGAAGTATTCAAGTCGTTAACCTACAGGGTCTCGGTAGAAACCTAAGGTTAAAGGAGAATCGACTCTATCTATACAACTAGTATCACACAGGAGGTGTGGGGATTAGGTTTCCCAGTTGCTAGAGTTCTCCCTTATATAGTCTTTCAAATCAGGGTTTGCAATCAATGTTAGCTTAGTAACAAAGCATTCAATATTCATCGTTATATGAAAACCTGATTAGATTCAAGCTAATATCTTTCAACCGTTGGATCGAAAACTTAGCTTGTTACACACAAATGAAATGCACGTTTCTAGGTTTGTGTAACCGTACCCAAACATGTACATTTGTTGGTTCAACAATAGTTAACCAAATGGTTAGTCATATGAGCACTTTCATATCATCCATATTCTTCTTCACCATAACTAGTTCAAATGACTCAAATGAACTAGTTAGAGAGTTGTTCAATTGCTTAGATCTTATAGAAGTATACAAGACACAATCGAAGCAAAAACGATTTGATTCACTCGAATCGATTCATGAAATTTATAGCCACGGTTTGCAAATTGCATTCCTTAGTTTATATAAGTATAAGTGCACAAATAATCGTCTTTAGAAATAACCAACTCAAGTACGCGGACTAAGTTCGCGGACTTAAATTCCCGAAAGAAGTTTATAAACTCCAGCAGATTTTCTCGGGATGAAAACCTTCGACGATTCATGAATCGGGTTCGCGACCGTCGTTCCCTGTTTTCCTGATCAACAAAGTAAGCATACTTCGGTTCAAAGAATAAGGACTTATACATGTATGCGTTTCCACACAATGCTTATATCCAACAATGGTTATATAATCTAAACTCTCATTTCAATCATTGAAACATTCTTAGAGGACGTTATATAGTTGTTATTCACAAACTATTTTTCGTCAAAGCCATTTTCAAAGTGATTGAAACATAACATGACTTTCATCACTAGGTAAAGATGAACTTGGCCAAAGCAAAAGCTTACCAACACATATTTCGAGAAATAGATAGGCGGGATAAACTTGACTCGAAATAGCAAATGTGTATAATCAAAGTCTATATAGCAAAACAACTTTTGTCTCAAGATAGGAGATAGAGTAGATAGACTTTTGAGTGATAGATAAGTTCAAGTCTCCACATACCTTTTAGTCGATGAAGTTCCACCAGTTCCTTGAGTAGTTCTTCCTCTTGTATGATGATCGCCATGGAGTTCTTGAGCTCAACTACACTTTCTATCCTAGTCCGAGACTTAGCTATAGTAGACTAGAAATCAAGACTTATAGTTTTGATCACTAAAATTGACAAACATGCTTGAGATAGCAACACATGCGAGTTCGACCGAGTAGTGCTCTAATACTATGTGATTGATTATCCTATCAAATCACCATTAATGGGTTTCACGGTTCTACCAAAACAAGTTTCGGTTCTACCTCCATGTGGGTACTAGGATCGGTCACACTAGCTTTCCAAAAATTGGTTGACTAGGTACTAGGATCGGTTACCACATATTTATGGTATTTAACTTGCAATCGTATGCACAAGTCATAGGATCGGTTACTAATTACTAAGACTTGTTGTACCTCTTACAAGGATCGATTCCACACACTTGTGATCGGTTGCACCTCTTACTAGGATCGGTTCCCCAATGTCTAGAGTTGGTCATACCAATTACAACATATCGATCATACCATCTCAGGTGATTACTTAAAATCGGTTTCACTAATTAAAGTCATACCAATACAAAAGTCAGGCCTTGTGAATAGTTTTACCAAGATACATAAACAAGTTATGAGCGGTTATACTAAACACACATATTGGTAATCCAAATATTTGCAATGAATAACAATACCAATAAGCCTAGCGATTTCCCTTTCGATTCACAAAACAAGTTTATGAATTGTACTTACTTTAAACAAATGTAAAACATTGTTTCCTAGGACGAAATCTTCACCCATACCCATACACATAATCAAAATAGCATTCATACGATTATGTCGATGTCTTATATACGAAGTTCAAAAGATAGATGTTATACTTCGTATTGTAATTCCTTAATACTATGTCTAACTAGAGTATAATCATTCACAGTTTCACAGTTATGTTTTCAATATGCGCGACTTGAAAGATACGTTAGGAATGAAGCAGTTCAAGTCAAATATTACTAACCTCAAGAGGAAGGATGATGCCATCGATGTAGCTCTTTACTTCTTCACATTCTTCAAGTCTTCACGTAATACTTGTAAGTCTCATATCCTAGTAACTTTCTAGTAAACCTATACGAAGTTGACTCTAGTAAATAATCAAGCGACTCTTTAAATGAGTTTTGGTTCACTAAAATATGACAACCAAACTTGACATATCAACGCTCGGTGGGTTCAACCGAGCTATGCTCTAACATAAATAAATCTAAAAACATTGCAAGATGAAAATCGTTTGAAATATCTATGTGTAATCACAATATTTGCTATACGAAACCCTAGTTTTCCTTCTTAAACATAAGACTAAATTCTCATAAGAAGTTTCCTAGACAAAACAAAACTAAAAACACACACAAATCAAAGTACACTTTTGGAACCCTCACAGGTTTTAAGACCTTTAAGCTTGTGATTCACAACATCTACTGCTTCTTCGGAGAAGATATATTTATTAAGAAGATCTTTAGCATACGTCTTCATGAGAACAAGGTCAAAAGTAACTTTTCAACTCAGTTCGTAACACATCGAGACCTTTCATAGTATCAACGAGCTGCAGTTTTGCTTCCTCAAAGTATTTAAGAATCATGAACAACTTCAGCAGAAACCATCTTATCATGCTCTACATCTTGATGAGTATATGCATAATAGCATGAGACATCAGGGTAGTCTTCAGAGTTTTGAGATTTCACAAGGTCATCTTCTACTAGTATTCTTTTCTTCTTCCCTTTGGATCCGTAACCAATACCCTTATCAAGAAATCCTTTCGTAAAATCACAAGTACGAGAAGGAGAAGACATTCTTGATATAAGAAAAACAACCTAGAGTGAGATAACTCAAATCAATAGGATAGCTATATAAACGGTTTCAAAGGGAATATATTTTTAGGGTTTTTTAAAGTTGGTTCGTGACACGTAACAAACGGGTACCCGTACGAACATCAACTTAACCCAAAAGAAACTTAGAAATGCTGTACTGACCCATTCACAAGACGTAATGGTTACACTATAATTTTTGCTAAGTGAAAAGTTTTCTTTCACATATCTTAGCTCGATATGTGAAAATTTATCGAAAATTTTCACACAAAACATTTAGAGCACAAGAGTAGCACAAAAACTATTTGTAACAACATAGTTGTACAGAACATAACACAAAAGAGTAAACACTTTGAAGTGATCACTTTAAGCAATGCTATCTGTAGACAATAGAATAGCTATGAATAGAGAAGAAACATATCTCGACTAAACAGAAAAACTTTGCCATCAAGTAACCTGATTATTAGCACATCTTACTCAACAGGATTTTCATGAGTAATTAGCACAAGGATCAGCATTATGCTCATCAAATGAATGATTTTTATGGTTAAACCTCTTTTTACTTCTAAATCTTGGAGGAAACCCTTTTTGATGTGAAAAATCGTCATAAAACTTACTATCATCAAAATATGAGACTAAGTTTGAATCCTTACCTGAAGATTGTCTGGAGGAATTTGACAGCCTGTCAATAAGATCTTTGTATCCTTCAATTATCAGATTTAGGTTGTCCTTCATAGCTCCATTGTGGTTTACATCTTCTGGTATCTTTTTCACACCTTGATAAATATCCCCAACCCTAGTTTGAGAAGGATCTTTTTGAAACCTCCTTGACCAATTCGTGTTAAAGCTACCATTACAGGTTTGAACATTAGAAGAGCAAATTGAACTGATTTTCCTGGAAGATTTCACATGGTGAGTTCTAAAACTGATTGGTTTAAACAGACGGATGTCAGTTACACCTTTGAGTATTAAATCTAAGGTATGTTGGAGTCGACCAATATAGTTGTCATCCAACCTTAATTTCACTTCCGTCGATCATGTCCCTTTGTATCACAATAGAGACACACTTTCTGATCACCAAAGTGATTAGAGTGAATAGGTTTAACATCATCGTTAGAAGATTTGTTCCTTCCGTGAGATGTGGTGATTCCTTGATTAGAGGAAGTTACAAGCACATCTTTAGCAATAGGTAGGGTTTTCAATTTAGCTTCTGAAACCGGTTTCATTAGAGAAACATGATTACAAGTAGTCACTTTTTTCTAACATCTCAGTTGTGTTAGAAGCAATTGGTACAATAGACTCCTTAGAACAAACCTTACATTGAATAAAGGATTTACTCAATATATGTTTAACTTCTAAAGCATTCTCCTCAAGTTTGGCCCCGAGTAAATTTTTTGATAAACTTACTTCGACTTTTTCTTCATGAAGAACCTTTAATTGAGAGTCACGATCATTAACCATACCAACAAGCATATTGACCTTGTGTTTCCGCCTATTAACTTCAACGGACTAGATTCTAACTGGTCTTAGAATCACTGCACTTTCTTGGGCTGATTCCCTTTATACTTCAGAGTCAGACTCGTCAGTAAAATAATAAGGGTAACACTTATCAATGTTTGGCTGTTTCATGGGAACCTGACATTCATCTATAATAGAGACAGGTGAAATGTTTTCTCTGACAAATTCTATATAAACAACACTTTTATTCTTGGTAATGCGTTTGTCAGAGATAGCACTTCTGTCCATAAAGTTAGATTGCTGCAAACACAAACTTATGAGGTCTTAGCATGTTTGCGTGTTGTGATACCAATTGAAAACGTGGGGGTATAACAACCACACCCAATATTTCGTTCGGCAATCTGTATGGACTAAACTCCAATGTAATTCCACGAGCAACAACTTAAAAGTGAGACTCAATCAAGAAATATATCAAAGACCTTTATCTCTTTCTCAATCCAATCAACTAGATAAAAATCAGTGAGACTGATTGATATGAGAATAACTTGGACGGTACCAAAGACCAATGCCCAAGTGCCAATCAAGTTGTATCCAACAAACAAAGTCTAATTTATCAACTATGATTAAACTACGCACAACCTGTGATATTTCAATTACATAAACAAATATAATGCGAAAAAGAAGTAACACAGACACCATAAATGTTGTTAACGAGGAAACCGAAAATGCAGAAAAACTCCGAGACCTAGTTCAGCTTTGAACATCACACTGTATTAACCCGCTACAGACTATAGCCTACTACAAGTTAACTTCAGACTGGAATGTGGTTGATCCCTAACCAAGTCTCACATCGATTAAGGTACATTCGCGTTCCTTACGCCTCTTTAATCCCAGCAGGAATTTGCGCACGTGATTCCATTAGATGATCTCACCCACAACTAAGAGTTGCTACGACCCAAAGTCGAAAACTTATAAACAAATCTGTCTCCCACAGATAAGTCTATTCTGGTTGTTGTTTTCGTCTTTAGATAAATCAAGGTGAACATGAAACTCAACTAATACCTCAGACTTATACTCCCAAAGAGCAGCCTAGAAATATCAGTCACCTCACAATAACCCAACTGATTAACAGAAAAAGTAATACGGAATCACAAGATTCTGAGACGAAGAACTGTTGTGATTACATTTTATATCTTACCTATCAGAGATAAATCTTGAGTAAATCTTAGAGAAGATAAAACTCAATACGATAAAACAAGTAAGACCAGAATATGCAACTACGGAGAAAATAGTTGGATTTAGCTTCACGAATCCCAAATGAAGTCTTCAAGTTGTTAACCTAATAATGGTTTTGGAAAACCCTAGGTTAAAGGAGAATCGACTCTAGTTTGCAACTAGGACACACAGAAGTGTCGGGATTAGGTTTCCCAGATGCTAGAGTTCTCCCTTATATAATCTTTCAAATCAGGGTTGCTTACAATCAAATCTAAGATAGCTTAGTAACAAAGTAATTGATATTCACCATTAGATGAACTCCTGATTTAAGATTCAAGCTAAGTCTGCTTAAAAACCAAGCAATCAATCTTCATCGTTAGATAATATTAGCTTGATACACACAAGTGAAATATACCTATATTTAGATACGGATGAACCGTACCCAAACATGTATACCTTGTTGGCTCAATAATAGTTAACCGAAGTTAGCCATATTAACACTTATAACTTAGCCATATTCATATAATACTTCTAGATCAAATATGATGATCAATCAATCATGATAGATAATCAAATAAATTTAAATGTGTTTCAAGAGAGTTGTTCAAATGTTCACCATCTTATAGGAATATGTATATGAAGCATTTGAAACAAAATCAATTTGGTTTGTAATTGTACAAAGTACTTATACAAGAACCAATTCATGAACATAATGCCACGATTTGTAAAACTAGTTCACATACCTTATTACATTAAAGTTCCAGGGACTTTAGTTCGCAAACGAACCTGAGTTCATGAGTATGAAAATCCATACTTGTTGATTTTAGAACTTGACCACTCTGTTCGCAAACTGAGTACGCGAACAAGAGTTCCGAAATTTGACTTTGTCCAGCCATTCATGAATAAGGTACACGAACACCAGCTCCGTACTTGGCCTTGTTTAGCCCGTTCGCAAACAAGGTAAGCGAACAACAGCTCCGGACCTTTACAGGTAACCAGTTCGCAAATAATAGTTCAGAACCTGAAGTAGACTTACACAGTTAGCATACAAAGTATACAACTTGTTAAAGCATTGCTCGGTCGAACTCGCATGCGTTGCTATCTCAAGCATGTTTGTCAATGTTAGTGATCAAAACTATAAGTCTTGATTTCTAGTATATTATAGCTAAGTCTCGGACTAAGATATAAAGTGTAGTTGAGCTAAAGAACTCCATGGCAATCATCATACAAGACGAAGGACTACTCAAGGAACTGGTGGAACTTCATCGACTAAAAGGTATGTGGAGACTTGAACTTATCTATCACTCAAAAGTCTATCTACTCTATCTCCTATCTTTGAGACAAAAATCGTTTTGCTATATAGACTTTGATTATACACATTTGCTATTTCGAGCCGAGTTTATCTCGCCTATCTATTTCTCGAAATATGTGTTGGTAAGCTTTCGCTTTGGCCAAGTTCATTTTTACCTAGTGAAGAAAGTCATGTTATGTTTCAATCACTTTGAAATTGGCTTTGACGAAAAATGGTTTGTGAATAACAACTATATAACGTCCTCTAAGAATGTTTCAATGCTTGAAATGAGATCTTAGATTATATAACCAATGTTGGGTATAAGCATTGTGTGGCAACACATATATGTATAAGTTTTTTTTCCTTGAACCGAAGTTTGCGAACTTTGTTGATCAAGAGAACCGGAACAAGAGCCGTGAACTCAATCCGCGAACCCAGTCATGGACCGCGGAATTTCTCGACCCGAGAAATTCAAATTGGAGTTTGAGAACTCCTTCCGGAACTTAAGTCCGCGAACTAAGTCTGCGAACTTAAGTTGGTTATATCTAAAAACGATTGTTTGTGAACTTATCTATATTAACTAAGGAATGCTAAATGCAAACCGTGGTTATAAAGTTCATGAGCCGTTTCGAGTGAATCAAATCGTTTTTGCTTCGATTGTGTCTTGTGTAGTTACATAAGATTTCCTTGCAATTGAACAACTCTCTAACTAGTTCATTTGAGTCATTTGAACTAGTTATGGTGAAGAAGAATATGGTTGATATGAAAGTGCTCATATGGCTAAACATTTTTTAACTATTGTTGAACCAACAAATGTACATGTTTGGGTGCGAATACACAAACCTAAAATCGTGCATTTCATTTGTGTGTAACAAGCAAAGTTTTCGATCCAAAGGTTGAAAGATATTAGCTTGAATCTAATCAGGTTTTCATCTAACGATGAATATCGAATGCTTTGTTACTAAGCTAACATTGATTGAAAACCCTGATTTGAAAGACTATATAAGGGAGAACTCTAGCAACTGGGAAACCTAATCCCCACACCTTCCGTGTGATACTAGTTATATTATCTAGAGTCGATTCTCCTTTAACCTTAGGTTTCTTCTTGAAAACCAGGTTAATGACTTAAAGACTTCATTAGGATTGTGAAGCCATACCGATACTACTTTCTCGTAGTTGTGTGATCTGATCTTGCTGATTCTATCATTTTGAGTACAATCGTAATGATTGGCTTGAGATTAATATCTCCGATAGGCAAGATATAAAAGTAGTCACAACATCTTTGTCTCATCGTTTGTGATTCCACAATATCTTCTTTCGCCGTGTTGATTAAAATTATTGCGAGGTGATTGATAATACTAGGTTGTTCTTCGGGAATATAAGTATGGGTTATCAATTGGTTCCTGTTCACCTTGATTTATCAAAAGACGAAACAAAACTTGCAGGTATTTCTTTGGGAGACAGATTTATCTATTATCGTAGATTTTTCTGTGTGATACAAATTTGTTTATTAAAGTCTTCGACTTTGGGTCGTAGCAACTCTTAGTTGTGGGTGAGATCAGCTAAGGGAATCAAGTGTGTAGTATCTTGCTGGGATCTGAGACGTGAGGAGTGCAACTGTACCTTGAATCAGTGTGAGATTGATTGGGGTTCAACTATAGTCCAGACCGAAGTTAGTTTGTAGTAGGCTAGTGTCTGTAGCGGCTTAATACAGTGAGGTGTTCAATCTGGACTAGGTCCCGGGGTTTTTCTGCATTTGCGGTTTCCTCGTTAACAAAATTCTGGTGTATGTGTTATTTATATTCCGTATTATATTTTGTTATATAATTAAAATATCACAGGTTGTGCGTTTGAATCAATCAACTGGAAATCGGACCTTTGGTTGTTGACTGAAATTGATTGATCCTTGAACATTGGTCTTTGGTACCGTTCAAGTGATTTCTCTTGTATTCAATTAGACTCGCAGATTTCTATTTGCTTGAGAAAGAATTGAATCAAGAAAGAGAGATATAACTCTTTGATATACTTTATTAAGATTGAGTCTAGTTGATTCTCTTGAAAGTATATTGGAGTTTGTCCATACAGATTGCTAAACGAAATATTGGGTGTGGTTGTTATACCCCCGCTTTTTCAATTGGTATCAGATCAGGCAAACACGTTCAAGACCTTACAAGTCTGTGTTTGTTGCGATCTGACTCTATAGACAATAAGAATATCTCCGATAACGCAACATCAGTTCAGAGTCACCCTTGTGAGCTTCAAAGTCCTGAAGCTCCTAAAAAGGACTTTGTCTCTAGTCCGTTGTCTGAATCTGCATTTAACTGGGAGAAATCTCTTGATGATCAGTTGGATGATCTTTCAGATGACAGTGATTCAGAAGATGGACAAAGTCTTGATGAGAAAGTCTCTCAGTATATCAAGTTGTTTGATCGTGACTTGAAAGAAAAAAAGTCAACAACTTGCTTGAGTAAATACATGGCTCCTCTTTGTCAAGAAAACAGAAAATTGAGAAAACTCTTCAAGGGATATGATTGTGGATATAAACTCTTACAATCTATTGTTAAAGATCGTGATGAAGATGTACGCTCGAAAAGTTCTGAATGTGATAATCTTCTGCGAAATCTCTTTGTGTTAAAAGAAAAACTTGCAGAATCTGAAGCAAGATATGACTCTCAACAAAAATGTTTTAATGACAAAGAACCCAGTCTTCTCGCCAAAGAAAAACCCTTGGAGACTGACCTTGCTGCTGCACTTGATAAAGTGAAATCACTGGAAGAGAATCTGAGTAGATTCAATTCTAGCTCTACAAAATTATCCTCTATGATTGGAGCATGTAAAGAACATCGTGATACACGTGGTCTGGGCTATAAAGCAATAGACGCTCCAAAAATGAGTAAGATCAATTTTGTTAAAGCTAATAATGATTCTTCATGTGAGAAACCTTTTGCAGCATGCAATGTTTCTGGAAACAAGGATTTTGTTCCTTCTAAATCTACTCACACGAGAACGGTTAAGAACAATTCCTTTAACTTCTATATTATTGCGGAAATAAAGGACATTCTGAGCGAAGATGTCGTTTTCGTTTAAGGAATGAGAAACTTCACAACATTCTTGCATGGATGTCAAAAGAAGTTATTAAACCTGTCTCTCATATTGTTGGAGTAAAAGGCATTGTCGACAATCAAGAAAAATTCTGTGATAAGACGTTTCTTAATTGTGTTTTTGAAATAAAAAATATCGACAATGGTAGAAGGAGAACTGACTTCTTAAATGGCTTTGAAAAGAGAAAAAGGCATATGAGAAAGAAAGAAAATTGGGGTTCCTTTTCTCTCTCTACTATAAAGGAGACGGTAAATCAAATGTTTCTACTCTAGATTTCATGCATATAAGTAATCGAGTCTTAGAGCTTAAGATCAGCATAAACAAACTCAAACGGAGCATCAAAAAGACAAGGAAAACGGCTGACTCAGGTACTTCTTGTTCCTCTCTTGATAAAACTTCCTCAAGTAAGTCAAGTTATCCTTCTGTAAATCCTCTTGAAGGAGAAAAAGAAGAAGTCAGTATTGGTGAGCAAAATGCTCATCTAAACACAACATGATAGCTGCACAATGTAGCATTCTTCTTGTAGTTTAAGAATGATGCTCATAGTCTCAAGAAGTGTGTCTTGAGAAGTGATGTCAAGGTTGTATGTTTTCCTTTCCTTCTTTGTTGTCTTGATCTTAAAATCTGTTGAGCTTCGCTCCAGTTATTCTCTTGAAGATAATCATGATCATCCTCCTTTGAGAAAATTCCCTGTTTATGTGTGCTTCCTCCAAATAGTTGGTTCTCAACTATTAGTCTTGACACACGAATGTCATGCTCTTTCCTCTTGGTCACACTTTTTCAGGTTGTTGGTGTCTTGTGACCACAAGTGCCTTCTTAACATTCGAACACCATCAAAAATAAAATAGACCCACACGGACGTATACAAGCTTTCCTAGTGTTTTACATGGAACTTATTTATATACACTTATGTGTCATCTCTTGATATATAGTTCCGTAAGGTCAAAAGGTTTTACCAATATTTGGTGTGCACAATGAATGGAGGTAACACAGATGTTGATGTCAAGAAGGGTAAGACTATCGAGTTTCACAAGAATCATGTTTTCATAACATGCTATCATGCCATTGATCATGAAAACAAACTACCAGTTCAGATGTCTTCACAACTGGTAGGAAATCTTCTTCGAGATTTTGAGGTCGTACGTGAACAACTCGGTATTGCAACAAGGAATCTTGAGTTTTTGAAAAACGAACTGAAGAAAGCAACTAATGAGCTCGTCCATGTTCAATCTCTGGTTGCTGACCGGGTTTAGTGTTTTCAGATCATGTTCTCTATAGGAGTTTATTTGTCTAGTAAATCTTCTTTTTTCTTAGTTTGTTTAAAAGAATAACTAGAGTTTGGAATAGCCATTATTGTGATTACACATAGCTATGTCCAACGTTTTCATCTTCATGTTTTCAGATTTATTGGTTTAAATTCTAAAATTGTTTGGAAGATGATTTTTGCAGTATTAATCTTTATGGTTTTATATATTTCAATTTGTTATGGGATATGTGTGTTTGCATCCGTGAACTATGATTGTCCCATACCTTGTCAAAAGTTAAGTCCTTTATATGTCGATATGCATGTGTTGATAAAAGAAGGAATGAACTTTTGACAAATACAAAAGTTAAGCCTATTATGTCAATTATTGATGGAAGATAGGTTAAAATCTTTTGTTTTCAAGGATTATGTCTATTGTATGTCATTGTGCAAATGGTGATGGAAAATAGAATGAATCCTTGCTTATTCCACGGTATTAGGTCGACCTCCGATCCACAATTTGTGTATATACTGTGTTGTTCCATAAGGTGTCTTATGTTGAGCTCTATCGACTGAGTTATTCTTTGGCTTAGTTGTTGCTCCGTGAGGTACTTTATGTCGAGCATGTTCAACTAAATTAATCATCCTTGTTTGGTTATTTAGTTGTTGCTCCGTAAGTTCTCTTATGTCGAGCAAGACCAATTAAATTGATTACTTTTTGTGGTTAATTTGGTTGTGTATTCCGATTAGATTAATTATGGGTTCTCTTGTGATTAATATAATTGAGTATTTTTGAGTCTCCATAACTTCACTTATGTTGAGCATTTCCGATTAAATTAATCATGGGTTCTCTTGTGGTTAATTTAATTGAGTATTTTGGATTCAAATTCATACTTGTATGTGATTTGTTATGTCCAAAGAAATCCTTCTTTTCTTTTGAAATTAAGGTCGCTCTTGTTGTTATTTCGGGAATGACATTTTGGGGGAGAGTTCTTAATTGAACTTGTGCTTAATTGCCATATCTTTGTGGGGAGTGCGGCTGTGGAATATTATATGGGTTATCTTGTATCTTTATAAACTCCTTGATGAATGAATTTAGCTTCATCTATATGATTGCATCTAAATAAGATGATATGTGCTTTCTTTTGGTCATGAAATGTCTCTTTCGGAAATTTCATTAGGATCCCGTTTTCGTACCTTTGCCAATTTTATTGACAAAAAGGGGGAGAATTAATATGTAGTTCACACTACAAATACATATGGTTTTAAGATCATTATGTAAGGGGGAGTGGTTTCCATGTGAGGTGGAGTATTGACTAAGGGGGAGTGATACATATCACCATAGTATTGTTGTCGAAGTTGTGATACAATTGAACTTTGATACTATATAATGATACTATGACACTGTATAACAATGATTGAGAACTCTTGTTTTCTCGTTGTTATAGCTACGGATTTTCAACAACGATGATGCTGAACTTACAACCTTTGGGATCATTGGATTACTTGGAAGTGACGAAGATTTCGAGTAATGTTGAAGATTAGGCATGTGGAATAGGAGCTACAAAAGTTAATTCATTTATTATTGTATTCCATATGTATTGATAGTTTTGTCACTAAAATTGACAAAGGGGGAGATTGTTAGAGCATTGCTCGGTCGACTCGCATGCGTTGCTATCTCAAGCATGTTTGTCAATGTTAGTGATCAAAACTATAAGTCTTGATTTCTAGTCTACTATAGCTAAGTCTCGGACTAGGATAGAAAGTGTAGTTGAGCTCAAGAACTCCATGGCAATCATCATACAAGACGAAGGACTACTCAAGGAACTGGTGAAACTTCATCAACTAAAAGGTATGTGGAAACTTGAACTTATCTATCACTCAAAAGTCTATCTATTCCATCTCATATCTTTGAGACGAAAGTCGTTCTGCTATATAGACTTTGATTATACACATTTGCTATTTCGAGCTGAGTTTATATCGCCTATCTATTTCTCGAAATATGTGTTGGTAAGCTTTCGATTTGGCCAAGTTCATCTTTACCTAGTGACTAAAGTCATGTTATGTTTCAATCACTTTGAAAATGGCTTTGACGAAAAATGGTTTGTGAATAACAATTATATAACGTCCTCTAAGAATGTTTCAATGATTGAAATGAGAGTTTAGATTATATAACCATTGTGTGGCAACACATATATATATATATATATATATATAAGTCATTTTTCCTTGAACCGAAGTTTGCGAACTTCGTTGATCAAGAGAACCGGAACAAGAGCCGTGAACTCAGTCCACGAACTGGCGAAAGTTCTCGACCCCAGAAATTCTGATGGAGTTTGAGAACTCCATCCGGGAACTTAAGTCCGCGAACTAAGTCTGCGAACTTAAGTTGGTTATATCTAAAAACGATATAAAGTTTGTGAACTTATCTATATTAACTAAGGAATGCTAAATGCAAACCGTGGCTATAAAGTTCATGAACCGATTCGAGTGAATCAAATCGTTTTTGCTTCGATTGTGTCTTGTGTAGTTACATAAGATTTCCTTGCAATTTAATAACTCTCTAACTAGTTCATTTGAGTCATTTGAACTAGTTATGGTAAAGAAAAATATGGTTGATATGAAAGTGCTCATATGGCTAACCATTTGGTTAACTATTGTTGAACCAACAAATGCACATGTTTGGGTATGGTTACACAAACCTAAAATCGTGCATTTCATTTGTGTGTAACAAGCTAAGTTTTCGATCCAACGGTTGAAAGATATTAGCTTGAATCTAATCAGGTTTTCATCTAACGGTGAATATTGAATGCTTTGTTACTAAGCTAACATTGATTGCAAACCCTGATTTGAAAGATTATATAAGGGAGAACTCTAGCAACTGGGAAACCTAATCCCCACACCTTCCGTGTGATACTAGTTGTATTAGCTAGAGTCGATTCTCCTTTAAGCTTAGGTTTCTTCTTGAAAACCAGGTTAACGACTTAAAGACTTCATTGGGATTGTAAAACCAGACCGATACTACTTTCTCATAGTTGTGTGATCCGATCTTGCTGATTCTATCGTTTTGAGTACAATCATAACGATTGGCTTGAGATTAATATCTCTGATAGGCAATATATAAAAGTAGTCACAAACATCTTCGTCTCATCGTTTGTGATTCTACAATATCTTCTTTCACCGCGTCGATTAAGATTATTGTGAGGTGATTGATAATACTAGGTTGTTCTTCGGGAATATAAGTATGGGTTATCAATTGGTTCATGTTCACCTTGATTTATCAAAAGACGGAACAAAACTTGTAGGTATTTATGTGGGAGACAGATTTATCTATTATCGTAGACATTTCTGTGTGATACAGATTTTTTTATTAAAGTCTTCGACTTTTGGTCGTAGCAACTCTTAGTTGTGGGTGAGATCATCTAAGGGAATCAAGTGCGTAGTATCCTGATGGGATCAGAGACGTAAGGAGCGCAACTGTACCTTGAATCAGTGTGAGATTGATTGGGGTTCAACTATAGTCCAGACCGAAGTTAGTTTGTAGTAGGCTAGTATCTGTAGCGGCTTAATAAAGTTTGGTGTTCAATCTGGACTAGGTCCCGGGGTTTTTCTGCATTTGTGGTTTCCTCATTAACAAAATTTTGGTGTCTGTGTTATTTCTATTCCGCATTATATTTTGTTATATAATTGAAATATCACAGGTTGTGTGTTTGAATCAATCAATTGGAAATCCGACCTTTGGTTGTTGATTGAAATTGATTGATCCTTGAACATTGGTCTTTGGTACCGTTCAAGTGATTTCTCTTGTATTCAATTACACTCGCAGATTTCTATTTGCTTGAGAAAATATTGAATCAAGAAAGAGAGATATAACTCTTTGATATACTTTATTAAGATTGAGTCTAGTTGATTCTCTTGAAAGTATATTGGAGTTTGTCCATACAGATTGTTAAGCGAAATATTGGGTGTTGTTGTATCCCCGCTTTTTCACAACTTGTATTATATCCAGTCATGGTAGTCGTTCTAAAACTCTCATTTAATCATTGAAACATCCTTAGAAGACAACAATGGTAATCTCACACATACCACTAGCTTCAAGTAATTTTCAAGTGATTAATCGATCAATACGAAACTTTCCAAGTTGACATCAAATGATTGTCTCGCACAAATCATATAAGATGTTCAAGTTAATTTTCACATAATCATCTTTGACTCAATATTTAGTTTCCAACAAATAAATTGTCTCCAACTAAACTCGTCAAGAATACGATGAACTTAGCTAATGCTAAAAGCTTCCAACACATATTTTGAGAAATGGATAAGCGAGATAAACTCAGCTCGAAATATCAAATGTGTATAATGTAAAAGTATATATAGTTATATGGCTTAGTCTCATTAGAATATAGAATATAATAGACTTCTGAGTAATAGATAAGTTTTAGTCTCCACATACATTTTGTTGCTCTTCAGTAAATATTCTTCTTCAATTGGTGAACGCCGTGAAGTCTAATGCTCAACTAAACACTTCTATCCTAATCCGTACAAAGTTATAAGTAGACTAGAAATCAAGCATATAGTTTTGGTCAACTAAACTTGACAAACAAGCTTGAGATAGCAACGCTTGCGAGTTAGACCGAGCAGTGCTCTAACAATTATCCTTCATGATTTAATGTCGAGGGAGTGGATCGCTCTCGATCGCTTTATTGGGCACTTCGACGTCTCCAGTCGCGTGTTTTCGGTTGAATATGCTTCTGATAGCGAGACATTCTACTGTTGGCTTTCTCATCCGTCGATGGTAATGGCAATATCTAGCGGCGTTATTGTCCATCTTGTTGGCGTCTACTACCATGGGTGGTAATTGAATTTTCTTGTTTGCTACCCACTGTTCTAGCAGTCCGATGATTTTTTCCCAGCCGCATGGTAAAGGTGGCAGCGGGATGAAATCTCGTTTTGGCTGTCTGGCGCTACCCTGGATCCCAGTAGCGGATGAATATGCTGGCGCATTCCATCCATCCAAGCTATTATTCGCACGTGTGTTTCAGGGGACCATTGATGTAGTATTAACTGAATAGCGCCATGTGTGATCCATGTTCGACTCCTCAACGCAGTCGTAAATCCTCCCTGCAGCCTCTTCCAATTCAACAAAGGTATGGAACATGAAGTTAATCATGTTCCTCTTAAAGGCGATCGTCATCCCGCTTATGCATATTTCTAACAGTGCTCATTCTTTGATATCTTCGTGGCAATCCATTGAGAAATGGCAAAATCGAGTGATGTATCCTCCTATTTCTTCTCCTACCCGTTTGGTGCATCTGCTCAAGTCTATCGACGTGATTTTCCTCTTTGCTAAGTAAAATTTTCTCAGGAAGAGGGTGGACATGGTTGCCAATGAATCGACGCTTCCTGGTTTCAGATTTTCGTACCACGTAAATGTTGTATCTGCGAGAAACTTGGGGAATTATCTTGAGCACAAATTACCATTGAAAACATGGTCGTTCATGGTTGCTAGGAATCGACTGAGATGTTCACGCGCGTTTCCTTGTCCATTATATACTATGAACTTGGGAGACGCGTAGTCCTCTGGATATTGATATTCCGTGATCTCGGGGGTATACATGTTATTTATGAGAGCATAGTTGTTTTGCTTTGCCACGCGGTAGTTTGTCTCTAAGTACTCTGCAATCACCTCCCGTGTTAATGATGTGGGTATACCATTGCCAATTGCGTCGCATTTTCCCATCTCTTTAGTAACATATTGTTTTGTTGTTGTTGTCTGTTCCATTAGTTTTTTTTTTTCAGTTCTTGTCTTCTTTGGATGTGGCTCTCTAGCTATTTCTGCATATCTCGCAGTGTCGATGGTGTGGATCGCGTATTTTTGACTATGTTTTGTTTATCTTTTCCCTGTGTTGTTTTTGCCCTTCATGTTTGAGGGTCCCGCGCGGTTGGTGTTATAGCTGCGCCCTCTACTGGTGCTTCTTCCTCACTCTGATCCTGCTCGTCTTCGATCGTTACTTCATCAAGGTTGACCAATCGATTAACTAATTGGTTTCCCGACGCGTCTGTATCGGCGCTTGTTAGGTGTGTCATGATGGACCAGAGACGAGCTTCCGAGTGTGGTCGCCAAATATTGAGGGTGGAATATGAGTTTGGTCCTACACATCCAAGTCACAAACAATGACAACACCTTTTCCTAGAATAGTATGAGAGAGGGCTTGCTTTCCTTTGTACTATGTCCTCCCTTTTATAGGCTTTTCCGCAAACCCTCCTTCTCATGACATCATGCCACATGTCATGAGAGCCTTCTTATTTATTACTATTGTCATTCCTCATAATATGACCCTTTACGTCCTTTCTAATTCCTTTTGTATCCTTTCAAACCCATGGATATGTCATATTGGACTTGGGCCTCTAGTCCCCTATGTTTCATGATGAGCTTGCCCCCTCTTTGGGGCCCCCTAGTTCTGTTAAGGGGCAATTATTTTCATGTATCGACAGAAGCAACTCCTAGTTGTGGATGACATCGGCTAAGGGAATCAAGTGCGCAGAGTCTTGCGAGATTCAAGTGGCGTAAGGAACACGACTGTACCTTAATCGGTGGATTTCCTTTTAGGGCCCAACTACATTCCAGACCGAAGTTAATTGGTAGTAGGCTAGTGTCTGAAGCAGTTTAATACAGTGTGGTGTTGAATATGGACTAGGTCTCGGGGTTTTTCTGCATTTGCAGTTTCCTCATTAACAAAACTTCTGGTGTCTGTGTTATTTATTTTTCCGCATTATATTGTTTATCTTTATAATTGAAATATCACAGTTTGTGCATTGATCAATCACAATATCTAGGTACAACCTTGTTAGTAGGAAAAGACTTGATTGATCCTTGGATATTGGTCTTTGGTACCGTCCAAGAACTTTCTTTGTAAGTTAGGTTCACATATTCAATTTTGTAAACGTTCTAACAACAAGAGATAAAGACATATATAACTCTAGACACTTTCCTTGATTGGATTTTTACTCTCGGAGTTGTGTTGAGGTTTTCCATACATATTGCCTAAGAAAAAGTTGATGGTGTATCTTGGTACCCCATGCGTTTTCACCTACCACCTTTCTTCATGCTTTTTCCCTTGTTGGAATGCAAGAAAGAACACTTGCAATAAAACAAAAGACCACCAAGCCTACTCAGAGATCATTCACTAAATCTTTTTCCACTACAAGATCTTTTCAACCAACCACCCTCCCTCCAAAACCAATTTTTGTCCCACCTCCACCTTCCCTGCAGCAAACAACGTTCCATAAAAAGACACTAAATATACGACACTTTCAGCAGCAGTCCGAAAGTGTCGTTTAACTCGTCAGAACGACACTATCTGACTATCTTAAATCGTTTGTTTTCCACTAGTGAACAACTAAAACTAGCCCCACTCTACCATTCTCCTGAACAAGTTCAAACAAGAAAAGGCTAAGGGGTTATGCTTGAATTGTGATGAAACATATAAGAAGGGTCATATTTGTAAAAAAAAATATTTGTGTGTATTGATAGGTGAGGAGACTGAGGAAATTTCTGAGGCCGGGGTGAGACTGAACAAGAAAGAGAGGAGGACTCTCCTGTTAAGAGTGATATGGAAATCTCCTTACATGCTTTGACTGGTACTATTTCAGGGGACACTAAGAAGAAAGCCATCTCAATCCTCATGGACACTGGTAGTACCCACAAATTTCTTGATTGTAAACTAGCCAAGAGTTTACACTGCTCAATTGAACAAACTGCTAGTCTACTAGTCACTGTAGCTAATGGCGAAAAAACAGTCAGTTCTGGATTTTGTTCTCAGCTTGATTGATCTATGCAGGGTCACAAGTTTTGTGGGGATATCAGACTTCTTCCATTAGGAGGGTGTGTTATGGTTTTAGGTGCAGATTGGTTAAGGAAGTTGGGTGATGTTCTATTCAACTTGTCCAAGCCATGTATATCCTTCAAGCACAAGGGCAAGAAGATAACCTTAACTGGGATTCAACAAAAACCTTGTCTCATCATGATGAGTAGTACTGCAGTTAAAAAAATTCTTCAGAAACATACTCATGGACTGATTGAACAACTCTTCTCCATATCCACCACCACTGTTCAATACTAACTTCCCCCCAAATCTCCAACCTACTTAACCAGTTTTGTGATGTCTTTCCTGAGCCACAAACTCTACCACCTCAAAGAAGCTTAGATCACAAAATAACCCTCAAGCCAAGTAGTGAACCTGTAAACCTTAGACCCTACAAATGTCCTTACATACAAAAGTCAATTGTTGAGGATTTGGTAAAAGAAATGCTTCACTCTGGTATTATCCAACCAAGCAACAACCCTTTTGCTTCCCCAATCCTTCTTGTCTAGAAAAAAGATAATTCTTGGAGGTTTTGTGTAGATTACAAGAAGCTCAACAACCTGACCATTAAACATAGGCTCCCAATACCAGTTACAGATGAGTTACATGGGTCCAAATTTTTCACAAAGATTGATTTGAAGTCTGGCTATCACCAAATAAGAATTTATCCTTCTTACATACATAAAACTGCATTCATGACTCATTATGGGCATTTTGAATTTAAGGTAAAGCCATTTGGCCTCACAAATGCTCCAGCTACTTTTCAAGCTCTTATGAATGATATTTTTCAAGAACTTCTTAGGAAGTTCATTTTTGTCTTTCTTCATGATATATTAGTTTATATCTCTTCTTTAGAGAACCACTTGCTTCACTTACAAACTACTTTGAAGATACTAAGGAAACATCAATTTTTTGCAAACTTCTCTAAATGTTGTTTTGGGCAATCTGATCTGGAGTATTTAGGTCACATTATTTCAGCAGATGGAGTTAAGGCTGATCCTGCAGAGGTTTCTGCCATGGTAGAATGGCCTATACCAAAAAATAGACTTAGAGGGTTTTTAGGCCTGAGTGGTTATTACAGAAAATTTGTGAAGGACTACGACCTCTGTCACAAGTTCAAACTATCCAAATGCAACAACCAACCTTGAAAATGGCACTATGCTCCACAACACAGTTCATCCAGCTCGCCCTTAGCCAATTTCTTCACTTCTTGGCCAAAACTCCATTCATCCCATACTAAAGGTTCTGCTCACAAATTTTTCAAGCCTTCAAACCAGCACACACACTCTGCTTGATGCATAAAATAATAAGCCAAACAAAGGGATAAATGCACGACCAAAACTTAGCTTTAATCTTCGCCGAAGCCTTATTATTACTGCACACTTAAGGTTACACAACTATCCTTGTTCCGGACACCCAACCCATCACAAAATCAGGCTTTTATAGCCTTACAAAAAGCTATAACAAGTAATTATCTGGCAGTTACATATTTACTTTACACAAGGCAGTTGGCCAACCGTGCCAACTTGCCCAACTTCTTTCCTAAAGCCAAACAAGCAGTTCCTAGCCTTATAAATGCATAACTCAAATACTACTTCCGTGTAACCAACTTGTAACCGTCAAGGCCATGCGCCTAGCACATGTCATCTAGCCTTGTTGTACCATGATAGCTTCACCAGCCCAAAGTACGGACATCATAGCTAAGCATCATTCTCCCCATGATGCAAGCGTGCTAATGCAAGTCTTGCTTGCATTCCTGCACGCCACATGCATACAGGTTATATGCCAAACTCATTAGGCACCTCTTGATGCTAATCTCGCATCTTTGGCCATGTCCAAACCCTGTTTGGCCCATGCCTTGGCCTATCTTGCAACTCTAGATGTACCATGCATCTTTGGCATATGTTATGTTGCATCGCTTTATTACTAGGCCGCTTGACCGACCGGTTATAGCCTCATTAGTAACCCTATAATTGAACTCTTAAAGAAAGATGTTTTTTTTAATGGTCTCATGCTGAAACCGAGGCTTTTCATCAACTTAAAAAAGCCATGTCCACTACTCTTGTATTGGCTTTACCAGATTTTAACAAGCAATTCATTATGGAGACTGATGCTTGTGATATGGGTATTGAAGCTGTGCTCGTGCAAGAGGGAAGAGTTATTGCATTATACATCAAGCCACTTGGTCCAAGAACTGCTGCCTTATCCACAAATGAAAAAGAATTACTGGCCATTGTACAAGTTGTGACTAGGTGGAGATATTACTTGCAAGGTCAACATTTCATCATTAAAACAGATCATCAAAGTATCAACTACTTCTTGGAACAAAATATCTCTACTATCTTACAAAAAAAATGGCTCATGAATTTTCTTGGATTTGACTATGAAAAACAAGTACAAGAAAGGTCCATAAAAAAAAAGTGGCTGATGCTGTCTCTATAAAACCTCATGAACCTGCAACTCCATTTTTTGACACAATCTGCTTGGTCCAAAGAACTTATTGGCAGCTATGCTGCAGTAACTAAAACACAAAGTCTTATTGCTCAGCTTACAACTATTATTACATCAATGTCATTTTGAGATACAAGGGTAGACTATATTGGGAGCTTCAGCCAACATCAAATCTCAAGTCCTAGATTCCATCCACTATTCAGTTGTAGGTGGCCATTCTGGTATACAAGCTACATATGTTAGAGCTAAGACATATTTTTTTTGTCAATCTATGAAGAAGGATATCCTTTCATATGTCTCAACTTGTGATGTATGCCAAAGAAATAAGGGTGAACACACTTTTCCTTATGGATTACTTCTGCCTTTACCTATCCCAGATCATGCTTGGCAACATATCTCAATGGATTCCACTGAACGGTTATCAATGAGTGAGAGAAAGTTTGTTATCCTGGTGGTAGTTGATAAATTAACCAAATACAAACACTTTATTGGCCTTCATCACCCTTATACAGCTTTTTCTGTGGCTGGAGAACTTATCACTCATGTTTTTCAACTGCATGGTCTACCTGCTTCCATTGTCTCTAACAGGGAGAAGATATTTACCAACGGTTTTTGGCAGGACCTTTACAAGGCAATGGACACTCAAATGAACTTGAGTACAACTTACCACCCACAAACAGATGACCAAACTGAAAGGGTCAATTCTTGTCTGGAAACCTATGTGAGATGTATGTGTGGGCACCAACCAAAAAAATGGCATTTATGGATTCCACTTGCAGAATGGTGGTATAACACCAACTACCATACTAGCTTGAAGATGAGTCCATTTCAGGCATTTTATGGCTACACTCCCCCATACCTAGCTTTTCCATCCACTGCCACCATCTCAGTTGCTACTGTTGAAGAGTATTTAAAATAGAGAGATGCTGCAATTACTATCTTGAAATATGCTCTTCATCACTCTTAGGAGAGGATTTATGCTGACCATAGGAGACCATAGAGGACGTTTGAAGTGGAAAACCGAGTTTATTTGAAGCTGCAACCATATGGACAAGCTTCTTTGGCTTTAAGAAGAAACTTTAAGCTTGCAGCTAAATATTATGGCTCCTTTCCATTGTACAAAGGATTGGCCCAACAACTTACAAGTCACAACTACCTGCTGAAGCAAGAATTCATCTTGTTTTTCATGTTTCACAACTCAAGAAGCGGATTGGTGTTCTTCATACCCCCTCTCCTACACTGCCCCTACTAGATACTGATGTAAAAGTACTTGTTGTGCCTGCATCTAGATTGGACTCCAGAACAATCACCAGAAATGGAGTCTTTGTACCTCAGTTGCTCATTCAGTGGAACAATACTTCAACAGAGGATGCTACATGGGTGGATGCCAAACATATTGCACACCACTTTCCTAAATTTCATCCTTGAGGACAAGGATTTAGTGATGAGGATGGTATTGTCATGTACCTTTTATGGCTTCCCTACTATCAGTCTTGGGTTAGAGTCTTGAGTGCCCTGAGTATTGTGTGGGTGCTTAAATGGGTGACGGATAATTTAGTTATTTGATAATTACTATCTAATGTATGCTTGGTAGGTGTTCGATTAGGATTAATTTCTACATTAGGGTTTCTTTTCGTTTCGGAAGTGCATTTAAGTTATAATATTTTGGGTAAGTGAAATAAATGAAGTTGTAGTTGGCTGCTCCGACAGAGTTATCTGAGTATCGGTTCTTTTTCGTTCAAATACGTCTCATTTCCATCAAATTAGTTCCTCAATCGTACTAGAACATCACAACGTGCACTTGTTGACATCGAATCTTTTTCCTATAGCTTTTACAATTGTTTTGCCTACCGATTACTTGATGTAGCCATCACAATAAATTAAGTTGTTAATTATTCCATGCATCTTATTTTGCTTATCGATTTTTGACCACACAAGAAGAAAACCGCTCTTATACAAATAATGAGAATTGGTTTATTATCACGACAGCAGAAACGATTATGCAAACAAAAAATAAAGTAAGAACAAACTTAAGATTTTTTTTATTTAAATAAAGACTTGACAACATATTTATATAATTAAATAAAAAATAAAATAATCCCAGTGAAACTCTTAAACCAATTTCTAAGGCTATCGATGTTTGTGTAGACTGACAAATCCGCCATCGATTTCGTCATCGTAGGAAAAAACTTTCAAGAATCCTAACTACACCAAAAGACTCGAGCAAAAAAGAATCCTAACTAGACTAAAAGATTGAGATAGAAAACTACTAGACTCTACTTCACAAATTAAACCTTGACAAAACTAACATGCAATTATTTTATTCGGTTTTCACACAATCGCCTTGGGTGCTTTTCAACTTGTAGCAACTTTATTCATTTGGTGTTTTTAGAATCCTCTTAGATAATTCAACCTATAGATATATACAAATATAATAAAAGGGTATTACTAAAAAACTTACACGAAAACTAACAAATAAGTGCACACCTAATACAAAATAAGGTAACTTGCGCACTTATCATCTCATCAAGCCCATAGTTGAGTAACGCCTCCGCACTAATAACCGGTTTAACAATAGAGGTTTCATGGAAATAACTTTATTGTGGTTTAATTGCGTAAGGAGTATTTACCTAGATATCAAGCACCATATGTTGACATCGGTTGTATATGATAAGTTATAGGAAGAGTTATACTGTTGATATTTCGACATCGTCATACACAACCGCCAACCAATATTTCACGTCTTTCATATAAACGAAAAGTTACACCAAAGGTCATTTGGCATTGTTTTCCAATTACTGTTGTGATACTTGTATATGATCGAACATACAAGTTTTGTTGAGACCCTCATAGTAGGATATGAAAGGAGAAATTATATATACTAGTATACTCGTATATTCGTATATAACCATTTTATATCCGTATTCCATCTTATTTGAGAACAACGACACGTAAGAAACAATTTGGATATTTACCTCTCAATAAGGTCCATAAACCAACAAAGTTTTTATCTATTAGTAACATTTTATCCAGTTTTAGGTAAAACTCACCTAAATCGTAGATTCCCTGTCATAAATGACGACCTTATTTAGATCTTCCAGCGCGGACAACCAAGCAGCTTGCGCTGAAGTGTTTGAGTTGGGAAGTAACGTCTTACTGAGTAATCATAACCCCCAAAATTTAGCGATTTTCTCATGTGCCTCACATCGAGATCTCCTAAATAAAATGGAGAAACATCATTATATTTATTCTTAACAACAAACCTTCTTGATCATACGGAGATCAATGTACCTCACTTATCACACGTTATTTCTGTAATCATTATTAAATTTAAGGGTGTGGTACTTGTAACAACAATAACATCAATAATTTCTTGGGAACTTTGAAATTAAATGCGTACGAAGATAAAATAAAATAAAAATATTAATAAACAGATTGATTTCGGAGTATGTGACATGCAAAGTGTAGATAGTGGACGCCAATGATCCACATAGTAAAAGTGACACCAAAGAAATTGATTCACTATTTAATCGACTCTCGGATGTTGCTATTCATACTTTTTCGACTTCTTCCCAATCATCTTTAAATATGCGAGTGATAACGATCTTGCCCACGGGATTTGCATATGCATAGAACTGGGCTTTCAACTGATTCCACATAGGAGACAACTATGAGGTTTTCGTACTCAAATTGGTTATCTTGGTGATGTTCGAAAAATTGAAGTGGGCATTGAGAGAGTCTCACTTTGTTTCTCCTTCTTTAAACATTTTCTTGAGATAACATACTGATTTCTGGTGAAGTCAATTTTTTTTTAATATAGGTAATATGGGTCGATAAGAGTTTAAAGCAGTACAAAATACTAGATAAAAGCTGAGAAGGTGTAAGTTGAAAGTGTGAATGATGTTCCGTATACATAGGACAAAATACTAGCCGTTGGCGTATATCTAATAAACTTTTTGATTATTATACCACAATGACTTTTAAGATTTGGATATGCACGTGGTCTTTTTAATTACTGGATTTGGTTATTCCCATTTGAATTGTCTATATCAAC
Source organism: Papaver armeniacum (assembly GCA_023531295.1). Lineage (NCBI taxonomy): Eukaryota > Viridiplantae > Streptophyta > Magnoliopsida > Ranunculales > Papaveraceae > Papaver > Papaver armeniacum. Next base: position 91,072 of record JAJJWW010005741.1, on the reverse strand, counting down.
TACCTTCTTAAGGAGTGTAATTTGTCTGTTAATGAGATTATATCGGTGATGTCACAATCATATTCTTTTAATTGTAATCTAATCCGGGAAGCAACTTTTATATCAAGGGATATTTTGACTTTGGGTCACAACTTTGTGACCAGAGTTGCGTTTGGGTCACCCAAAAACTTTAATTAGAGTTTGGGTCACGAGACCGTGTTTGACCATCTTGACAGTTACATAATCTGGTTAAATGTGTAAATGACTGAATAAAGTTTGGATTTGAGATTATTTACTAACTTTGCCATTTAAACCCTAAATTCAATTCAAAGAGAAATCTTTTTTCTTCTCTGGTTTTTTTACCTGTAATTGAAGTTGGTGATGAATCCAGTACGAAAAACATAACCAAACCTCAACTTTGTCTCCCAGGAATTCAAATCTTGTCAAACTCTTAAAATTAATCTCGCCATTGCTAACTGCTTTTTAACGGCATATAGTTCTTCTTTAGCTCTATTTTCCCGTGGAAGTTAACTTTGCCCAAATCAATAACAAATTCAAACCCAAACTTTGTTTGCAACTAAGATTAAAGTTCCTTGTCGTTGTCACTTTGAATTTGGATGCAAACCTGCTTCTTCTAATTTTTTTATAGATTCTCAAAACATGAGGACATGCTACATGTTTCGACTCTAGCAAATTGAGATCTATTCATCTTACCAACCCACCAGTTCAGTCCAACTATCACCCAAACATCTACATCGCCAGCATCAATTTTCCAATAAACCTTAATTTGATTCTCAATCTTCATCACTTTGTAATAATCATTGTTTATCCATCTCGACTCTAATTGATTTGATTTTATCATAGAAAACCCTAATCCTTTAATTTCTCAGTTGATGTTCTTCTTTGAAATCAAATCCTCTAACTAACACAATAATCTTCACCTGTAATTCCCAACACAGGAACCTAGTTTATAATCTGGGGAAGAACACAAGAAAGCCCTAACATGTGATTCTCCATCTTCACAACTAAACCACAATAAAAACTCTATCTAACCAATTCCACTTCAAGTTAAACAAACCCACCTACAATTCATCAATTCTTACTCAATTTTACATAAGAAGATTAAAATCAAAGAAACCCTAAATTACTTGGGTTCATTCGATCTCTCATCATCATCAGTTCTTCTATGTTCAACAACATCAATATCTTCGATCTCAGTTATCATTACATAGTTCAATTGATCCATCTCATGCTTCCCTTGGAAAATCTCTCAACACAATTCTCTGAATCGCCAGAGAAAAGTAGAAATAAGAGACGAAAATATAAGAAAGAAGAAGACGGTCAATGACAGAATTAAATAAATTGAAATTAATTTTTAAAAGTAAAAAATTAACTAACGATCAAGACAGTCAATAACAGTAACTCCAATTAAAATTTGTAGGTGACCCAAACGCAACTCTGGTCACAAAGTTGTGACCCAAAGTCAAAATATCCCTTATATCAACTACCTTCGTAACAATCTAACTTGTCGGTTAAAATGATTACACTTGTGTTGTACTAATTAAGTTTTCTAACTGTCACTGCGAAATTGCTTTGAGTAAGTTAACTAAAAGCCGTGTGAGATATTTTAAAGAGATTATTCTAGTGAAATCATAATTATGTTCTATCAACTGTCATTTTTTTTCTTCTTCCGATTAGTTCAACGGTCATACCTGTATATTAACTACCTTCACAACGATTTTTCAATTTATTAGCAACGATTTTTCATTTTATTAGCTAAAAAGAGTATACTAGTAATGGTATAATTATGTTATTTCAACTACCATTTCGAAATTATTTCGAGTAAATTAACGGAAAATTACTAGCCATATTAATATCAATCATGATTACTTTATACTGGATCCAGTTTATCGATTAACCGTGCTCTCGTAATCATGCATTGTTTAACTGTAATTTTGAGATTGTTTTGAATAACCTATATATCAAAACCGTTTACTGCATATGTATCAGCCACCTTAAGAAAACAAATCCAGTTTATCGAATACTTAGATTATACATACAAAGTATACAACTATCATCACATACATATATCTCCTTAGTCCAGTCCTTACTCATTCCAAGGAGCAAGAAAGCTTTTACTCCGGGTAGATGAGTTGAATGCGAGTCAGGCAGTCGGCCATATTTTTGGAAAGCAATTTGCATATATGGACATCCAAATGCTATACGAATTACTAGGAAATTTTTAATGCCCGGGCTTCCGAATGAGTCCGATAATCTCCATCCATCAGTAAATCAGTCGAGATTTCTGATTATAATTCTAGGATCTAACGTTTTAGCGGGACCTACGAAGGGTGTAAATGACCTCATCATTTTTATTCTAAATGTATTTACGATTCCAAAGTAATTAAAACTCCCAAACTCTTTCTTTTCTGGCCTCCATATAACAAACATTACCGAAATCACCCTTAATCGAAGCCAGAGACTTAAACCTCTTGACGAAGTGTTTTTCTTTTTTGGTGGTGACTCGTTACAGAAAGAGAGACCGTAGTATAAAATTCTCTCTTTCTCTTATTCTTCTTGCGTCTTCTTCTTCTTGTTGGTTTCTCAGATTCATCGATCGAGACTACTCCAGATACTATTATCATCATCATCCATGACTATGATGACTCCTCCTCCAACATTAGATGTACGTTTACCAATTCACTATCTCTATCTATTTTCTAGAGCTCCAACCTAAAACTGTTATTTATCTAATTTGTTATCATTTTAGTTATGTTTTATGCTGATGTGTTAATCACTCTTTGTTTAGTTATTGTTTGATCGTGTTTTAGGGTTTGTTGTTTTTATGATTTTGAAATAGAGGTTAATGGATAGAGTACAATTGGCAAGTGTGGAATTGTGTTGTTTTGACTTTTAGGGTTTTGATTTCAATACTTAAGATTGTTTGTAAACTGGATCCGAACTTTGATTTTGTGTAGCAGCAAGAGGATGAGGAGATGTTGGTTCCACATTCAGATTTTGTTGATGGTGCTCAACCTATGGAAGAAGGTAATTACTGATTACTTTGTGATTTTGAATTGTAATGCTTGATTTTGAATTTTTATTAATTGTTATATTAAGGTTTCAAGTTTAGACTGCATTGTTAGGGTTTTGAAATTCTATTATTTTGTTTGTAACTTAGGAGTAACAGCAGTGCAACCGGAAACTGTTAGTACCGTGGAGAATCAGCAAATTGAGGATCCTCCAACTTCGAGATTTACGTGGACAATTGAGAGTTTTTCTAGGTTGAACGTAAAGAAACACTACTCTGATGTATTTGTTGTGGGCGGTTTTAAATGGTATGGTGATTTATATCTCTTTTGTATATATTTTCATTTTGAAGTTTTTATAACTGATGGACCATTATGTATTGTTTAATAAATTGATGACATTAATTTGAATAGGCGGGTACTGATTTTTCCCAAGGGAAACAATGTCGACCAATTGTCAATGTACCTAGATGTTGCAGATTCACAGAACTTGCCTTATGGATGGAGTAGATATGCTCAATTCAGTTTGGCTGTGGTGAATCAATCACAGAATAAATTTACTGTTAGAAAAGGTACCTTTATATAATGCTATTTCATATTGCTTTGCTGTCAGTTGTTGGCCGTGTTCACCTGTTAGTGTTTTTGTTCTCTTAAGACAGTTTGCCAAATTGTATATGCTCACATTTTTAATACGACACTCCCTCAATTATGCTCACAGTGGTTTGAATTTTAACAACCTATACACTCCCGGGTCACAAATTCACCCACTTGTAGGGACAATTAGCCCTTATTTTCAGTTTTCGAAATGACATGATTTATAAATAGTATATCATTAAGTTTGATTACAATTCCAATACCCTTGCACCTCTGCAGACACGCAACATCAGTTCAATGCACGGGAGAGTGATTGGGGATTCACGTCCTTTATGCCTTTAAGTGACCTCTACGATCCTAGCAGAGGATTTCTTGCCAATGATACAGTAATCATTGAAGCCGAGGTTATTGTTCGTAAGGTTGTGGATTATTGGAGTTATGATTCAAAGAAAGAAACAGGCTTTGTTGGTCTTAAGAATCAGGGTGCAACATGTTACATGAACTCTCTACTGCAAACTCTATATCATATCCCTTACTTCAGAAAGGTCAGATTTTCATCTGGAATCATTCTCACTCATTATAACTTGTTTTGTTCAAAGTTCAAACTATAATTGTGGGATTGGGTATTACAGGCAGTATACCATATGCCAACAACTGAGAATGATATGCCATCTGGAAGCATTCCTCTGGCTCTGCAGAGCCTATTTTACAAGCTTCAGTACAGTGACAACAGTGTTGCAACTAAAGAGCTGACAAAATCTTTTGGATGGGACACGTATGATTCTTTCATGCAGCATGATGTGCAAGAACTCAATAGGGTTCTTTCTGAAAAGCTCGAGGATAAAATGAAAGTAAGCACTTCCGGCCGATCTTAAACAAAATTACAAAGTACTTAGACAACCTAGATGAATTTTGTTGGTCTGCTGACATCTGCCACTGATTTCAATTTGATCTGTCTTTTTGGTTAGGGGACTGTTGTAGAGGGCACTATCCAGCAATTGTTTGAAGGACACCATATGAACTATATTGAGTGCATCAATGTGGACTACAAATCTACGAGAAAGGAGTCATTTTATGGTATTAATAACTGTTCCAGTTTGTGTGTGTTTGGCTAATGAGTTACCAATGTTATTATGGTCTAAACTTGTTGTGCACATGGCAGACCTTCAGCTTGATGTTAAAGGATGTCGAGATGTCTATGCTTCTTTTGACAAATATGTGGAAGTGGAACGTCTTGAAGGTGATAACAAGTATCATGCTGAGCAACATGGATTGCAGGTTCGTTTTAAATTTGCAACTGTTGCAGGATATTTTGTAGAAGAAATTAAATACGGGGAACAGTAACGGGGGAACTATGTTGTAAAACCTGTACTTTCTTACAGGGGGATTTGATGAAGGTTTTAACTTGTCTTTGTTTCAGGATGCTAAGAAAGGTGTCCTCTTTATTGACTTTCCTCCTGTTCTCCAACTTCAGCTGAAGCGGTTTGAATATGATTTCATGAGGGACACTATGGTAAAGGTCAGTGTATATTTTGGACTTGTGTCCCTCTTCGATGTGTTTCGTGAATCAGTATGTTTTCCCTATGTGGCTTTACGGAGCTCTTATCTTTGTTTCCGGAAGGAGTATAGGTCTTGAATTTTTATACTGCTTTGCAGATTAATGACCGTTATGAGTTCCCATTACAACTTGACCTCGATAGAGAGAATGGCAAGTATTTATCACCAGATGCAGATAGAGGAGTTCGCAACCTTTACACACTCCACAGGTATTCTTGAACTGGTTTCTCATGCTAACTCTTAAATTTAAAAGACATGCAAACAAAATCCGTCCTTACTGTAAAATATCTGACATCTAGTAGATTGAGTAGGGATGTGTTCCAGTAGTTGTTTATATTATCTGGGTTTCTACATCTCTATGTATGCAAATTGAGAGATAAATTTCTTACCCACTTTGGTCTATTTGCAGTGTTTTGGTTCACAGTGGCGGAGTGCATGGTGGACATTACTACGCTTTTATTCGGCCAACCCTCTCTGATCAATGGTAAAGTTGTGGCCTGAAATCAAGTTTGTGTTTGTTTTTACAATAATTTTTTTTTGGAGATTTGCATGGATGCATACATGTCAAGCTTTTGACTTGGCTAATTTTTAGTTGATGTAGCATCAAATCATTTTACATCCTTTTTATGATCAAATCTCTAAATTTAGTGGTGCTTGATGTTTCTAGGTTTAAATTTGATGATGAGCGGGTTACGAAGGAAGATATGAAGAGAGCACTTGAAGAACAGTATGGTGGGGAGGAAGAGGTGATTTCAATCATCATTTCTAATGCTTTGTAGCATCACATCTACGCCAATATTCAACTTAGACATTAATCTTCTGAATTTGCAATCTATGTCCAACAGTTACCAAATGCAGGCTTCAATAACACTCCGTTTAAGTTCACAAAATATTCAAATGCATACATGCTTGTGTATATACGTGATAGTGATAAGGATAAGATTATTTGCAACGTGGATGAGAAGGACATTGCTGAACACCTCAGGGTATGATCCAATCTACACGCCGCCTATATATTTCATATATGAGATGTTGTACTGTGACGGCAATTTCTGATCAATACCATTATACAGGTAAGATTAAAGAAAGAACAGGAAGAAAAGGAGCACAAGAAAAAGGAAAAAGCAGAGGCACACCTTTATACTATTATAAAGGTTTTTCTTCTCGACACATACTGGGGATTTTTTTGTTTTTGTTTTTGTTTGAATGAATTTGTTTTTGTTTTTGTTTGAATGGAAGTTTTGTTTTAAGAACAATTCTTTGATGCTTCTAGGTTGCAAGGAATGAGGATCTCAGGGAACAGATTGGCAGGGATATTTATTTTGATCTTGTGGATCATGATAAAGTTCGCAGCTTTCGCATTCAAAAGCAGATGCCTTTTAATGTTTTCAAGGTACGACCTATAAATAGGTGTTTTTGATGATTTAATTCAAAATGTTCACTTTATCGTACTCTCTTTTTAGTGGGATTTTCACACTGTAATCTTGTTAGATGGATGTTCAACGTGATATGTAATGCTTAATGATCGACTTGCACCTTCGAAACTCAACTCACTCACAAAGTATTTTGCAGTTTTATGACCAAGGCCTAAATTTTGTCTATTTTTGATGATGTCTGCAGGAAGAGGTGGCCAAAGAGTTTGGCCTACCAGTAGAATGCCAGCGCTTTTGGCTGTGGGCAAAGCGGCAGAACCATACATATCGTCCAAATCGACCATTGACACATCAAGAGGAAACTCAGTCGGTAAATACCTTTTCGCTGTCTGGCCTTTGTAAAACATCTTTATTTGATATTTCGTCATTTATGATATTGACTTGTTTATGATATTGACTTGTTTAGAAGTCAGTTGAGTTTTCTTAATTTATATGAAAATTATCACTTTGATGCATCATAATGAGAGACGAGGTGTGCACTATGGTAACTGGTGTAACATTTAAGTATCAAAAACTTCTATAAAGTATGCAACACTTTTGTGTGTTTTAGGTTGGACACCTAAGGGAGGTTTCAAATAAAGCTCACAACGCAGAGTTAAAGTTATTCTTGGAAGTGGAGGTTGGACTGGTAAGGGTTGTTCTACACTTGTAGGTTTAACTATAATATGATGGCTGGGCACTGGACTTATTTATATGATGTTCATGCAGGATCTACGTCCTATTCCTCCACCTGAGAAAACAAAAGATGATATTTTGCTTTTCTTCAAGCTTTATGACTCAGAGAAAGAAGCACTCAGGTATACTTAGTCTCCCCCTTTCTCCAAGTTTTGCTCATGTAAGAGAATTACAGGTTTTGATTTCTTTCCTTGAAAATAATCAGGTTTGTAGGGAGGTTATTTGTGAAAGGCAGTGGCAAGCCCTTAGAGATACTGTCTAAGTTAAATGAAATGGCTGGGTTTGCTCCAAGTGAAGAAATTGAACTTTATGAGGTTTGATCATCCATCTGAGAATTTTATTGTATGATCAGATCATCATTTTCTATAGGCATCCCTCTTTGCCATGTCTCACCAACAGCTACTAATAGTTGGTTAATTACTAATACAGTAAGCTAACTTTGATTTTCTTGATATTTAGGAAATAAAGTTCGATCCTAGTGTTATGTGTGAACACATTGACAAGAAACTCACTTTCCGAACTAGCCAGGTATATACGTGAATTTTGGTGTTTTTTAGTTTTAATTTACATTCTTTGTGATGATTGACCTTCTAATAACATTTCTTTGCAGCTCGAAGACGGTGATATTATATGTTTTCAGAAATCTCCCTCTACTGAACCTGAACAACGGCATCGTTATCCTGATGTTCCTTCATTTTTGGAGTATGTTCACAATCGGCAGGTATGGTTCTGAATGGACACTTGAATGAATTGCTGTCATATATCAGTATTATGTAGTTCAGATTTAGCCAAAACCTCTCCTTCCTTTTGTTACAGGTTGTTCATTTCCGTTCATTGGAGAAACCTAAGGAGGATGATTTCTGTCTTGAGCTGTATGTTTATTTTACCTTTTTCTTTTGGCGCCCTTTACGTTTTGCGAATTTTTATACCCATTCTCTGTCTAACTTTTGAAGGTCGAAAATATTCACCTATGATGAAGTCGTTGAAAAAGTTGCACAGCAACTTGGTTTGGAGGATCCATCCAAAATCAGGCTCACATCACACAACTGTTACTCTCAGCAACCTAAACCCCAACCTATCAAGTATAGGGGAGTTGACCGTTTGTCAGATATGTTGGTTCATTACAATCAGGTAGTTCTCTTAGATCTTGCTTGCATAACTATGTTGCTCTGCTTTTGTTTTTGCTGGAAGCAGTGTGCCCTTTGAGTAGTAATCTCTGTGTAAAGTTTGTTGATGGATATCTTCTTTTCCAGACTTCCGATATACTGTATTATGAAGTACTGGACATTCCTTTACCAGAATTGCAAGGCTTAAAAACTCTGAAGGTTGCTTTTCATCATGCAACAAAGGAAGAAGTGAGTATACAGATTGTTGACTAAAATATAAATTTTGTAAAACACGTTTTTGAACTCTTAATTGAATCTGTATTTTCTTTTTATAAAATTTCAGGCAGTAATTCACTGTATTAGGTTGCCGAAGCAAAGCACTGTTGGAGATGTCATTAATGACCTGAAAACAAAGGTAACATATGTTGCATTCCTGTTTCTACTTCTTTTAAAAATACCATACATTTCAGAATCTTATTGTCATTTTCTCTACAACTTGAAGCATGTTTCTGCTTCTAGCTGGAATGCCTTATGGTTTTCTCTTTACTGGGGGCTCATTGGGCTTTTCCCTTTTACTTGAATTTCTACGGGCTTTGGATACTTTCAGCTTCCCAACTAACTTTTGCACTTGTGAAACAGGTCGAATTGTCCCATCCCGGTGCAGAGCTCAGGTTGCTTGAAGTATTCTATCATAAGATCTACAAGGTAAATGCATTTTGGCTGTTTTTGAAAGTTCAATTGGCAGAGAATTTTATGTTAGGATCTATTAATAGTTGGAGTAAGCTCAATATTAAAGTCCAGTGTCAAGGAAAGCAGATTGGGTGGGTGGAGTGGGTGATGTATCCAACGATCGAGCTATTTGGTTTACTAACTAAATCTAATAGGGATACTCTTCAATGGATTCTACATTTATTCGTTGTTCGGTTACACCCTCATTCATTGTTCTCAAGCCCATTACTTGTGTGTTCCTTCTCTGCAGATTTTCCCACTTAATGAAAAGATCGAAAATATTAATGATCAATACTGGACATTACGTGCGGAGGAGGCAAGTTTCGATGGTTTTGTTTCGCTTAAATATTTGTGCTCACGAAATGTATTTTCTTTTGGTGGTACGGGAAGATGTACTAGTATTCCAATTGTTCTTGTCCCTTGTTTCAGATTCCAGAGGAAGAGAAAAACCTTGGGCCTAATGATCGCCTGATTCATGTTTACCATTTTACGAAAGATACAACTCAAATGGTATATAAATACAATTGCAATTGTGTGTCGAGTTCTAGGGATTACATATTGTAAGACTTCATATTCATATACTTCCACTAACTGTTGTGATTTTACATCAAACCCTTTTGATTTTACAGCAGGTCCAAAATTTTGGTGAACCATTTTTCTTGCTCATCCATGAAGGAGAGACTTTAGCTGACGTTAAAGGTCGCATACAAAAGAAACTGCAGGTGCCAGACGAGGAGTTTGCCAAGGTATTTCCTCCCTCTAATTTTCATGCCTTTGTTAGGTCTATATTCAGGCAAGTTACTATGGAATTGTATGATGAGATCTAATTTTCTTTCTTCCAGTGGAGATTTGCGTTTTTGTCATTGGGAAGGCCTGACTACCTCGAGGACGGTGATGTTGTATCCAGTCGTTTTCAGGTATGTTTATATCATAACCTTTACAGTTGTATTTTGTCTAATTGTTATACTCCCTCCATTTCTGGAAAAGAGATACTTTCACTTTTTAAATTTGGCCTATTTTTAGGCTAAAATGAAAAAGTGAAAGTATCACTCTTCCAAAAACAGAGGGAGTAGAATTCAATGGCTTAAGTGACTTTTGCTTCTTCCTATGTCCAATTTTTGTCTAATTTTTGTGCCTTCAGAAAAGGGATATTTATGGAGCTTGGGAGCAATATTTAGGGTTAGAACACTCAGATAGTGCTCCAAAAAGGGCCTATGCAGCCAACCAGGTAGATATACTACCACCTTAGTATTTGTGATGTCACTTCTCTTTTAAACTGTATGGTTGTTATGTGATGGTTAGGGCTTGTTTTTCGTAGGAAAGTTGACTTTGAGAGTTCAAAGCTTCTTTGATATTTTTTGTTTATGCAGATGTTCAAACCTAGAAATATTGAGCTTCTTTGACATCTTTTGTTGTTGCAGAACCGCCATACATATGAGAAGCCTGTAAAAATTTACAATTAGAGAAAGAGCCGAGGAACCCCCACCATAATAGTATCTCCTGAGATACTCGGTAGCATGAGATATGTTTGTTGCGGGTAAGGAAGGAAAGATACAAGTGAATACCAACAACCTCCTAAAGGGAAAAAAAAAAAGGATGGTCAAAGCTAGCAGTATGATGATAGTATTAGGTCATTTGCTATTGGCGCTTGTTATGTCTTCAACGAGATGGTGTTGGGGGTTGTGGTATTTGTCGATTGTGTTGGGCTTTATTATAACTCTTCTTTGTCGATGCAGTTGTGGTTGGTGGAGTTTGAGGACTCGGTACAGGCAGTGTGTTTGGTCTATCCATGATGACAACAACCCCATCCTGATCTCGTTTTCTTCTCTTTTTCTCATGAAAAAAGTCCCGTTGTCATAGGAACATGTAGTTGCTCCATTTTATTATAAAGCACCCATCCAAGGCTGATTTCCCCAGTGGGGTTAAATTCATTAAGTGTAATCTTTTCTAAGTGTGAACCATCCTTGCTGGAAAGGAAGAAAAACAAGTGAAAAGGCAAGAAAATCAGCCTCTGTCGACCTCTGTTAGTTCCAATAGATGAGGGTGTACATAGGGATTAATATAAAAAAAGAAAGTTCAAATACCAGAACAGTTGCGGGATGTAAATTAAAATTTTCCTATTAATGTAACATTGTTGAATTGAAGAAGTTTTTTCATTTCCTTGTCCTATCATGTTGTTTTTAATTAGAGGCTTATTGACTCGTTCTGCAGGAAAGATAGGTGGTAGTCTTGAAGCTACAGTTGATGATCGAGGGGCAAAGTAGAATATAAAATCCCATTACAACTGAGACTCTTGATTAATACTCGATTATTTCTTCTAAAATACCAATCTTTTGGAGTAATAGGTGAAGCTCCGGAAGATTTAGGGAAAACGATTTCTACCCATCCTAAAAATTGTAGACTAAAGTATAGAAGCATGCATGATAACCGCAAGGGTTGATGGATTAACAACAAAGAGGTGATTGGTGGAATACCAGAGCAGGCGGTAGGGAAAAAGATTTCTACCAATTCCAAAAATTGTAGACTAAAGTATGGAAGCATGCATGATAACAGCAAGGGTTGATGGATTACCAACAAAGAGGTGATTGGTGGAATACCAGAGCAGGTGGTATCATCATTCAGAGAGATAACCCACACCATTTTTAGCTAGCTCTATAATTTTATTAAGCTAAAAGTGTAATTACATCTATTAAGCTAAAAGCGTAATTACAATTAATTACTATAATAGGGTCGACCGAGCTAAGCGAGGGAGGACCTTATATATGGTGACTTTGTGTCAACGTGAAGCATGACTTTTTTTTCCAATTTGACACAAAAAGATTGGATTTGGTGTTTGTAACCAAAAAAATTCAATCAACAATGAAAGGACTAACTTGTCCCTCCTTTTAGTCCAATTACTATAATTATGTATCCTATTTTTTAGGGGTATAATTGGCAATCGAACTTCAATATAACATATCGTACCTTGAAATTTTACAAATTTTATCTCGTTGGAATGGTATTAAAAAAATCTACGCAACGAGTACAAACAATAATATCAAATTTAGAGTTTTTACGAAAAAATCGGAGATGTTTATCATTTTAGGCACAATTTTCAAAAATTAAATGTATATCCATTATGCAAACCACCACAAAGGATACATAATACTTTATAGCCATATTTTGGTTTATGCATCAACTTGTTTTCCATTGCAACTACTCCCTCCATTTCAAGAAAAGTGATACTTTCACTTTAGGCACAATTTTCGAAAATTGAATGCATAGCAATTATGCAAACTACCACAAAGGATGCATAACACATTATGCAACCATATTTTGGTTTATGCATCGGCTAATTTTCCGTTTCAGGAAAAGTGATACTTTCATTCCGTGTCAGGAAAAATGACACTTTCACCCCGTACTAGGAAAATGATACTTTCACGCCTATTGATGGTGGTTTTTAGTGCAGGGCTAGAATTGCGAAACCCTATATTTAATGTGCCGTCATTCTGCAAAGAAACAAAGCCATTTAAAAGTGATGAGTGCCAAGGCCTCTTTACTTACATATGTATTGAGCAATTAAGTATACTTATATATGAAATTTATCCAAAATGGTGCATGTAGCAACAATCCCAAGTATTCTATACATTTTATCCTCCACCTGCATTATTCACTAATGCATAGCCTATCGAGTATTTATTCTATGCTGTATTCCCCAGCTGAACTCTTGATTTTGACATGACATGACAATTAATGTTCGCTGGCAGCTGAGTGGCATGAATTTCCCGAAGTGTCAGGATTAGTATGTGCATGGAAATACTCAGTCGGAGGCACGCAAATTACGCTGAGATAAAATTAGTGATTTTTGTATAAATGCGCAAAATTCACCAAAAATTGATTAATTTTGTGGAAGCTTGCAAAATTCAATCTTTCTAACCTAATTTGCAAAAAAATAGGTTTTTTTCGGCCTGCGTAATATCTCGAACCTTATTGGTCGAGACCAAACCTAGGCAAACTAGGAAATTGATCCATCATGGAACTAGTAGGAGCGAAACAAGAAATAAAGAAGAAGTGCGGCAAGTAAAGGCAGCAACAAAAGAGACGCGGTCACGCCACTTCGCCGACCGGTTCGCCTTAGCTTGCGCCCCCTTACCGTCAGCCGTCCATGCCCATGTTGCTGCCCGCCGTCCCCTCTTTCCCATCGACCAATCAAATCGCTCTAAATGCACAACCTACACTTTTAATGAAAGTTGGAAGATGGCTGGTCGACGCACCTAATTCCTTAAGGAATCGAATATAGGATGCCCATGTCAGTCTTAAAACAATCACGGCCGCACGATTTGGCCGACCGATTTAACGAGCTTGGCTTTCTCCCAGCGTGACCAAACAAGCTCCATGGTGTTCCCCGACGGGCCCACTACTATTCCAACCAATCAGAATTCTCCTAACCCGCCAGCAACAACCATAATCTCTAGCCAAAAGTAGGCTAGTCACGCTGTTGAAAAAAGAGGTTTAACGCATGGCCAGTCTCAAATTCATCGCGGCCGTCCAATTTAGCTAGCCTAGTTGGATGGCTTAGATTTTGTTTTGGGCGGCCAATGAAGTGCCGGTATGCTCGCCGAGGACTCACCTTTAACCCAGGCCAACCGAATTTCTCCCATCCTGCAGTTAACACCTAAAACCGTTAGCTCAAAGTAGGTTGGTCACACTGCATTAAAAGCCTCAAGGTCCAACGGCAGTGCATAACTGCTGCAAAGCAATCTCGGCCATCCAAGTCCGCCAGCCGAATTGATGGCCTAGATCTAATTTCTGGGAACCAATGAGATGCCGCCGTGACTTCTGGCAGCCCCTCTTAATTCCATAAAAACTGATCGACTTGCCCTTGGCATGCTCGAGCAGCTCCTGGCAGCTACCCGAAAGATGGCCGGCCGCGCCCCTTTTAAGACATTAAGTTCCGCGACCAACCAAGACAGGCTCTATACAATGATGTTTCATATACATCGATTATTTTGAGCTGCTTGCTTAAAATCGATGCCTTATATGCATCGATTATAAACAGTGTGTTATAAATATCGATTTCACAAATAATTTAATTATCGGACCTAAAGGTATTATATACTATTTTTTGCGGCAAGTCTCACAACTTGACTTGTCACATATGACTACCCGCCGCCTAGCTTGCGCATGATTGGTCAAAATAATTAGGTCTTGCAAGCAAGACCAACTCAGCAGCCCGCTGCATATTTTTCTACAAAAATACTCGAGACATCAAACATGTCACAAACTGGAGGATGTTCATCAGGGTATTGGTCTGGCGGTACAGCGTGCGGCGTGCAAGACTCCCATTATGAGAAAGTGTCTGGAAAGGTGTACAATTAGTGGAAACAGAGAAGTAGTGGGTGTAAACCGACCGGTCTTCCCCTCATAGTAGGGACGTGGTCTTCAACATTTTACACGATCCCCAGTTCTTCATCACTCAACTACTTCCACTTCCCGTGAGGTCAGGGTGTTTCGACTATGACTTGTATAAATAGGTTTTAATCTATTTTCAACCAACAACGGTTATCCACTCAAGTATCCAGAAAACATAAAAAGAACTGATAGCTTACATTCTGCATGCAAGTTCCACATTTTGATACAAGTCATAAAACAACCACACCTTCAGAGTTAACCATTCTGATCTCAACACCTTCTTCGTTTCCCTCCCTAAGATCAACCCTTCTCCTTCATTTTGTGACCGAAGCAAGACTGGAATGGCCATTTCTTGGTTTAGGCCAGAATTGTACAGATTGATCTCTCGAATCTAAAGTACTCATGTGCAATACATTTGTTTAGGGTTTAGATTCGTTTCTCGTCGGCACACCCAAATTTACCATTTCCAGCAGAATCAGTTTTTACCCCAAAACAACTGGCGACCACAGTGGGAGATTAATCTCTCGGTTGCGAAATCAATTTCTCAATTTTCCTTTCAATTTTCCCCTTTTCATTCTCAATCCCTTCAAGTTCACAATGGTTGGTCTTAATCAAGGCTCAACTCTTACCAACTTTTATCATGTCAACAGCCCTGTCTCTCCCGTCATCAGTGATACGAATGACACCGACGAAGATGTTACGCTAATTCTTGCCAATGGTTCAGCTAGAGAAATCATGACAACGTGACCTCAAATCATTGTGGAAGAATTAATGAGAACACAAGAGGAACTGGCAAGAAGACTCACACGTATACAAAGAAATGTGAATGAAGTATTTGCCATTCTTCAAAGGTTGCTGAATGAGTTAGAACATCGTGACGTTTCTGTAAATATGAGATCTCCAATACAAGAAACAGATACCCAGGTTGGTGATCTCTCTCCTCCGCAAATTGGAGGCTTCACCACTAGCAAAATGCCGGTGGACCAGGAGGCTGCTCTTCTAGTGGAGAATCTATGTGAACTTCTACACATCTCTAAGGGTCAACGAGCGAAAACGTTTGCTACGATCAATCAGATAGCTCTGGACACGCAATTGGCTCATTTGTTTCCAAAAGTCTCGAAAACATCAGAGATGTCCATAATTACCTTTGTTAGAGAATTACTCTGTCGAACTCGCATGCGTTGCTATCTCAAGCATGTTTTTCAATGTTAGTGATCAAAACTATAAGTCTTGATTTCTAGCCTATGTAGCTAAAGGTCTCGGACTAGGATAGAAAGTGTAGTTGAGCTCAAGAACTCCATGGCAATCATCATACAAGACGAAGGATTACTCGAGGAACCAGTGGAACTTCATCAACTAAAAGGTATGTGGAGACTTGAAATTATCTGTCACTCAAAAGTCTATTTACTCTATCTCTTACTCTTGAGACAAAAGTCGTTTAGACGTATAGACTTTTATTATACACATTTGCTATTTCGAGCCGAGTTTAACTCGCCTATCTATTTCTCAAAATATATGTTGGTAAGATTTCGCTTTAACCGAATTCATATTTACCTAGTGACGAAAGTCATGTTATGTTTCAATCACTTTGGAAATTGCTCTGACGAAAAATGTTCTGTGAATAACGGCTATATAACGTTCTCTGAGAATGTTTCAATGATTGAAATGAGAGTTTAAATTACATAACCATTGGTAGGATATAAGCATTGTTGTGGAAACACATATATGTATAAGTCCTTATTCCTTGAACCAGAGTTTGCGAACTTTGTTGATCAAGAGAAATGGAAGTGGCGCAAGCCTAGTCCACGAACTGGCGGAAGTTCTTACTCGATAATTTCTGCTGGAGTTTGTGTACTCCTTCCATAAGCTTAAGTCCGCGAACCCAGTCCGCGAACTTGAGTAGGTTATATCTAAAACCGATTGTTCTTGAACTAATGTTTATATAAACTAAGGAATGCTTTTGCAAACCGTGGCTATAAAGTTCATGAACCGATTCGAGTGAATCAAACCGTTTTTGCTTCGATTGTGTCTTGTGTAGTTACATAAGATCTAAGCAATTGAACAACTCTCTAACTAGTTCATTTGAGTCATTTGAACTAGTTATGGTGAAGAAGAATATGGTTGATATGAGAGTGATCATATGGCTAACCATTTGGTTGACTATTGTTGAACCAACAAATGTTAATGTTTGGGTACGGTTCATAAACCCAAAATTGAACATTTCATTTGTGTGTAACAAGCTAAGTTTACGATCCAACGGTTGAGAAATATTAGCTTGAATCTAATAAGGTTTTCATCTAACGGTGAATATTGAATGCTTTGTTACCAAGCTAACATTGATTGCAAACCCTGATTTGAAAGACTATATAAGGGAGAACTCTAGCAACTGGAAACCTAATCCCCACACCTTCCGTGTGATACTAGTTTGCTAAGCTAGAGTCGATTCTCCTTTAACCTTTGTTTTTCTTCTTCTAAAACCAGGTTAACGACTTAAAGACTTCATTGGGATTGTGAACCCAGATCGATACTACTTTTCTTGTAGTTGTGTGATCTCGATCTTCTTGTTTCTATCGTATTTGTACAATTGAAATAATTGGCTTGAGATTTATATCTCTGATAGGCAAGATAGAAAAGAAATCACAAATAGTTCGTCTCATCGTTTGTGATTCCACAATATCTTTTTTCGCTGCGTCGATTAAGATTATTGTGAGGTGATCAATAATACTAGGTTGTTCTTCGGAAATATAAGTCCGGGTTATTGATTGGTTCCTGTTCACCTTGATTTATCAAAAGACGGAACAAAACTCATAGGTTTATTCGTGGGAGACGGATTTATCTATTCTGTAGACTTTTCTGTGTGATACATATTTGTTTATTAAAGTCTTCGACTTTGGGTCGTAGCAACTCTTAGTTGTGGGTGAGATCAGCTAAGGGAATCAAGTACGTAGCATCCTGCTGGGATCAGAGGTGTAGGAGCATAACTGTACCTTGGATCAGTGTGAGATTGATTGGGGTTTTAACTACAGTCCAGACCGAAGTTAATTTGGAGTAGTCTAGAGTCTGTAGCGGCTTAATACAGTGTGTGTTCAATCTGGACTAGGTCCCGGGGTTTTTATGCATTTGTGGTTTCCTCGTTAACAAAATTCTGGTGTCTGTGTTATTTCTATTCTGCATTATATTTGTTTATATAATTGAAATATCATAGGTTGTGGGTTGTTCAATCAATTAGAATATCCGACCTTTTGGGTTGTTGATTTAAATAGATTGACACTTGGATATTGGTCTTTGGTACTATCCAAGTTATCTCTCTTTGATAAAGACTCGCAGATTTCTATTTGCTTGAGTAAAGATCAAATCGAGAGATTGAGATATAAACTCTTTGATATACTTTTTATCTAGATTGAGTCTGACTGTCTAGTTGATTCTCTAGAAAGTATATTGGAGTTTGTCCATACAGATTGCTAAGTGAAATATTGGGTGTGGTTGTTAGACCCCCGCTTTTTCAATTGGTATAAGAGCAGGCAAACACATTTGAAGACCTTATAAGTCTGTGTTTGTAGCGATCTGATTATGGACGAGTCTATCTCTAATAACGTACCAGTTCATAAATTTCCAGATGTTTTTCAAAGATTGGATTCACCAGAGAGAACTGTCATATCTATGTCAATATCTAAACATTCTCATAATGTGAAAACTGTTGATAACTGGGAAACACTCCTAGAAGAACAGTTGGATGAACTTTCTGATGAAGGTGATTCAGATATTGATAGAGAGGTTGATGAGGAAGTCTCAGAGTATGTTAAGGTTTTGAATTCATTGGAAAAGAATAAGATGACAACTTCTCATGTCACACCTCTTCTGACTCCTCTCTGTCAAAAAAACAAGCAATTGAGAAGATGTTACGCAGGTGTTTATGTTTCGAATCGTTCTAACGAATCGATCCTCAAGGATTCTGAGGAAACCTACGTATGAAGTCACCTGAATGTGATAATCTTTATCAAAAGTACCTTTTTTTGGAAGAGAAACTTGCAGAATCTGAAGCAAGGTTTAACCCTCAACAAATTAGTTTTGATGACAGAGAAAGCGCTTTTCTCGCTCGAGAAAAATGTCTTGAGGCTGATTTAGCTGCTGCTCTTGATAAAATCAAGATGTTGGAAGATGACTTTAAAAAGTTCAATACTAGTTCAAGCAAATTAACCACTATGCTAGGAGCAAGTAAAAATCATCGTGATACACGAGGATTGGGCTATAAGGGAATAAATGCTCCAAGTATTAGCAAAGATGTAAAATTTGTCAAGGCTAGTGATTCTTCTCAACAAAAGGTTTCCATTGATGGAAAAAGTGAAATACCTTCACCGACAGTTAAGGTTCAAAAGAGCAAAGTATATCAACCTCCAAAGTCAGCACACACGGATCGAGGTATTCCTTATGTTTGCCACTATTGCGGAAATAAAGGTCACCTGGAAAGGAGATGTCATTTCCGTATAAGGAATGCGAAACTTCATGATGTTCTTTTTTGGGCATCACAAGAAGTTGTGAAACCAAGATCATATGTTAGGACTAATCCCCTTAACGTTACAGGTTGTAATTGTTCTACCTTTAGGCAAAGGAATCAGTGCTGTGATAAACCTAGATTTGCCTATAAACGTCATACGAATCCTTTTCACAATCGTAATGGTTATCAAAAGGATAACTTCGTAAAGATGAAGACAAGATCCGATGCTCCCAATTGGAGAAAGACTAACTTGCAAAAGAATAGTCAATCCGATTCTCTTCCGAGAATTCCAGAAGAGAGTAATGGGAAGAAGGTTCCGATTATTCCTAAACGCACTCAGAATTGGATACCAAAGAAAGTCAATGATGTTTTGAGTGTGAAAAGGAATGATCTCCCAGAAAATCCATGACTATGGAGAAGGCAGTATCCATGATGTTGGAACTTAACAAGTTCTTTGGAAAGATGGATTTGGATGTGAAAGGTTCTAAAAGCGATCTATTTCATGATAATCCAAAAGTCGCTTATGGTGAGCAAGATATTATTCACCTCAACACAACTTGATTGTGTTGTAAGTGCATCCTCACCAATGAATGCCCTGTTATCTATACGGTGAGGGAAGCACGAGAATTGGGGCGCACAGATTATGTTCGGTAAGGTTGCAGAATTTGATTGGATTCTTCTAAAAAGGTTTGAAAATAATAGTTCAGGATGTTTGGACTTCATGGTACACCTACCAGGTATGCATAACACCTTTTAAAATCAAAATCCAGGGGTTTAAGTTCGCGGACTTGAAAATTCGTTTGCAAACCCGTATGCATATTTGCCTGTAGACGTCGATTTTCGGTAAACTTGTTTTGGCTGTAAATTCTTCGTCCGAACTCGAAATGACCTCATTCTTTTTGCATTCTTTTCCTCTTGGAATTATCTTCAAAATGGAGATTAGAATACTTGAATTTGGATGAGTTAAGATTGGTATTTGTCCTGTCTCTTGTTTTTGAGTGTTTTGCTCCATTTCGTCGCGCTTGTTCCACTTCTTTTGGACTTGGGAACTTGGATTCTTGGAGTAATACTCTTCTAAGCTCATTTTTAGCTTTTACAAGAATGTTGTTGGTGAATCACAAAGAAGGAAGTCCAAGAATGGACAATAGTATGCATTACTATGGGATTCTTGAATGTTCACAATCATCTTATGTGAACTATGGTGCATGGTCATTAGTGACTTTGTATGTTCTTCTCTGTTAAGAAAATCTTTTTATACGCCTTTGGTAGCTACTCTTGGTGTAAATCCGGGCGAAAAAGATTGATTCTACCCTCTAAGGACAAATCATCTTATATGAGCATTACGAGTTTGTCTTGATACCTAAGAAACTTCTTATCCGAATTTATTCTTGTTTTTGAGAAGGATTACTAGAGTTTGGAATAAAAATTATTGTGATTACACATAGCTATGTCCAACGTTCTCATCTTCATGTTTTTAGATTTATTAGTTTAAATTCTAAACTGGTTTGGAAGATGATTTTTGCAGTATTAATCTTTATGGTTTTATATATTGCAATTGTTTATGGGATATGTGTGTTTGCGTCCGTGAACTATAATTGTCCCATATCTTGTCAAAAGTAAAGTCTTTCGTAAGTAGATATTCTTATATTGATAAAGGAATGAATGGACTTTTGACAAATACAAAAGTTAAGCCTATATTGTCAATTATTGATGGAAGATAGGTTAAAATCTTTTGTTTTCAAGGATTGTGTCTATTGTATGTCATGGTGCAAATTGTGATGGAAAATAGAATGAATCCTTGTGTATTCCGCAGTAATTGATCTATCCTGATCCATTTTTGTGTATTATTGTGAGGCTCCGTAATGTGTCTTATGTTAAGCACTAAAACAATCAAAGTTGACTATTTTCATGGTTAGCTTTGTTGTTGTTCCATAAGGTACTTTATGTCGAGCATATTGGACTAAATTAATCATCTTGTTTGGTTAGTTAGTTATGACTCCATAAGTTTCCTTATGTTTGATCAATTTTGATTGAGTTGGTTATTTTCATGATTAACTTAGTCATTGCTCCATAGATTCTCTTATGTGAGTATGGCCAATTAAATTGATTACTTTTTGTGATTAGTTTGGTTGTGTATTTCAATTAAATTAATCATGGTTTCTCTTGTGGTTAATTTAATTGAGTACTTTGGATTCAAATCCATACTTGTATGTGATTTGTTATGTCCAAAGAAATCCTTCTTTTCTTTCGAAATTAAGGTCCCTCTTGTTGTTCTTTCGGGAATGACATATTATGGGGGAGAGTTCTTTTTGAACTTGCGCTTAATTGCCATATCTTTGTGGGGAGTGCGGCTGTGGAATATTATAGAGGTTATCTTGTATCTTTAAACTCCTTGATGAATGCATTTAGCTTCGGCTTTATGATTGCATCTAAATAAGATGATGTGTGTTTCTTTATTTTGGTCATGAAATGTCTCTTTCGGAAATTTCATTAGGATCCCGTTCTTGTACCTTTGCCAATTTTATTGACAAAAAGGGGGAGAATTAATATGTAGTTCACACTACAAATACATATGGTTTTCGGATCATTATGTAAGGGAGAGTGGTTTCCATGTGAGATGGAGTATTGACTAAGGGGGAGTGATACATATCACCATAGTATTGTTGTTGAAGTTATGATACAATTGGACTTTGACGCTGTGTAATGATACTATGACACTGTATAACAATGATTGAGAACTCTTGTTTTCTTGTTGTTATAGCTACGAATTTTCAACAACGATGATGCTAAACTTACAACCTTTGGGATCATTGGAGTACTTGGAAGTGACGAAGATTTCGAGTAATGTTGAAGATTAGGCATGTAGAATAGGAGCTACAAAAGTTAATTTATTTATTTTTTGTATTCCATATGTATTAATAGTTTTGCCACTAAAATTGACAAAGGGGGAGATTGTTAGAGCATTGCTCGGTCGAACTCGCATGCATTGCTATCTAAAGCATGTTTATCAATGTTAGTGATCAAAACTATAAGTCTTGATTTCTAGCCTATGTAGCTAAAGGTCTCGGACTAGGATAGAAAGTGTAGTTGAGCTCAAGAACTCCATGGCAATCATCATACAAGACGAAGGACTACTCGAGGAACCAGTGGAACTTTATCGACTAAAAGGTATGTGGAGACTTGAACTTATCTGTCACTCAAAAGTCTATTTACTTTATCTCCTACTCTTGAGACAAAAGTCGTTTAGACGTATAGACTTTCATTATACACATTTGCTATTTTGAGCCGAGTTTAACTCGCCTATCTATTTCTCTAAATATGTGTTGGTAAGCTTTAGCTTTAACCGAATTCATCTTTACCTAGTGACGAAAGTCATGTTATGTTTCAATCACTTTGGAAATTGCTCTGACGAAAAATGGTCTGTGAATAACGACTATATAACGTTCTATGAGAATGTTTCAATGATTGAAATGAGAGTTTAGATTACATAACCATTGGTAGGATATAAGCATTGTTTTGGAAACACATATATATGTATAAGTCCTTATTCCTTGAACCAGAGTTTGCGAACTTTGTTGATCAAGAGAAATGGAAGTGGCGCAAGCCTAGTTCGCGAACTGGCGGAAGTTCTTACCCGAGAATTTCTGCTGGAGTTTGTGTACTCCTTCCATAAGCTTAAGTCCGCGAACCCAGTCCGCGAACTTGAGTAGGTTATATCTAAAATCGGTTGTTCTTGAACTAATGTTTATATAAACTAAGGAATGCTTTTGCAAACCGTGGCTATAAAGTTCATGAACCGATTCGAGTGAATCAAACCGTTTTTGCTTCGATTGTGTCTTGTGTATTTACATAAGATCTAAGCAATTGAACAACTATCTAACTAGTTCATTTGAGTCATTTGAACTAGTTATGATGAAGAAGAATATGGTTGATATGAGAGTGATCATATGGCTAACCATTTGGTTGACTATTGTTGAACCAACAAATGTTAATGTTTGGGTACGGTTCATAAACCCAAAATTGAACATTTCATTTGTGCGTAACAAGCTAAGTTTTCGATCCAATGGTTGAGAAATATTAGCTTGAATCTAATCATATTTTCATCTAACGGTGAATGTTGAATGCTTTGTTACCAAGCTAACATTGATTGCAAACCCTGATTTGAAAGAATATATAAGGGAGAACTCCAAAGAATCGAAACCTAATTCCCACACTTTACGTGTGATACTAGTTTGCTAAGCTAGAGTCGATTCTCCTTTAACCTTTGGTTTTCTTCTTCTAAAACCAGTTAACAACTTAAAGACTTCATTGGGATTGTGAAGCTGGACCGATACTACTTTTCTTGTAGTTGTGTGATCTGATCTTGTTTGTTTCTATCGTATTTAGTACAATAGGAATAATTGGCTTGAGATTTATATCTCCGATAGGCAAGATAGAAAATAAATCACAAATACTTCGTCTCATTGTTTGTGATTCCACAATATCTTTTTTTGCTGGGTCGATTAAGATTATTGTGAGGTGATCAATAATACTAGGCTTTTCTTCGGAAATATAAGTCCGGGTTATTGATTGGTTCCTGTTCACCTTGATTTATCAAAAGACGGAACAAAACTCATAGGTTTATTCGTGGGGGGGACGATTTATCTATTATGTAGACTTTTCTCAGGATACTGATTTGTTTATTAAAGTCTTCGACTTTGGGTCGTAGCAACTCTTAGTTGTGGGTGAGATCAGCTAAGGAATCAAGAACGTAGCATCCTGTTGGGATCAGAGGCGTAGGAGCATAACTGTACCTTGGATCAGTGTGAGATTGATTGGGGTTCAACTACAGTCCAGACCGAAGTTAATTTGTAGTAGGATAGTGTCTGTAGCAGCTTAATACAGTGTGTTCAATCTGGACTAGGTCCCGGGGTTTTTCTGCATTTGCGGTTTCCTCGTTAACAAAATTATGGTGTCTGTGTTATTTCTATTCCGCATTATATTTGTTTATATAATTGAAATATCACAGGTTGTGCGTTGTTCAATCAATTAGAATATCCGACCTTTTGGGTTGTTGATTTAAATTGATTGACACTTGGATATTGGTCTTTGGTACCATCCAAGTTATCTCTCTTTGATAAAGACTCGCAGATTTCTATTTGCTTAAGTAAAGATCAAATCGAGAGATTGAGATATAAACTCTTTGATATAATTCTTATCTAGATTGAGTCTGATTGTCTAGTTAATTCTCTATAAAGTATATTGGAGTTTGTCCATACAGATTGCTAAGCGAAATATTGGGTGTGGTTGTTAGACCCCCGCTTTTTCAACCTTTACCGAAGACGACATGATGGCAGAAGAAGGTCATAATAGGGCCCTAGACGTTACTGCACTCATCGACACGAGAGCATCCTCAAATGTTGTTCCTCTTAAAACTCTCAGAATAGCCAAGGTTTGGCCAAACAAGATTGTACTGCAGCCTACTATGATGACAGATTTCGAGGGAAAACAAACTAGCACGTATGGGTACATCTATCTGAATCTATCGGTAGGACCTGTCTAGTCAAAGGTGAAATTTGAGGTAATAGAGAAGGAGCTAGACTACCACATGATACTGGGAAGACTGTGGCTTCTTGATAATAAGATCATCCCCTCAACATATCACCAATGCCTGAAAACTATGCTGAGTGAAGAAGTCGTTCGCATTCCTGCATCACTGTCTCCTTATGCACCAATTTGTGGCGTTGAACTTTTTGAACCGAAAGAAAACTCACAAGACTCATTAAACAAGGTTTACTGCACTCCACTCCCTAAATGAATGTCGATCGAGGAGGAAGACTGGCTATCATCACTGAACAAGGACACCAAATCCCGCGTCGCATCTCTGCTGACAAGACACGCCAATTTCCCTTCATCAAATAAAAACTCGGTTCATCCTCATACCAAGAGGGAGCGTACTTTTGTAGCAAGTCATGATGCAAAAGGGAAAACTGTATACCGGCGCCGCTGTTAGCAATTAACAGGGGAGACTAATGCAAAGTCTCTCTGCCTAGTAGAATGCAACCATAATGACAAGCTACAAGAATTAGAAGTACCAGACGCTCCGCGGTAGCTGCAAGACGTCTCCGACTCCACTACAGATGAACTCGAAATCGTCAACATCGGGAATGAAGAGGCTCCAAGGCCTGTCTCCATCAGTTCGGCTCTATGTGCAGATGAACGCACAAACTTATGGACCTTCTTAAGGAGTATCAAGACATATTTGCGTGGACATACGAAGAAATGCCCGGCTTGGATAAAAAATTGGTCACTCATCATCTACATATAATACCTGGATCCAAGCCAGTCAAGCAATCTCCAAGACAGTTCAGGCACGACGTTGAGGTAAAAATCAAGACTGAGCTTCAAAAGTTACTAGCTGCCGGCTTCATCAAGCCCATTCAACATCCTACCTGGTTGGCCAACGTGGTTCCTGTAAAGAAGAAAAACGGTCAAATCAAGTGCTGCGTCGATTTCAGAAATCTGAACAAATACTGCCCCAAGGACGACTTCCCCCTTCCCAACATTGACATGCTAGTAGACGCTACCAACGAACATGGCATGTTCTCCTTCATGGATGGGTACATCGGCTACAACCAGATAAAGATATATGAGCACGAAGAAAGTAAGACAACTTTTCGAACTCCCATCGGAAACTTTTATTATACTGTGATGCCTTTCGGTTTGAAAAATGCTGGTACTACCTATCAACGTGCCGTGACTGCGATTTTCCATGGCATGATGCACAAGCAAGTTGAAGACTACGTAAATGACATATTAGCAAAATTAAAAACTCGAGCAGCCCATACAGACGTTTTACGGCAGGTGTTTGAAAGGTGTCGTGAATACAAACTGAAAATGAACCATTTGAAATGTGCTTTCGGGGTTTCTTCTGGCAAATTTATGGGATTTCAAGTAACTGCTGAAGGAATCAAGGTTGACCCAACCAAGACCTAGGATATCCTCACAATGCCACCCCCGCAAACTGTGAAAGAACTCCATAGATTCATGGGCAAGGTAAACTATATTCAGCGTTTTATACCTGGTTTAGCTCAGCTTTTCGCTCATTCACCCCCTTGCTGAAAAAGGGACCAAGCTCCATCTAGACCACACTACACCAAGAATCCTTCGGAAAATCCAACAAATATTGTCATCACCGGATATTATGAAATCTCCCATACACGGAAGACCGTTGTTTCTCTGTACTGCTTCCAACGATGCTGCTGTTGGAGCCTTCCTTGCTCAAGAAGATGATGAAGGGATTGAACACCCTATATACTACTTCAGTCATACTTTGAGAGATGGTGAACTCAGGTATCCTAAAGCGGAAAAAGTGTGTCTAGCCCTAGTTCACGCTATTTAGAAATTTAGACACTATCTGCTGTCAAACAAAGTGGTGCTAATAGCTAAAGCCGATCATGTCAAGTTCTTGCTCTCAAAACCGGCCTTGATAGGTAGGCCGGCTAAATGGCTACTCCAAATGTCGGAGCTCGACATAACGTGCACTCCTCTGAGGGTTATTAAAGGACAAGCAGTAGCAGATTTGCTAACAGCATTCCCGGGAGAAGATTCTACTGTACTGCATGAAGACCTTCCTGGAGAGTTTCCAGAAATCTATTTTGTCAAAGAGGAAGCATGGCTATTGTATTTTGACGGTTCTGCTACCCATAGCAGTAATACCGGAGGAGTAGGTGTAATTCTAGTGTCTCCAACTGGTGAAGTCTTTTCACATTCGTTCAAGATGGACTTTCAGTGCACCAACAGCGGAATTAGAAGCTTTTCTCATAGGACTGTCACTAGCCAAACAAGCAGGAGACACACACATGAAAGTAAGAGGCGACTCGAAACTATTGGTCAACCAGATGAACGGAGTATACTCACTCAAAGAGGTAAGACTAGCCCCTTATAGAGCTGAGGCGCAAAAATTCTTGAACTACTTCTCCGATGCAACCATAATTCACATTGGCCGAAATAACAACAAGCACGCCGATTGCCTAGCTACATTAGCTTCGAAATTACAATTCAAAGGTTTGGAAGAGACTTTGACCGTGAAGAGATGGACCGTGGCATCAACATGGCTTTCACAACCCAAAGATATTGAAACTAACGATTGGAGAACTCCGATTATTCAAGAACTTAATAGTTCGCTTTCTCAAGGAAAGGTTAGTCTTAAAACCCTAAAAAAACTTCTTCATACTCCATGGAGTGTTATATCATAGAAACTCAGATGGATCCCTATCAAGATGTCTTGGAGATGAAGAAGCACAACTACAACTTAACCGTGTTCATGGTGAAATCTGTGGGCAAACGTTAGTGGTGACTCTTTACCGACGTCTTCAATGCCTCAGATACTACTGGCCGGATATGAAGACCCAATCTTGAACGCTCCAAGGGTCTTGCTCTAATTGTCAAGCGCCACCACATCAATTAGAAGTTCTTAACATTAGTTATGCTGGGGAATAGCAAGAACCATACATCAACTATCTTCGCGACGGCGTGCTGCCTACTAACAAGAAGGATGCAGCCAAGATGAAGCAAAGAGTCAAAAGATTCGTATTTCATTAGGGAATCCTATACCGCAAGAGCTTTGGAGGGGAGCTGTTACGATGTTTGGTAAAGTCTGAAATCCCGACTATGTTGAAAGAGACACATAAAGGTGAACACCAAGGGAAGAAGAAGTTGTTCCTCCAGGTGCATGAAAGGTATTATTGGCCGACTATGGAGGATGATGCAGCAATATTTGTTCAGAAATGCCACGAATGTCAAACTCACAAGAATCTCATCCACACGCCTTGTACTCCCCTTCATTCAGTAAGTAGTCCGTGGCTTTTCTACGACTGGGGACTTGATATTATTGGGAAAATAAATCCACCATCGTCAAAGCAGCACGAGTATATCATAACCGCGACGGAGTACTTTACCAAATGGGTCAAAGCTATACCTCTCTGAGGAACCACTGGAGTGACTATTGCGGCATTCATCAAGGAATAAATCATTTGTCGGTTCGGCGTACCTAAGCACATAATTACTGATAATGGTACTCCCTTTTCCAACAAGCAAGTACGAGAGCTGCTTGAAGAATATGGAGTTATGAAAGTCTTCTCTACTCCTTACTACCCTCGGGGGGGAATGGGCAAGCCGAAAGCACCAACAAGACTTTAATTCGAATTCTCAGTCGAACAATGCATGATAACCCCAGGACGTGGCCCTAACAAATGTCTATAGCGCTGTGGGCATATCGGTCGGCACCTAGGAGCTCTACCAAGTTTCTCCTTATTCACTTGTCTATGGCGCTAACACAATTCTCCTAGCAGAGATTAAAATCCCGTCGGCTAGGATTGCAGCAGCAAGTGGAGTCCAATGGAATGAGACCGAAGCATCGAGCTCCAGAATAGCGGAATTAGAAACTCTGGATTCCAGGAGAATTAAGGCGGAAGAGCATGCTTAGGCGTACATGAGGATGATCTCCAGAGAATACGATAAAGCTGTAAAACCTCGAGTTTTTTCAAATAGTAGATCTGGTATTAAAGACATCCAAGCATATTCAGCAAGACATGTTGATAAGAGCCTAATATACATCTTTCGAATGTCAATTTCTTATGATTTTCTTTACCATTTTTCTTGTGAATTATGTATATTACGTTGCTTTTGAGTTTTATAGGTGTTTTGGAGTCATTGGAGTAAAAAGCGGAAGAAATAGGTGAAAAAGGTGCGAAACTGTCATTTCATAGACAGATTACTAAAGACAGGCTACCGTTCGTTAAGGGGCACCTGCTTTTCTATATAAACCAGGACAAGGTCGAGACTTTGCACACATTCTTCAGTTCAGGTCCCAACCTAGATGACTATACCACTCTCAGCACTGGCAAGCTCAAGTCGTGGGTGTGAATGAGTTTAGAAGATTGGCTGGCAACATAACTCGAAGCCGAGAACATCACGGAGAAAGTGGTACGAACAGGGAAGCTTGGGTTTCAAACCGAGAAACCAGTGGAGGAAATGGTGTTTTGCCATAGAATTTGGGTGAGTAATGGAGGAGGATGAAGAGTAATCCAGAATTAAGATCTGTAGGAATAATGGGTTGATTTGAATTCGATTCTGGCAACAAAGTGGATGAGTTCTGTAAGGGATTTGGATGAATTTCTTGATGAGAATACAGGGATGAAAGATGTTTCCATTGAATGATGAAGATTAATGTGTGTTTTTGAGGTCTATATGAAATATGAATGAATGGGTTTGTTGTGTATAAATTCATGAATGCAGGGAAGGAGATTTATAAGGGATTAGAGATCAACAGAAAGCTAACTCTCTGTTCCCAGTTTCACGCATACAACCTGTTCGAATAAATGGCTGAACCAGTTCTACCCTCACTCTGTGCAAACGATTGATGGTTAGGACATGAAACTGAAGGCAGGAAGGATACGGAATTTGGGTAGCGATCGTTCACTGATTTGGGTTTTTGCCGAGGAAACAGGATATTGAAGCTTGGGTGCACATCAGTCCTGGATCAGTTTTGGTCGAGTATTGCAGAGAAGAAACAAGTATACTGTTGCTGCTGCCATTAGTGCAGTTCCTGCAACGAGATAGTAGAGAGGAGACCAACCGATATGTTGTAGTCTTTTGCAGTTGTTAGCCTTGGTTCAGTGGCTGAGTACATGAGTTTGTAAGGCAGCGGCTAGGAATTAACTTAGATATTGAGATATGGCAGGACAGAACCACATAGGTCATTGGGTACTAGGGGTTTACTGGCTTCGTACAAAGCCGTGAAGATCAGATGGACTAAAGTTTGAGCGAGAAGTCAGCAGCCAAGATGTGGAGTTATACGCTTTTGCAGGAAGAGCTATAAAGAGAAAACCTAGAAGCTACAGAATCAGGATCTAATAACCCCTGCTCGCGACTGTTTTCCACCACCACAAGGAGGAGCTTTGCTCCTCTCCAAAACCCTCCATCCTGTTTTGCATCTCCACATGCATTCATCACCATCTCACCTGCATCTCCATCCACCTGCACCTGCATACATCCATCACATGCAGTTCACCCTACATCCACTGCATCCATCCATCACCAAAACTTCATACCCTTCCGTTCCAAGTCCACCTACATTCTAAGTCCACCTGCATACCACCGCCAATCGTTGTTGCAGTTCAGTACCATCTTCCATTCACTACAACAACTTCCAGCCATCACCAGCACTCCACCTGTTCGCATCAACATTAACTTGCACCAACGGCAGTACAATAATACCATCTCCACAGTTCCAGTTCATATGCCGCCGCCATTGTGTCATCCAGTCCACAATACCATTCCACCACCACCTGCTGTTGTTGCTATTTTGGTTTGCTGTTTCAATTTCATACATTATTTTCTTTCTTGTGCCATGAACTCCAGTAGCTAAGCATATTTGATTAGGGACGATTTCAACGTCCGGAACTTGAATTTGAGTTGATATTTAAACTGCTTGTTTTCTTGCAATTTACCTTGTTATTGCTTATTCTCTACGGTACCAATATTGTTTATGAATTATTTCTCAATCATTTAAGTTGCAAATTGAATGGTTGTTTGGTGATTCTAATGCTAGTTGAGACCTCTTTGACCCGTAATTGTCTAGAGACTCTTAATACAAATAGTAATATGTGGTTATTGACGATGGGATTTTGTTAAATATCCATATGTAGAGATTGACACTAGTAGATGAGTCGAGCCTATGTATTTGTCACTAGGAATAGCCTATCTCAAAGAACTTAAAGCATTTGTTTAAGTCACACCTAGAGAGCGTACTTCTAGGAAACTTGGCAAGTAGAATCCGATAGTCGAGCGCTTCCGTGTCCTGTGAATTGATGGGATTGCGGAATATTTGAGCGTACTAAATATTCTAGGGTTATTAGTAATGGGTACTTTGCAGAAACATAGCTATATTGATTAGATTCACGTTTTGTGACCGAGAAAGAATCCTTGATCATATTCATCCTCATATTTGCATTATTCTTATTCAGAAATTGAATTGACAACTTTAGACTCAACTCTCCCTTAGGAACGAACCTGCTTGTCATTGTACTACTAGCTAGTGTAAAGAGAAGTAGAGAAATATTATTTGCGAGTTGACACCTCGTCAAAATTGGTGCCCCTGCCGGGGAGCAGTCGGTAGTTTGAGTTGTTATTTGATTTTCTGTTTTTGCATTTAGTTTTTATTTTTATCTTTTGCTAATTTGTTTGCTTAGAATTTTATTTTCAGGTGCAACAATCACTTGTTTGCGTGTGTGCACAATTGGGAACAAGAGGTAAGTCTCTTAACGAGTTGTGTGCATAATTTTCAAGATGTATCCTTTTGGGAACAACATATATGGTTCACCAGACCAAGCATACTATGGTAATAATTCTGATTTTCAATCTCACTCTTACAATAGCTTCCAACCATATGTGGGATACAATCAAACCCAATCTTTTGGTTATGATGACTATTCTACAAGACCTTGTGATTTTTCTCATACATCTCAGCAACCTTTTGGTGGTTATGTAAGTGGACAATCACAATGATGGAGGGATAGTTATACTTCTCATACGTTCCAATCTAGTTTCTTGTAGATGCCTAATGAATTCACGGATTTACGATGTACATGGAACCAGATTGACTCAACTCCCAACGTGCCGAGTTTCGTACCTAGTGAAACATATGATAGTGTATTTAGACCTGTTCCGGATCGTACTTATGATCTTTCACCCATTCAACGGGAAGAGACGTGGTCTAAAGAACCTATTGTGAGTAGTAGCGGAAAACGTGTCAACATAAAGAAACTCTTAGACAATATGAGCAGTTGGAAGAAGAGGGAGAAACGGAAGAAACTCTTCAAGAAATTTCTAGGGCCATACATATGGAGGTTAACCTCCGTGTTGATAATGGAGAAGATCCCCAAGAAGAAGATCCCGAGGATGATGAACCCTTTGAAAATATTGATAATGACGGTGTTACTAGCTTAACTCATGATTTTAATGATCATTCTCCTATTCAAAAGGAAGAAGTTGAGTCTAGACACACTACCATTATTGATGGTAAGACTTATGTTGTGTATGAGAGCGATGATGATTATGACTTCTTTGTGAATAACACCCCTAGTTCAGAGATCGTGAATACTTTGAATGAGAAGTCAACTTGCAATGAAGACCGTAAGGATTACGATGACTTACTTGGAGCAGATTTCGATTCTGATGATGAAGATTTGGAAGTTATAGAAGAAACTGATGAAGAATGGCTCGTAAAGAGTTTGAATGAGAATAACGATATTTGTGATGTAGGAGAATCAATGGACTTTTTCAAAAGTACCGAGGATCCCGAAATACAAGAGATTTTGCAAGGTTTGTCTAACCCTTTATGTGAATCTCTATCTAATGATGATCCTCCCAAACTTGAAGTAGTTACTCATAGAGTTGTTAATCCATCTTTTAAGAAAATACCTCATTTGGGGCTGGAATTATGTGCTGCAAAAGTTTTATCTGAATTTCTTGCCTCCAAGTATCCACCATATGTTTTTGAGTCTAACACCATGCATGTTTGCCAAGAGGAACGAATATAAGTGCCTTCCACTTATGTTTTGTATATACTTCCGAGTGTAGAATGAACTAAGTGTGGGGGTGACTCTCGTGGGATGATAGTTTTATTTTACCCACAATATGCTAACATTCTTGTGAAGCTTCTGCAATATATGCAGATTTTTTTGTGGGTGGATCCTCAAATTTTCAGATTGTTGATATATGGGGAGTCTATTTTGAATGTTACTCGTATGCGTTAATCAGGTGCACAATTCCAATTCTTACTTTCTTGTCTTTTTCAAGTATTCCTCTTATTCTTTTTTGCAATGGTTTGAAACATTGAGGACAATGTTTGATTTAAGTGTGGGGGTAGGATATAATATGAACAAAAAATTCACGTATACAAAACTCCAACTTTTAGAGATTTTTGAACCATTTAGAATAAACACTAGCCTTTCTAAGTAGATGGAATTTTTTCTTGGCGATGAGGTATATATTAGCTGAGTCGGGATTAGATGACAACTAAATAGCTAGTTTAGTGTTTATCCTCTATTGTTCAGAAATAACTATGAGTTGGAGTATCAGTTTATGTAATTTGTATATAATTTGTAGATTTTGATGCCTTTAGTTAAAAAAACAAAAAAAAAAATATATAGAAAAATAGAAAAAGAAAAAAAAGAAAAAAAGAAAAAAAATTGCTTTATAAACTCCGAAATCTAGAAACTTGTGTCTTTAGGATGACACTACCAATTTAAGTGGATGGAACCTTCTTGGTTGCAGGAGTTGAGGAACCTATTAACTAAAAGGACGAATAGAGCTCATGTGTTAGAAATAATATGATAGTTGTTACCATATCTCGGAATATCACCATATCACCTTCTGTTTTTATTTTTGCAATCTTTTTGTTTCTCTAAGTGATTTGGTGGGTCACTAACATCGAATTGTTATTACTGCTAGGATGAGATAGAGTGATTGAGTTACTAAAAAAAAAAAAAAAAACAGACCAATTAGACCAACCAGAGTATATAAAAAATGAAAAATGAAAAAAAAAATGAAAAAAAAGACACTTGGATAGCAATATGTGTGTGTTCTCCCTGTCTCCGTCGCCTAAACAAGCGTAGAATGCAGGATCCACGGGAATTACCATGTAATCTGCTGACAAGAAACATGCGCTTGGATCCAAAAGATCTAATCATGTTGTCAATTCAAAAAGAAAAAAAAAAAAAAAAAGTGAAAAAAAAGTTATTATTATTATTGTTCAATTAATAAATCGACCGCTGGTTCCCTTGTATTTTCAAGTCGAGTTGATCTAGAATTAATATTATCGATCACTGGTTCCCGTGTATATGCCAGTTGAGTTGATATTAGTATTCAGACCAGTATCTCAATCCATTAGGATTCATAGGTTCATCTTGGCAGTGTCCTTCAGACAGATATGGGAAACACCGTTCACTTTAGTCAACATCGCAAACATCTATCTCTATATCCATCTTCTTAATCTATTCATGTGTGATTGTGGTTAGTTAGATTCCGAGTATTGTGGCTTGTTCGACTTTCTGAGTAGAGCTTTGTTTACTTATATATGAATTGGATTTGCATCAAGGTACCTCCTCCTGTAGTCATTTTGGATTCGTTCATAGATTTTTCACAGGTAGCTGGAATTTGGAGTAAAAGGTTTTGTAGGTACACCTCTTGTAAACCTTCACGAGACTATAACTCGTCCACTAGGGACGCCTAGGGGTTTAAAGGCTTGTTATTTATGCTAAAAGTAACCGTAACCTCGACGAGATGGAGTTGTTGCATTTTAGTTTTGTTCTGTTTGCTCGAGGACTAGCAAAGAATAAGTGTGGGGGAATTTGATAAGAGCCTAATATACATCTTTCGAATGTCAATTTCTTATGCTTTTCTTTACCATTTTTCTTGTGAATTATGTATATTGCGTTGCTTTTGAGTGTTATAGGTGTTTTGGAGTCATTGAAGTAAAAAGCGGAAGAAATAGGTGAAAAAGGTGCGAAACTGTCATTTCATAGACAGATTACTAAAGACAGGCTACAGTTCGTTAAGGGGCACCTGCTTTTCTATATAAACCAGGACAAGGTCGAGACTTTGCACACATTCTTCAGTTCAGTCCCAACCTAGATGACTATACCACTCTCAGCGTCGGCAAGCTCAAGTCGTGGGTGTGAACGAGTTTAGAAGATTGGCTGGCAACATAACTCAGAAGCCGAGAACATCACGGAGAAAGTGGTACGAACAGGGAAGCTTGGGTTTCAAACCGAGAAACCAGTGGAGGAAATGGTGTTTTGCCATCGAATTTGGGTGAGTAATGGAGGAGGATGAAGAGTAATCCAGAAGTAAGATCTGTAGGAACAATGGGTTGATTTGAATTCGATTCTGGCAACAAAGTGGATCAGTTCTGTAAGGGTTTTGGATGAATTTCTTGATGAGAATACAGGGATGAAAGATGTTGCCATTGAATGATGAAGATTAATGTGTGTTTTTGAGGTCTATATGAAATATGATTGAATGGGTTTGTTGTGTATGAATTCATGAATGCAGTGAAGGAGATTTGGAAGGGATTAGAGATCAACAGAAAGCTAACTCTCTGTTCCCAGTTTCACGCATACAACCTGTTCGAATAAATGGCTGAACCTGTTCTGCCCTCACTCTGTGCAGACGATTGATGGTTAGGACATGAAACTGAAGGCAGGAAGGATACGGAATTTGGGTAGCGATCGTTCACTGATTTGGGTTTTTTCCGAGGAAACAGGATATTGAAGCTTGGGTGCACATCAGTCCTGGATCAGTTTTGGTCGAGTATTGCAGAGAAGAAACAAGTATACTGTTGCTGCTGCCATTAGTGCAGTTTCTGCAGCGAGATAGTAGAGAGGAGACCAACCGATATGTTGTAGTATTTTGCAGTTGTTAGCCTTGGTTCAGTGGCTGAGTACATGAGTTTGTAAGGCAGCGGCTAGGAATGAACTTAGATATTGAGATATGGTAGGACAGAACCACATGGGTCATTGGGTACCAGGGGTTTACTGGCTTCGTACAGAGCC
This sequence comes from Papaver armeniacum, assembly GCA_023531295.1. Lineage (NCBI taxonomy): Eukaryota > Viridiplantae > Streptophyta > Magnoliopsida > Ranunculales > Papaveraceae > Papaver > Papaver armeniacum. The sequence goes on along the minus strand of JAJJWW010005741.1, from coordinate 55,486 downwards.
GTGAAGATCATATGGACTGAAGTTTGAGCGAGAAGTCAGCAGCCAAGATGTGGAGTTATACGCTTTTGCAAGAAGATCTATAAAGAGAAAACCTAGAAGCTACAGAATCAGGATCTAATACCCCATGCTCGCGACTGTTTTCCACCACCACAGGGAGGAGCTTTGCTCCTCTCCAAAACCCCCCATCCTGTTTTGCATCTCCACCTGCATTCATCACCATCTCACCTGCATCTCCATCCACCTGCACCTGCATACATCCATCACCTGCAGTTCACCCTACATCTACTGCATCCATCCATCACCAGCACTTCATACCCTTCCGTTCCAAGTCCACCTGCATACCACCGCCAATCGCTGTTGCAGTTCAGTACCATCTTCCATTCACTACAACAACTTCCAGCCATCACCAACACTCCGCCTGTTCGCAGCAACATTAACTTGCACCAACGGCAGTACAATAGTACCATCTCCACAGTTCCAGTTCATATGCCGCCGCCACTGTGTTATCCAGTCCACAATACCATTCCACCACCACCTGTTGTTGTTGCTGTTTTGGTTTGCTGTTTCAGTTTCATACATTATTTTCTTTCTTGTGCCATGAACTCCAGTAGCTAAGCATATTTGATTAGGGACGATTTCAACGTCCGGAACTTGAAATTGAGTTGATATTCAAACTGCTTGTTTTCTTGCAATTTACCTTGTTATTGCTTATTATCTATGGTACCAATATTGTTTATGAATTATTTCTCAATCGTTTAAGTTGCAAATTGAATGGTTGTTTGGTGATTCTAATGCTAGTTGAGACCTCTTTGACCCGTAATTGTCTAGAGACTCTTAATACAAGTAGTAATATGTGGTTATTGACGATGGGATTTTGTTAAATATCCATATGTAGAGATTGACACTAGTAGATGAGTCGAGCCTATGTATTTGTCACTAGGAATAGCCTATCTCAAAGAACTTAAAGCATTTGTTTAAGTCACACCTAGAGAGCGTACTTCTAGGAAACTTGGCAAGTAGAATCCGGTAGTCGAGCGCTTCCGTGTCCGGTGAATTAATGGGATTACGGGATATTTGAGCGTACTAAATATTCTAGGGTTATTAGTAATGGGTACTTTGTGGAAACATAGATATATTGATTAGATTCACGTTTTGTGACCTAGAAAGAATCCTTGATCATATTCATCCTCATATTTGCATTATTCTTATTCAGAAATTGAATTGACAACTTTAGACTCAACTCTCCCTTAGGAACGAACCTGCTTGTCATTGTACTACTAGCTAGCGTAAAGAGAAGTAGAGAAATATTATTTGCGAGTTGACACCTCGTCACATGTCTGCACCAAAGTTTTCACTAAAATGTGAAGGTCCTTATGTGATCACCAAAGCTTATAACAGTGGGTACTAAAAGATTGTCAAGGAGGATGTAGGCAAATTGGAGGCAGTCATCAATGGAAAATGGTTCAAGGCATACTACGCCAAATTATTATTCCATCCTCGCAGTCTCATGACACGGTCAATCATGCATTTCTCATTTCTCTCATATCTGAGTTATTGATGAGTGCTAAATAGTGCATATTTATACACCTTTTTATTGGCATTTTACTCATATTTTGCGCTTAGAAATCGAGATATTATCCCGCATTCTCGTGTTTTCTTTGTTTTCAAGAATAAATATTTGTATTAATTAATTTTGTGTTTTTAGGTAGTAAATAAAGCTCGGAGAATCTGAGGAGCCAAAAGAGCAGAAGAATTGGAGACAAGCGTCTATGGAGCAGATAGCCCAAGCCCGCGCGCGAATCAGTTGCAACCCAACAAGGAAGACATGGGCTAGAGCTACCCACGACCCGGATCCGAACCCGCTCATCCCGAGCCGTTGAGATCTCACCCAGATGCATCATACGGTCGCTCCTTCGCTCACATCTATTTCTCGATGCTCCGCTCAACACCAAATCGCCTCAGTTCTCCCTCGACCGTTCGGATCTCTCCCGCAAGATCCAACGCTCGCCCGTCTTCCTCATCAAACTTCGCTGCACTTGCTTCACAACAAAAACTACCTACCCTATACCCGTCGACCAAACCCTATTCTCTACTCCATCTTCTCTTTCTTCTCCTCCATACCTCTGCTCTGCTCTTCCATCTCCCTCACCCGACCATACCTGAACCCTCACCACCACCATCTCCTGCCACAGCTACCAATCGCTACCCAAGCCTCGCCATCACCTCCCAAATAATCTCTAGCTCTGTCTTAGCTTCTACCCTAGGAGCTAAGGTCGAGATAGAGAAGATTAGGGTTATGGTTTCAATACGATGAGAGGAAAATCGTACCAAGAAAAGCTCAGAGCCGATTTGACAAGAGAGATGACTGAATCAGAGAGTATGGGTACACGGGTTTGATTTATTTTCAATTAATTTCTATTTTAAAAGTATTAGGGTTAGGGTTCTTTGCATGAATAAATTGAAGGGAGTTGTGGATGTTTGAAGCATGCCTGGGTTAGCCAGTGTATCAATTAGGGTTTAATTTGTAGTTTAATTGTTATTTTGATGTTTTAATTTAGGGTGCTAGGGTTTCATTGAAACCCTAATTCCATGTTGTGTTAAACTCTGTTGAACTATTCTTGAGTGCTAAATGTTATCAGATAACTTCAATTTTAACACCTCAGTGCTTATCTCTCACAAGTGCATGCCAAGTATGCATTGTAGTTAGGTTATATCTGTGTTGAATGTGTTTCACTCTTACTTCAATTACTATTGCTAATTCTTTTGACTAGTTGTGCTTAATTAGACAACTAGTACTCTAGGTTAGTGCCTTAGCTTGAATATTGAAGTGTCACTAGGTGAAACTCCTTAGATAAGTGGTAGAATTGACACACTACCCTTGACTGCCATAGGAACAAGAAGCTTCCAATGAGTTGACACATAACATGAGTTAGTGGTGGAATTGATAATCCCAAAGACCCATTTATTTGCAATATTTGTATTTCATTTATTTTCACTGTCATAACATTCAATCAGCCGTATCGGCAAAACCATAATTGTGTTATCTTCACTGGAATTCAGTTTAGGAAGCCATTAGATTATCTTAAGCACCACAAGTCTCTGTGGATCGACCCGTACTTGCCGCGTCTCCGATAGACGCCGTGCACTTGCGGTATAATTTGTAGGCATTAAATATAAACACATTTCCAGGCCTACCAAGTTTTTGGCGCCGTTGCCGGGGAGATTTGTAGGCATTAAATATAATTTGTAGGTATCTGAGTGAGTTGATGCCACAAACTCAACTGAGCCAGTTTGACATCAACTCAGACTTGGAAAAATCTGTCAACCTTGGGCTAATTTCTGTCAACCCTACCAAGTTTTGCATGTTTGTGTATGGTCTCTGAGACTTGCTGCCTTGCTGAGCATGCTATGAGCAGCCAACTATATTCATTTGCTGCTGATTTTTGTGCATGCCCTGAATTTGTGTGTGACCTGTGGTGTTTGAATGATCTGTTAAGTAGCAGGATTTGTGATTAGTTAGATTGTTTTTCAAATACACAAACCGTGCACATGCTTCACCATTTGAGTGAGCACATCCATCAAACCTGTGCACCATACACAGTTTTTTAAACTCTTTTGTTCTCCCGCCACTCGAGCCGTGCATCACTCTGCAGTCTTGCAATTTGTGTGAGAGTCTTGTGACTAGAGCCGCACATTACCCGCCCTCGCTTTGCCTAGGTCAGTGCACGACTCGCATCTACACATACCGTGCATTTGCACTTAAACTGGAACACACAACCACTAAGCTTCCCAAAATTAGTGGGCTGGAAACTAACTAAGCCCACATAAGCTTGTTTCCTCTAGGCTAAGCTGCCCACTGCTGGGCTGCAAGCAAACCGAAGCCCACACTACCTGGGCTGTTAACCTGTTACCCAACTGCTGGGTTGTACTTTCCCAATAAACCAACTCCCACACAAACCAAATGAAACCCAACAAACCAAATGAAACCCAATAAACCAAATTGAGTCCATTACAACTGGGTTTTGAGTTCAATTTGAGTGCTAAATCATGTCAGGATTTTGGTCTCAGCTCGGGGATACAAACAAATCAATTAGAGAGCTTGCTTACGGGCACGCTTCACGGTATGAACTCCCACATACCATAGTGATTTTAGGGAATCTTATGAGCCTTCTCGGGGCCCCGACCTCACATACCCTAATCATTATGAGCACATGCATCATCCACCACAAAGTTGAAAATGAACACTTTTCTCATACCCAAATCATCACTTTTAGATCAATTAGAAGCTCGACTATCTGCTTTAGAAAGGCAATTACATGAGCAATCTGTCGAATCTAATTTCCCTAGGCAATATGAAATGTATGCTTGTACCTTATGTGGTAGCTTAGACCACCCTGCTGAGAACTGCTATATTTTGCATGATTTTAGACAGTCTAGGGAAAACCATGATAATCTAATGTACGAATTGTCTAGAAGTGACTATGCTGGCAATCATTGGGACCATAATCAACCTGCACACATGCATCATTCACCACAGTGGGGAGATGAACAATTTTATACTCCCCCAACTCCTAGTTTGCAATCAATAATGGAAACACTCATGGAGCAAAATGCTAGGCTTGAAATGAATGCAATACATGACCATCCACATAGCAACATGTCTGAGTTTCCCTTCTCTAGTGAACCTCATGCACAACCATACAATGAATATCCATATGAGGAATGCATACCCACTAGTGAAGACTCTCCTTCAATAGAACAACTCAAGATGATTCTTCAAAGGAACCTGATTGAGTTACAAATTGATAGGATTGAAAATAGTGTTTCTAGTCTTACTCATGCAACTAACATTGAATATGAACCTAATCTAGAGGTAGATGAGTACACTAAAAAATACTACAATTTTGAATGGAGAGATGAATTCTTGCTATGATGATGATGATGATGAATATGAAGAGCATGTGTATTTTGAAAATATAGTAGAATCTGTAGGTTCAGAGACATTAAGTGTCTCTCCTGTGAACCCTATGAATGATGCTTCTTCTGATATTCATACATGTGATGTTGATGTGGAACCTGTGCAATTGTCCTGTGAATATGAGCATGCTTTACCACCTGTTTGTGACCTAGGAATAGCTGAATTGTCTGTTGACACGGATGATTCAATGCATGTGCCTAACTCCATGCCTAGGCTACAGCATGATATCTCTCCTGGTTATGTTATGAATGAGAAAGATGAAGATTATGACATGGAGATTGATGAATTGTTCTATGCAGGTGAACATGATTTACCCTCTTCTGACTTTAGGAAAGAGTGTGATGGTGCAAACGATTTTATACATGAAAATAACTTAGATGCACCTAATCTCTCTCCTAAGTCACAAATTGAAACTCCTCCACCAAACCTAGGTGTAGTTTGTCACAAAATTGCAAAACCAACTTTTCTAAAAATGCCTAACTTAGGCCTAGAGCTTTGTGCTTCCCAAGTCCTCTTGGACTATTTTGCATCAAAGTATAACACTCTTAAGGAGCCACAGTTGGAATGTGTATGTCTGCCTGTTCTTAGCAAAACTCACTTTGAGTTAGACCTTGTGCATGATGTACCTTTAATTTTGCAAGATTTTGTTCTCAAAAACACATCTGTTGACAAGTTTAGGTTTGGGGGAAAGTCATTCCCATATGCAGCCTTACTTGCACTCTCTTGTTATATTTGTGTAAGGCTGTTGATGTTTGTATATATTTTCTATTGGGTTGATCCTCAACTCTTTAGATTGTTAGTGTATGGTGAATTTTCATTGTATATAATCCAGTAGGTCTTGTTAAATTTTCTTTTCTTGAAACGGTTGAGTCTTCTTGTACATATTTTGTGCTAATCCGATATGATCTCCGCTGAGAATGTTGGATTCTAGCCTTAACGAATGAAGCTATAACCGTGCTCCCACCGACATCCGGTAATCTCTTCCCTTTTCTCTACTCAACATAGTTCTCATGGTATGTGACTGTTTAAATTTTTCATATCTGTTGACACATTGAGGACAATGTTTGATTTAGGTTTGGGGGTGCATTTGCATTTAGATTTTTTAGTCTTTTTAATCTTTTATTTTCAAAAAAAAAAAAAAAAAAAAAGGGTGGTTTCTAATCTTTTAAGTCTTTTTAATCTTTTATAAAGGGGTGGTTTCTAAAGGTCCGTTCAATGGAGTTGATGTGGATTTTTTGATCCATGATATTCCCTGCCCTGTGGACGTTCCCCCCTGCGACAGTCCATCTCAGAATATATCTGATCCTCTACCTTGTTTTAGCTTGGATTTACTGGACAATGTGCTTCGTCAACAAATTAAAACTGTTTCCAGTATTCCGGCTAAATGTAAGCTCTTCTTTGCTCGTACCTTCAACACGGTTATACAGAAAGTCATCCATAACCCAAAAGATGTCACAATGTGGATTCAGCTTTTGCTCTTCCCTGTCTGCATCCTTCGTACCTACATCCCCAAGAGTAATGAGGAAGAGCAATCAGGTAATAGAAAAAAGCTACAGATAGCAGCCATCAACTCTGCTCTGTCGACGTGGTCTGACGCTCAAGGGTGTATCACTTTGGTTCATCGCGTTCTCGAAGAGCAAAAAGCTTGGCAGGAGCAGCTGCAGAAGTGCAAGAGGAAAAAAAGGGATAATCAAGAGGCTACGAACTTGCGGCTTTGTCGTAAGAAGATGAATTTTGGGATGTACACAGCAGCTATACGCACTCTGACTTCTAGTGGTGTTGCTCCTGCCAACTCTGGCACATTGGAGGAGTTGCGTCGCAAACACCCATACGGTGCACCGCCTAGAGTTCCAACTGAACCTCCCACTCAAGCTGCGCTTATAGCTTCGAAAGACTTGGTCTTGAGTAAAATCAAGAGTTTCCCTAGGGGGACTTCTTGTGGAAGGGATGGTTTGCGAGCTCAGCACTTGATCGATGCTATAAGTGGCTCTGCAGCCGCTGTTTCGGACGAGTTGGTTACCTCCATCACGAATATTGTTAACATTTGGTTGGCCGGCTTATGCCCCTCAGAGCTGAGTGTGTTCATTGCCTCTGCGCCACTCACGCCTCTTGTCAAACCAGATGGGGGATTGCGACCTATTGCTGTCGGCACAGTCTGGAGGCGTTTGGTGTCAAAAGTCGCAGCTGCTCATGTGTGTAAGGAGATGGAAGCTTACTTGGGAGACTACCAATTCGGCGTGGGTGTGGCCTGTGGAGGGGAAGCTATTCTCCACTCAGTCAACCGTATGTTGGAGGTTCATGGAAGCTCTAATACGCGTACGATGCTGCTGGTGGATTTCTCCAATGCCTTCAACTTGGTGAATCGTACTGCTATGCTGAGTGAGGTTAGAAACCAATGCCCTTCTATCTCTTATTGGGTGGAGTTTTGCTATTCAGCTCCTGCGAAGTTGTACTATATGGACCAATCTCTTGTTTCACGCAAGGAGTGCAAAGCAAGGGGATCCTCTCGGACCTCTCTTGTTTGCCTTAACTCTACACCCCCTCATTCACAACATTGCTCGCCAGTGTCAATTGGAACTCCAGTCTTGGTACCTGGATGATGGAACCTTGATTGGCGATACCCTGATGGTGGCTAAAGCGTTGGAGATAGTGCAACAAGAAGGGCCGGCTCTTGGTCTACACCTTAATGTAGCGAAGACAGAGATTTATTGGCCTACCGTTGATGACAGAGGTGCTTTGCCGGGTGTTTTTCCAGATGATATTAGCAGGCCCTCAGATGGCGTAAAATTGTTAGGCGGACCAGTGAGTACGAATGACCAGTTCTGTAAAGATTTCGTGGTTAAAAGAGTTCAGAAAACTGTAGGCTTAATGGAGGCTATCAAGAAGCTTAAGGATCCACAGTGTGAGTTACTTCTTTTGCGCAATTGTACTGGGGTGTCTAGGCTCTACTTATCTATGCGTACAGCCAAACCTTCACATTTGAGTGCGGCCCAGCCTTTGTTTGATGAGTTTTTGATGACATAGCTTCAACACCTTTTCACGGGAGACGGTTTAGGATTTGGTAAGCTTCAACAAAGGTTGGTTACTTTACCCATTCAGCATGGTGGTGCAGGTGTTTATACTATGTACGATACTATGCAATATGGGTACGTTGCATCTAGTTTACAGACTATTTTGCAACAAAACAATATCTTGCGCCACTCAGAGGTGTCTGGTTTTAGTCCTAGTCTGGAGCATGCTATAAGTGCTTACAATCAAGTATGTGGTATTGCTGAATCACCACTTAGTATCCATCATGCCGCCCCCCATTCTTTGGCGGCTAGATACTTTAGTGCTGTGTTGAAAGAGTTACCCATTAACTTTAATTTGTCGGCACGTGATGCTGCTCTTTGGCAATGCAACAGCATTAAACATGCTCAGGATTACTCGTTGGCTGTTCCTATTGAGGGTCTTAATTAGAAGATAGGTCCTAGACAGTTCAGCGCGGTTATGTGTTATAGACTGGGTATCCCACTTTTCGAAGAGGGTAGCACTTGTCCTTGTTGTGGCAGAGACATGGATATTTTTGGAGACCACGCTCTACATTGTGTCAAAGATATTGGTATTAAGTTCCGTCATGATCTTTCTCGTGACACTTTTGCTGACATATGTTACCGTGCTGGTGTTCCCGCCAGGAAGGAAGTCGACTTAGGTCTCATCTCCAATACTGGCTCGGACTTAAGACCTGCGGATATTCTAGTTCATAACTGGATTGATGGGCGTGATGTTTGCATGGATGTGACTGGTGTCTCTCCCTTCACAGGTGATGGAGTACGTGCTTTTACCCCTGGGCAAGCTCTTGCTAAGGCTATTGATCGTAAACGTGTCAAATATCTTGAGAAATGCACAGAGCATGGGCTTGGACTTGGGGTCCTTGCTTTCACTACCTTAGGTGAGCTCGGTGATGACACTATCAAATTCCTTAAGAGACTGCGGAATTATATGGCTAGTAATGATGCAAATGTCAAAGTAGGAGATTTTCTTTTCCATAGGATAGGTGTTGTCATTCAAAAAGCGGTTGGGGCTCAGCTTGTTGCTAGACTCCCTTCCAATTTCTTACCACGTGATAATGTATCCGACAATTTATTTGGATTAATATAATGCCTGCATTGGCCCTTTAAAAAAAAAAAAAAAAAAAAAAATCAAAACTTTTTTGCAAATAAAAACCTCCAACTTTTAGAGATTTCAGAGTCACTAGCATGCTTCTAGCTATGTTTACATAGAGATTCTGACCGAAATAACAGAACTTAGAAGTACCGGAGAACACAATCGGGTTTCTTAGTTGATTAGAGCGTTAAAGTTGGATTTAACCATACCGGAGAGCGAATTAGGTGCTGTTTAGATATTCGGTAGTAGAATTGTGATCACCCATAGTGGAGACTACCCATTTTACATCAAGTGAGGCACCAACCTTCAATTTTTTGCAACTTTCTAGAAAAGCTGTTAGAGTGTGTGTCACCGTACGTCAATTCCGGGTAGGAATGGTGAGCTACCCAACTTCGCACCAATTTCAGCACTACTTTTGATCTCTTGAGTGCTAGTTTTTGTCAATCATGAGGGTGACGTCTAAAGATGAAAACTCCTTCTAAATATCGATTTGCAGTTAGCATCACTCTCTCTCTCTCAATCAACAGACCCATGGAAACACATCATCGTCAGCAAGCGGAGCAACATCAGAATATTTGAAGAAAAGTTGATATAGTCCAAGGTTACATGCAACAAAGAAAAGAAAATAGGATGAGAATTAATGAAGTTTGTGAAAAATTGAGTTTTATTATTTTATTGTGATACTTAAAAAAAAAAAAAAAAAAAAAATTGTGTGTGTTGTATTATTATTATTTTCATTTCACGTACTTTAAAAAAAAAAAAAAAAAAAAATATTTCAAGTTTTTTTTTTGTAAAGTTCAGAAGTTCGTCATCAACAGTGAAGACCAAAGACCGAAGAGTGAAGACGTTTCTATGGTTCCTATGAGAGAGTGATATTAATTGCCGATCGGGTGAGAAGTGAGTGAGTACTCCCACCCTTGCTAATGGTTGATTTCCTTTCTTAGAGATCATCAGAAAAGATTCTTTTTGTCCACACTTCGTGGAGTCTCCAGAAATTATTTCGGAAGGTTATCCTTCTTACCTACAACGTGTGCAGGATTTCTCTCTTTATTCCCCGCTCGCACACATGAGAGACTAAAAAGCGATCTTTTTGAGTGCAATTATCATAAAACCCTAATGGTGAGGCGAAGTTGAGACTTATGATCACAATCGAATCCGAATTCTTTCATATGGTATGGTTATTTCTCGCTCAAAGACTTAAGGATGAGAATACGTTCTTTGGTAGTTCTAACTTCATGTTACTAGCATGCGAAACTCTATGTCCTCATAGATTCTTGGATGCTTGAGACTCTTTACACTCGAAGTTGGAGAAGGTTTTGTGGGTACACCTCTGGTAAACCCTCACGAGACTACAACTCGTCCACTAGGGACACCTAGGGGTTTAAAGGCTTAGTGCATACGCTAAATGCATTCGAGAGACTGCTGACAGGGGTATAGTTAGGATTTCTTAATTTCTGTTTCACTTGAGGACAAGTAAAATTCAGGTTTGGGGGTATTTGATGAGTGCTAAATAGTGCATATTTATACACCTTTTTATTGGCATTTTACTCATCTTTTGCGCTTAGAAATCAGATATTATCCCAGATTCTGTGTTTTCTTTGTTTTCAAGAATAAATATTTGTATTAATTAATTTTGTGTTTTTAGGTAGTAAATAAAGCTCGGAGAATCTGAGGAGCCAAAAGAGCAGAAGAATTGGAGACAAGCGTCTATGGAGCAGATAGCCCAAGCCCGCGCGCGAATCAGTTGCAACCCAACAAGGAAGACATGGGCTAGAGCTACCCACGACCCGGATCCGAACCCGCTCATCCCGAGCCGTTGAGATCTCACCCAGATGCATCATACGGTCGCTCCTTCGCTCACATCTATTTCTCGATGCTCCGCTCAACACCAAATCGCCTCAGTTCTCCCTCGACCGTTCAGATCTCTCCCGCAAGATCCAACGCTCGCTTCGTCTTCCTCATCAAACTTAGCTGCACCTGCTTCACAACAAAAACTACCTACCCTATACCCGTCGACCAAACCCTATTCTCTACTCCATATTCTCTTTCTTCTCCTCCATACCTCTGCTCTGCTCTTCCATCTCCCTCACCCGACCATACCTGAACCCTCACCACCACCATCTCCTGCCACAGCTACCAACTGCTACCAGCCGCCTCGCCATCACCTCCCAAATAATCTCTAGCTCTGTCTTAGCTTCTACCCTAGGAGCTAAGGTCGAGATAGAGAAGATTAGGGTTATGGTTTCAATACAGTGAGAGGAAAATCGTACCAAGAAAAGCTCAGAGCCGATTTGACAAGAGAGATGACTGAATCAGAGAGTATGGGTACACGGGTTTGATTTATTTTCAATTAATTTCTATAAAGTATTAGGGTTAGGGTTCTTTGCATGAATAAATTGAAGGGAGTTGTGGATGTTTGAAGCATGCCTGGGTTAGCCAGTGTATCAATTAGGGTTTAATTTGTAGTTTAATTGTTATTTTGATGTTTTAATTTAGGGTGCTAGGGTTTCATTGAAACCCTAATTCCATGTTGTGTTAAACTCTGTTGAACTATTCTTGAGTGCTAAATGTTATCAGATAACTTCAATTTTAACACCTCAGTGCTTTTCTCTCACAAGTGCATGCCAAGTATGCATTATAGTTAGGTTATATCTGTGTTGAATGTGTTTCACTCTCTTACTTCAATTACTATTGCTAATTCTTTTGACTAGTTGTGCTTAATTAGACAACTAGTACTCTAGGTTAGTGCCTTAGCTGAATATTGAAGTGTCACTAGGTGAAACTCCTTAGATAAGTGGTAGAATTGACACACTACCCTTGACTGCCATAGGAACAAGAAGCTTCCAATGAGTTGACACATAACATGAGTTAGTGGTGGAATTGATAATCCCAGCACCCATTTATTTGCAATATTTGTATTTCATTTATTTTCACTGTCATAACATTCAATCAGCCGTATCGGCAAAACCATAATTGTGTTATCTTCACTGGAATTCAGTTTAGGAAGCCATTAGATCATCTTAAGCACCACAAGTCTCTGTGGATCGACCCGTACTTGCCGCGTCTCCGATAGACGCCGTGCACTTGCGGTATAATTTGTAGGCATTAAATATAAACACATTTCCAGGCCTACCAGTTATCAAAGTTTTTCATTAGTCAAGAAGTATTAATGTAAACTTCATTTTCTTACCAAAACCCAATGCAATTCATTTTCCAAAACAATCTTCAAAACCCAAGACAAAAAAGAGAACAATCAAACGTTTTCATGCCTACTTATTCAAAAAAAAAAAAAAGAACAATAAAATAATAGTATGGCTTAGAGAAGGCCATCTAGCAAGTTGTAGTCCTTTGAAAGCATCATTTTCAGCCTATCCTGATACCTTTCGGTCCTACTCTTCAAGTTCTGGATTGCATGCTCCACCTTATCAGATTCTACAGCCAAGGCCTTTTCCTCCTCCAGGATAGCTTTTGTAGCAGGAATGACATTGGCAATGATACCATCTCGATCAACTTTGATAATTTCAAGGCGCTGCCGTAGCCAGCTCACGTTGAACTCCATGGATTCACAGGTAGATACCATGTTTTCCCACTTTTCAATAGTTGATTCAGCAACATCACGAATGTATATACCTTCCATCTCTGCAACCATGGGTAGAAGGCAGTTCACCATAGTAACCAAAGCAGACGAATAATGCCGCACCACGTTCCTGGTGGCAATGTGGCCGTACCTTCTCCATATTTTTGTGTACAAAGGCTCAAACTCCTTCCGTACTAAGAACTCACTAATAGTCTGGTAACAAACACTTCATGTGAATATCAAACGGCAAGCCTGCATTGGGGTACTTGTAGGAGGAGATACCCAAATCAGTGTCTTCCACATCTGCAATAGTAGGCGTGTTTGAGATTGAAGGAAGAGGAGTGGCAAGATCATCGTCGTCAACCACTGTTACACATGTTCCAGCAGGGTACCTCTACAAAAAAAAAAACTTATTATTATTACCTAACGGCTATGACAAATGAATACCTATTCACCAGTGAAGAAGTATACCGGTATGATCTTCTTGTTTCAGATGATCCTGACAGGGGAATTATCACGGACCCAAAGATTCGCCCACTCTGAAGAACATTGTTAGTGTCAAAAAAGAGAAGGGGGAATTACCACTTCAAAATCAAGAGACAATTAAAGTCATATTCTGGATACAAGCCGCATGCGTTTGGTAGGAGAGTCTGGATGGGTCGAGGATGATCCACTCCTGTCTGACATGATGAAATGATATGGGTTCAACATGAGAATCTCTATTCCAAATCTAGAAGAATAGTCTAGTTTCACCTGCATATGTATATACGTTATAGAAACCCTAGGAGGAAGCGAATGCTGAACAATCGCAACAGGACTTATGCGATAGACGAGGATTCAACGCCAACCAAGTCGTGTTTCTTGTTGAAACCCTAATTAAAGCCAGGAAGACTACTAGATAGTCAAAAGAAGAATGCTTTCATCCTAGCTCAAAATCCTGGCCGGACATGCTTGTTGGTGTGACTGGATCAACATCAACATACCCGAACGATGCCATCATTATCTGGCGGCATGATTCACTGTTTCGAATTCAAGACAACTGCCACTTCCCCGATAATGTTTATTCACTTCGACTTGATCATTTTATTTCTTGACTGTCACCATCTGGTGCTTACCCCGAAACAATATCACTGTCACGTACTAAGCAGGGGACTTAATGTTGATGGTGGTTTTTAGTTCAGGGCTAGAATTGTGAAACCCTCTATTTAATGTGCCGTCATTCTGTAAAGAAACATAGCCATTTAAAAGTGATGAGTGCCAAGGCCTCTTTACTTACATATGTATTGAATAATTCAGTATACTTATATATGAAATTTATCCAGAATGGTGCATGTAGCAACAATCCCAAGTATTCTGCAAATTTTATCCTCCACCTGCATTATTCACTAATGCATGGCTTGTCGCGTATTTATTCTATGCTGTGTTCCCCAGCTTAACTCTTGATTTTGACATGACATGACAATTAATATTCGCTCGCAGTTGAGTAGCATGAATTTCCCGAAGTGTCAGGATTAGGATGTGCATGGAAATACTCAGTCGGAGGCACGCGAAATACACTGCCCTCTGAGATAAAATTAGTGATTTTTGTATTAATGCGCAAAATTCACCAAAAATTGATTTATTTTGTTGTAGCTTGCAAAATTCAGTCTTTCTAACCTAATTTGCAAAAAATTAGGTTTTTTTCGGCCTGTGCAATATCTCGAACCCTATTGGTCGAGACCAAACCTAGGCAAACTAGGAAATTTATCCATCATGGAACTAGTAGGAGCGAATCCTACCAAAGTTAAGAAAAACAATAAATAAAGAGGAAGTGCGGCAAGTAAAGGCAGTAGCAAAAGGGACGCGGCCACGCCACTTAGACGGCCGGTTCGCCCTAGCTTGTGCCGCCATACCGTCATCCGACCATGCCCATGTTGCTGCCTGCCGTCCCCTCTTTCCCATCGACCAATCAAATCGCTCTAAATGCGCAACCTACACTTTTAATTAAAGTTGGAAGATGGCTGGTCGACGCACCTAATTCCTTAAGGAATCGAATATAGGCTGCCCATGTCAGTCTTAAAACAATCACGGCTACACGATTTGGCCGGCCGATTTAACGAGCTTGGCTTTATCCCAGCGTGACCAAACGAGCTCCATGGTGTTCATCGGCGGGCCCACTACTATTCCAACCAATCGGAATTCTCCTAGCCCGCCAGTAACAACCATAATCGCTAGCCAAAAGTAGGCTAGTCACGCTGTTGAAAAAAGAGGTTTAACGAGTTAAGACGGGCCATGACAGTCTCAAATTCATTGCGGCCGTCCAACTTATCCAGCCTAGTTGGATGGCTTAGATTTTGTTTTGGGAGACCAATGAAGTGTCGGTATGCTCACCAGCGACTCGCCTTTAACCTTGGCCAACCTAATTGCTCCTAGCCCACAGCTAACACGGCTTTAAAATCCTCAAGGTCGACCAACGACAGCGAGTAATTGCCGCAAAGTAATCTCGGCCATCCAACTCCGACAGCCGAATCGACTGGCCTAGATCTGATTTCGGGGAACCAATAAGATGTCGTTGTGACTGCTTGCAAGCCCCTCTTCCATAAAAATTGATTGACTTTCCCTTGGCATGTTCGAGCAGCTTTTGGAAGCTACCCAAAAGATGGACGACCGGGCCCCTTTTAAGACATTAAATTCCGCGACCAACCAAGACAGGCTCTATACAACGATGCTTCATATACATCGATTATTTTGAGCTGCTTGCTTAAAAGCGATGCTTTATATGCATCGATTATAACGGTGTGTTATAAGTATCAATTTTACAAATAATTTAATTATTTGACCTAAAGGCAATATACTATTTTTTGCGGCAAGTCTCACAGCTTGACTTGTCACATATGACTGCCCGCCGCATAGCTTGCGCGTGATTGGTCAAAATAACTGGGTCTTGCAAGAGAGACCCACTCAGAAGCCTGCTGCATATTTTTCTACAAAAATACTCGAGACATCAAACATGTCACAAATTGGGGGATGTTCATCAGGGTATTAGTCTTGCGGTTTACAGTGTGCGGCGTGCAAGACGCCCATTATGAGAAAGTGTCAGGAAAGGCGGACAGTTAGTGGCAGCAGAGAAGTAGTGGGTATAAACTGATCGGTCTTCCCATCTTAGTAGGGACGTGGTCTTCAACATTTTACACGATCCCCACTTTTTCATCACTCAACTACTTCCACTTCCTGTGAGGTCAGGGTGTTTCGACTATGACTTGTATAAAAAGGTTTTTAATCTATTTTCAACCAACAACGGTTATCCACACAAGTATCCAGAAAACATAACAAAAAAACTCATAGCTTACATATTGCAAGCAAGTTTCACATTCTGATACAAGTCATAAAACAACCACACCTTCAGAGTTAACCATTCTGATCTCAACACCTTCTTCGCTTCCCTCCATAAGATCAACACTTCTCCTTCATTTTGTGACCGAAGCAAGACTGGAACGACCATTTCTTGGTTTAGGCCAGAATTGTACAGATTGATCTCTCGAATATAAAGTACTCCTGTGCAGTACATTTTTTTATGGTTTATATTCGTTTGTCGGCGGCACACCCAAATTTAGCATTTCCAGCAGAATCAGTTTTTACCCCAAAACAACGTCGTGTCAGGAAAAATGATGCTTCACGCCGATTTCTTCGGTAGGCTGTCCCACCGTGGCAGCGGTCATCTAGTTAATTAATTATCGAAGAAAAAGAAAACTATAATTAACTACACGTGGATGCAATTACACGCGGATGCTGAAGAGGAAAAAAAAACAAAAAACCTAAAAAAAACCAAATGCAAACTTAAAAATAACTACAATAAAACAAGAAAATAAGCTTACACCAGAAAACCCCAACACGAGAGCTTGTTGGACCGAGACAAGAGAGAGGAGAGCACAAACGTGGAAGCAATTAATCGACTACATTGATAATCAATTCGGTGTACAATTTCTCATGGCTCAACAACCTATTTATAGTCTCACAAACTTGACGATCACTCAAACGACTTTCCTAACAAAGATCAAACTCTAAATAAAGACACTTTCCTAACATAAACCGAACTTCTAAATAGAACTCTCTAGAACCAAAACACTTGTTTCTCAAGATACCTCGACTTCCAAATATAGTCTTGGTTTATTATTTCCAACATCCTCCCTTAAACCAAGACTGTATTACTCCAAGCTTTCCACCCACTGATCAAGCCTCACTTCAATTGAAACTTCTTTGAGAAAACATTCTCAACAATCCTTTGTAACCGACAAACGGTTCACTCTTCAGGCCCTTTATTTCTTCAGTAGAATGTGATCGTCTAAACAGCATGCCACCTTGCATATCACTCCGTCTCCTTTAGACCGATGATGGGAGATCTCATCCCGTTGTCCCGATACTTCATGACACCACACGGTTCATATAAACATTCCCTAACAAGCTCCAGAATCTCAATATTCAACTTGCTAGCCAAACAAGCTCCAGAATCGCTATGGAGAGTTAAACTCTATGAGTTGCGATCTTTCACTTGCTCATACTTGAAGAAACCAAGTCCACTTTTCTTCATAGGAGGAACACACACTCCTACTTCTTCTCTTCACAGGAGGAACACACACTCCTACTTATACAACTCATGTTGCAATCAAAGAACAAAAGAACTAGCACAAAGAATAAGAAATGAAGCCAAAAATTCTACTGATACTTCTCTTTCTTCATAACTTTGTTGTTCTTTCTTCTCTGTTCCAGTCACGCTTCTGCCAAAAGCTCTAACTGTTCTTCCAAAGTCTGCCACACTTTGTAGGTTTTCCAAGTTTCCGCCACAAACTCTTCAACCAACATGTTTGAGCTTAAATTCCAACATGACACCATCCTCCCTTAAGCTCAAACATAACCACCCAACATTCCTTGTCATTCTAAGTATCTGAATTTGATTTCAACTTCATCAAATCTGTACCGATCCCGATCGCATACCAGCTTTTGATCCTCCATCAAACTGTATCAGTCCTCCTTACTGCAATACCAGCTTTGATCCTCTACTTATATTGATTTCGAATCCATAACCTAACCCTTTGAAACAACAACTCACCCAAAGCTTATTCACCTTCTAAAATCAACCAATGATCTGCCACATCAACCTTTTTTTTTTATTTTATTCGACCAGAGCAAACTAAACTCTTAGTATACAGCCATCGGAAGCGCTAATTTTTTTTTTTACCGTCCACCACCATTCCAAAGTTCCATCTCATGACCTTCTAAAACTCAAGCTGTTCTCCAACAGCAGTTCGTGATTCTCAACTGCCCAGCACTGCCAAACTCGATTCGTATCAAAACTCCCCTCCATAATCAGAGACAACCATTGCTCTTCTTTCCTTGTTTTCACGAGTTCTTATGCAACTCCAACAGTCAAACCATCCCCGAGACAGCATCACTTCCATCTTCCCATCAAAACTCAACTCAAACGAACCCTTCACTGCCGATGTTCGCAGCAGAATTAAATCTCCCTATTTTTGATCACCGAGTATTACAGACGACAACTGATGTAGTTTTACAAGTGGTAAGTAGAGTATCGTTTGCTCGGACCTTTTTTTTTAAAGATTTGGTTTTTGATTAATAAAAGAAAATACTAACACAAACTAATTACAATTGATTTTTGTTATCAAGGAGAGATGAGTCTAGGGCTTTGGATTTCACTACTTCTAATGATGGTAAACTCAATAAATAAAACTTTGACATAATACTCCGACTTTACTCAAAACAATTTTCGAACTCAATCTCATGCTTTGGAAGATATAACACTACATGCTTTTTTTATGACTTTCGTCGCTATTCTAAGGCCTAATCCTCCTTCACTTATAAAAGAACGGTAGAAACTACCCAAAACAGTTTTCACGAAGCATGTAAAGAAGAGAGAATTTTTAGACAAATTAAAACACAATTTTTGGAGTAAATATGCCAAAGAAATTAATTACTAAATATTACCCATCAAAAATAGTTTCCTCCAAAACCCTAGAAAAGAAATTTAGCTACTCATAGAACGAAGATTTGAGAAAATTTCATTAATCATTGTACTGAAAAATAATAATAAAAGTGCTTACAATGATTTTCGCAATAAACGACCGTCACCGATGGTCCTTGTTTTTCGACCGCTCAAGAACGATAGTGGGTTAACACTGTCGTTGTTTCGAGGATGCTTCGCGACGGCTATTGCTGGTTCAATGTTCTTCGTGTTCTTGAGCAGCACCAGCAGAAACAGAATCCTGCAACTTGGGATTTTGCCTCTCTGCAACTCTCCAAACTTCCCTAAACTCTTCGACCTCCCTCCTACAACTCGTACATCCCCTTTTATACACCACAGGCCTGAAAAATCTCGTGAAAATCTCTCCTTTCCTTCTACAGCAAGTCGCGGCCCCTTTTTTTTTTTTCTTCTTACCTGTTTTAATGAAACCACCAAATATACGAGGATTTGCTTCTCGTTTTAGCTCTCAAAACACGTCATTCTTTCTTCTAATAAGGTAACTAAATAGTCTCGTGTTAACTCTTCCAAACATACGTCAAAATCTTGCCTGGAGTTCACGTATTCATTGGATATTCTTCCCGTCCCCGTTTTGCTCAAAACCCGATTATCCAAAATGAACTTGAACGTTCTAAACACTTGTGTTAACCCCTGTTTGGCCATTATAAGTCCAAATTTATAAGATATCCGTGATTAAATCTCTTGAAAACGACCACGTAATTCGAAACCTAATTCTGCAGCGTGAGAGAAAGTTTCCCGCCAAATTCTTTATTTGAAATGTTGAAGAAGGGATGCCCCCTAACCAGAGTAGGGGTGCGAATAGTACATGCCCTGAGGGTTACCCCTTAGTAATTTGGGTACCCCTTATCCATTTTCGGGTTCCCTTTTAACAATTCTTCTGAGGTGTAATTATGACTTTTCTGGGGAGTCTGCAGCATACTTCCGGGGTGCCTGTAGTGCGTCTTCTGGGTGTCTTTAGTAATTTTCTCTCACGAGCGCAAAAACTATTTTTCGAGCCAATTTCGCCACAAAAGCTTATTTCTCCAAAAACACCTACAAAGACATAAAATACCAAAATAAGTGCAAAATCGAGTACTAACATTACAGAGAATTGAGACTAAAATAGACACATAAATGCGTCCATCAACAACAACAACTCCATCAATCTTGAGCTTCTATCAATAACTCTATCGTCATCGATTTTCAACCAATATCACTGTCAT
Source organism: Papaver armeniacum (assembly GCA_023531295.1). Taxonomy (NCBI): domain Eukaryota; kingdom Viridiplantae; phylum Streptophyta; class Magnoliopsida; order Ranunculales; family Papaveraceae; genus Papaver; species Papaver armeniacum. The sequence continues at coordinate 35,549 of JAJJWW010005741.1, read as the reverse complement.
CTATGGAAACCATGGCAACAACCCGTTATCATCCATCCATCGATAATCATCAATCCACAGGAAACTCCATGAACCCATTCTTTAAAGCCATCAAGATCGTCTTCTTATCTGATTACGGCAGCAATCCAGATTTCTCACTTCTGCTAGCCCAGCTTTGACCTAGCACAATGTGCGTTTCTGTAGTGGTGAAATCTAATCTGAACCACACACATTCAACACGTACCAATCCTACCAATCCCCCTTTTTTTTAAACGCTCACACAATTCTCAATACTTGCTCGAGCCACTGTTCCTTCCTTGGCTTTGACAGTTCAACCCAACGAACTGAACCACCCTAGGTTTAGCCTTACGCCTTCTTTCTAGCAAAACCAAAAGTCAGTTAACCAGAACTTTGCGAAACTCTCTTTTTTTTAACGCCTTCACGAACAAACCCTAAAACAGCTCCAGCTTGAACTTTATCCACCTTGGCTCTGTACTCTTCTCATGCACCCTTCATGCATTTTTTTTACCACAGGAAAACTTTTGTATTTTCTCGAACTCTTTCTCCTTCTCCTATCTCTTCCTCTCACCTTGCTCTGATACCAATTGTTGGACCGAGACAAGAGAGAGGAGAGCACAAACGTGGAAGCAATTAATCGACTACATTGATAATCAATTCGGTGTACGATTTCTCATGGCTCAACAACCTATTTATAGTCTCACAAACTTGACGATCACTTAAACGACTTTCCTAACAAAGATCAAACTCTAAATAAAGACACTTTCCTAACATAAACCGAACTTCTAAATAGAACTCTCTAGAACCAAAACACTTGTTTCTCAAGATACCTCGACTTCCAAATATAGTCTTGGTTTATTATTTCCAACAGAGCTTTAGCCGAAATGGAGGAGACTTGTGTACTCCTTGTTTTAGCATTTCAGATTTGCTCTTCCTATCTACAAACCTATTTGTTATACCCGGAGCACCTTCAGAAGGAAAAGCTTCACCGGTGACTGAAGTATTTTTCTTTTTTCCACAATGCATGACTCACTAACATTATCTTCCATATCAGTACACGGGTTACTTTTATTACCAATGTTCTTTTTTCTTTCTTAGGAGGGACTGGAAATTCAGATTTACCCTGAATAATCATCAAATGTGACACACTATATAGCATTTTTTGCAGCTTGACTCGCCGTACTTTGCAAATTTTTTTGCAGCTTGGCTCGCTGCGTATCATTTAAGGTTATGAATATAACCATCTCAACTTCCTTTTCAATTTGCACCCTCATACGTTGTATTTCAGCATCTGAGTGAACTAAAGGCATTATCGGCGGAATAACAACGTCAAAATCTGTCCTCCTCATCTATCAGTCTCATTAACAAACCCATCTGTAACCTCATGGTCACTATTTTTCATCCCCCCATCCGTATCTATTTTAAGTTTCCACGTTAAAAACTTCATCATGCAAACTTGGAGTTGTTCTTCTTGATATCTTTAAAGGAGTAATACAGTTTTTATCATCAGAGCTTGCCTAGACTTAACTAGCGCATCAACTGTAGCTTGTTGTTTTTCCAAGGCATTATCTGAAGCTGCATCAAATTTCTTCGCCTCATTTTTATATTTTTCAAAGGCCAACTTCTCTGCGAGAACTTGAACACCTGAACATTTGTCTATATACTAATCTACAAAAGCAACAACTTCATCATGAGTAGTATTATATATATTTGACACTGTCAACTTAGCTTTAGCATCATCCAGTAAATCCCGAGCTTTAGCCACTTCATCCTCTTATTACTTAGCTTGAACAAGCTTATCAACAACTTGTTTTCCCGCGCATTACTTTCATTATTTACAAACTTCTTGTTGCCATTATTGCCACAATCAACTGGTGCTGGTCATGTTTAAGTTTTGCGAGATTTTCCATCAAAGACTTCTTTCTAACATGGTCCTTTTTCAGCTTCAAATTTTTTTTTTTCATCATCACAACAACTACACCAAAACAGCCTTTTGTGACGGTTATAAACGTTGCTATGAAGTTGTGCAACGGTAATAAGCGTTGGTAAAACGGCGTTGCGTATTTGGGTGCAACGGATAAAATACGTTGCAAAAATTAATTAGAGCAACCTATATAAACGTTGCACAAATGGTGGTGCAACGTTTTATTTTCTCTATTTGTGCAACGTGTATATTAATTTGTGCAACCCTTATATCCGTTGCAAAGTTTTTTCAGATTAAAAAAAAGTAATCGCCGGTTTCAATTTTGGCAGATTTCTACACCCGAATTTATATTGATTCAGCATTCATATATATATATATACCTGCATACACTATTCTACATACTTATGGTATCAGGCCAGCTTCCTTCATTCCCAGATGTGCAAAACAAAAAACAGATCACCGTACACATTTCAAGAAAGTTTTACACTATAAACTTTGAACCATGTGGTAAGTGTATACTCCAGAAGTAACGAATCACATTCTAGGGCAGCACATACTTGATCAACAACATAACGTTTAAAAAAAACATGATAGGAAGTCCAAAAAGAATACAGACAATAATCACATAATGAAATAATAAGAAACTGCCAAGTCCATGTGCAACTAACTAAAGAGTAAAGGGGTTCCTTTATGTAATACAAAGAAAAAAATAATCAAATCCATCACATTTGAGTTGGAGTACACATGAGCAGACAAATTAAAGATGATTGAGGATTGAACACACCATTGTTGATGGTGGATTTTCATTTAAGGCTAAAATTGTAAAGGCCAAAATTATGCGCTAACATCTTGCAAAAGACCAAGCCATTAATAAGTGATGAATACTTCTTCACTTTACTAATTCACCTAGAATAGAGCATGTGGCAACAATCCCAAAGATTCTGAATTAAATACACAAAATTCATCCAGGTTGGAGCATGTAGCAACAATCCCATATACCCTGTGAATTTATAACATTATTAATTAATGCATGACCAGCCTTGTATTTCCTGTACTCATTACCGGTGCGACATGACGACTGACTGTTGTTATCAGCAGAGCAACACGAATCTCCAAGCATTAATAATAAAACATGTATGAAATACCCATTCAGGCTACAACTCTCGGTGTGTTATACTATCCCGATTGAGCATGTTTGAACCTGAACTAACCATATCAGTCTCAGAAACGATCAAGACCATCCAACTTCACCAGCATGATTGGATGGCCCAGATCGAATCCATAACCCTTAAGCAGGTATTGGAGTATTCACCACCGACTCAATGCGGGCCCCGCATGGTCGACCTCCCCAAGAGGGAAGCAACGCTTACCAGTTTGTCCAGCCAAAACAACATGGACGTGAAACCCTAAACTAGGGTTACGAAACATTACATGTGTCGCAAATCAGTCTCAACCATCCATCTTCGCAGGCATAGATGGAGGGTGTAGATGTAGATTCAAAGGGCCCGGAACATGTTAACACAAACACCATGGGCCCGCCTACACACATGAATAATCGGTCAGGACCAACCATGTTTGGTTGTCCCAATTCGTGCGTGCAAAATAATGCATGAAGCACGGCCGGCCAAAACCCTAATTAGGGTTTGTATCGATCACGAGCGTCCGTTTTCTCCTGATCGAATGAGGGGCTTAGGAGACAATTGAGCAGGTCCAGTGAGCATCAGCATGATCACCGTGGAACTATCTATCTCCTCACCCGACCGACCAAAGCATACCCTGCCTGGTTTCTCCAAAACGCACGCCCAAACTAGTGTGGTCGCACTTCCCAAATCACAAACTGATCTCGACCACTCAACTTCTCCGGACAAATTGAGTGGCTTAGATCACGTTTCTATGAGACAATGAAGTACAGGCGTGAACACAAGCCTACCACCCACACGCCGAATCAATCGGCCGGGACTGACCAGGCTTGGTCGTTTTAAACGCGCGCCCGAAGTGGGCATGATGCGCGGCTTTTGCGGCACCAGATTTCTGTTGCAAATCGATCTCAACCGCTCCTCTTAGCCGGTCAAATTGAGTGGCCTAGATCGCGCCTTCATGAGACAGTGAGGTACGGACGTGTACACCGGCATGCCGTCTACACGCATGCCCTAGGTCGGTCCTTTCCAAAACACCTCCCATGCTTGGTTTCACCAAGTCAAGAGTGATGCCTGCGAACCTCTTCAAAAGCCCTAAAACTTCATCAACGGTCGCAGATGAGTGTCACGGATCATCTCGTCCGTCCAACTCTACCACTTGGTCAAGCATCTTCCACATGGAGTGATCGGTCAAGTCGTGGCTTACCCGTATAGCCTCCAAACGATCACTCGAAGATGGCTGGACATGATGTTATTTTAAGACGCTTAAATTCGTGACTTACTTGGTAAGCCTTAAAAACAAAGAATGCTTCATACATGCCGAATATACTCGATGTAGTACTGCGTAGAATACACACGATACTTCACAAGTATCGACTTCCTAAATAATTTAGTTATTTAGTCTAGCATTACATGCTACTTTCTGTGGGTCCCACGATCCACACACTCGAGACATCAATCATGTCACAAACTGGGGGATACATATCTGGGGTATTGGTCTGGCGGTTTACAGCGTGCAGCGTGCAATGCGCCATCACAAGAACGTGTCAGGAAGTCATGGACGGTTAGAGATGACAGGAGAAGTGGGCAAGACTGGTCGTGTAACACTAACACACAACTCCACTACTCCATCACTCCACTTCCTCCACTTCCCACGAGAGACGTGAATAAGGCTCAAATGACTTGTATAAATAGGTTCTCCTCCCTATTTCCAACAACAGTTCAAGTCAAGACAAGTCCAGACAACAGAGGCAAGTGTTGATACCATCGTATTCAAACACCAGAACTGATAGCTTACATCCTGTAAGCCGGTTCAGCTTTCTGATACAAGTCATACATAGCCAACACCTTCACAATCTCAACACCTTCTTCGCTTCCCTCCCTAAGATCAACCCCATCTCCTTCACTTTGTGACCGAAACAAGTTTGGAACGACCATTTCTTGGTTTAGGCCGGATTTGCACAGATTGATTTCTCGAATCTACAAGCACTCACCGCGCAGTGCATTTGTTTAGGGTTTAGATTCATTCCTCATCCACACACCCCAAATTACCAAATCCGGCAGGAATAGTTTTCACCCATAAACGATTGGCGACCACAGCGGGAGGTTAATCTCTCGGTTGTAAAGTCAATTTCTTCAATACCATTCATTCAATTTCGAGATGGTTGGTCTTAGGACCACCTCGATGATCTCAAATCCCGATGGTTCCTCCAACGGAGATACCCCTCCTCTTAACGGCGTATCTGACGGCATGATCAGGAGATTCCCAACATTAAGCGAACTAGCACGGGTACAGGAGATTCACACGAAGAACATGGAGCTAATCAAAGAAGCGGTAAACGGCATACTTGATCTCCTCATCAAGATGACATCAGAGATGAGCGTTCCGGAGACCTTTACACCGGGGACTAGTTCCCCTCAGATCAACAGTTTTACTACGAACCAGAGACCAGTGGATCAGGAAGCGGCATCTCTAGTGGAAAGCTTGTGTGAACTCTTGCACCTCTCGAAGAATCAACGGGCAGAGACGTTTGCCGCAGCTTAATAAAATAGCTCGGACGTACACCGACTCCTTCTTCGTCCGAAGTCTTAATCGCATCGGAAACATCTCAGTAAATAATGTTACATTTACGAAGACGACATGATGGCAGAGGAAGGTCACAACCGGGCCCTACATGTTACCGCACACATCAAGGGTTCAGAGTTCAGGAGGGCCCTCGTCGACACAGGAGCATCTTCGAATGTGATTACTCTCAAGACTCTCAAGACAGCCAAGGTTAGCCCATGCAAGATTGTACGACAGCCCACCACGATGACGGACTTCGAAGGAAACTGCACCAAAGACATACGGGTATGTCAATCAATTTATCAGTAGGGACCCGTTCGACCAAGAGCAAAGTTTGAAGTCGAGAAAATGAGCCGGACTACCATATGATACTTTGGGAGACCGTGGCTTCATGACAACAAGGTCATTCCTTCAACTTATCACCAAGTGCTCAAGACCATGCTAAATGAGGAAGTCATCCGTATTCCCGCATCATTGTCTCCGTACGCACCAATATGCGGAGTGGAGCCGTTCGAGCCAAAAGATACTCCGCAGGGAAGATCGTACAAAGTCCTGTGTGCACCCCACTACCCACGTGGGCTTCAATCCAGAAGAAGACCGACTTGCATCACCAGGGCCAAGCACCACGACACACCTTCTCTGACGAGGCGTCCATCTTTACCCAGTGAAGCTTCAACCCACGTTCACACCAAAAGGGAACGCACTTTCGAGGCGAAACGCGATCAGAAAGGGAAGACAATATACCGGCGCCGCTGTTAGAAATTAGCAGGAGAGACTGGCACCCAGTCTCTCCGCCCAATTGAATGCTGCAAGAACGACGAAATACAAGAGGAGGTATTGGATGCCCCGCGATAACTACAAGATGGAACCAATTCCACGATTTGAGCTCGAGACCGTAACATCGGGAATGAAGAATCTCTCGAGGCCGCCTCTATCAGTTCGACTCTGTCCACAGACGAACGTACGAGTCTTGTTCAACTACTCAAGGAGTACCAAGATGTGTTCGCCTGAACATACGAGGAAATGCCTGGTCTTGAAAAATTGGTCACCCATCACTTACATGTCATACCTGGATCCAAGCCAATCAAGCAATCTCCGAGGCAATTCATACATGAAGTAGAAGAACAAATCAAGAACGAAATTCAGAAGTTACTAGCTGCTGGCTTCATCAGACCTATTCATCATCCGACCTGGTTAGCTAATGTGGTCCCAGTAAAGAAGAAAAACGGACAGATTCGATGATGCGTGGATTTCAAAGACTTTAACAAGTGCTGCCCCAAGGACGACTTTCATCTACCTAACATCGACATGTTAGTAGACGCCACTAGCGGACACGGCATGTTTTCCTTCATGGATGGTTACAGCGGCTACAATCAGATAAGGATGTATGAGCACGATGCAAGTAAGACAGCCTTCCGAACCCCTCTTGGCAATTTTTACTATACTGTTATGCCATTCGGTTTAAAGAACGCCGGCGCAACGTATCAACGTGCTATGACGGAAATCTTCCACGACATGATGCATAAACAAGTAGAAGACTATGTAGATGATATCGTGGTCAAGTCAAGGGCTCGAGCAGATCACACCAGCGTCTTACGGAAAGTGTTTGAGAGGTGTCGAGAATACAAATTGAAGATGAATCCTTTGAAATACGCTTTCGGCGTTTCTTTAGGTAAATTTCTGGGATTCCAAGTAACTGCACAAGGGATCAAGGTAGACCCATCCAAGACTCAGGCTATCCTCACAATGCCGCCCCCACGAACTGTGAAGGAGCTCTAGAGTTTCATGGGCTAGGTAAACTATATTCGACGTTTTATACCTGGTCTAGCCCAACTTACCGCCTCATTCACCCCCTTGTTGAAGAAAGGAGCCAGCTTCGTTTGGACCGCAACCCAGCATGAAGCTTTTCGAAAGATTCAACGAATACTGTCATCTCCAGCCATCATGAAGTCTCCCCGCACAAGGGAAGCCGCTATATCTCTACACCGCCTTGAGTGACACCGCCGTAGGGGCTCTACTCGCTCAGGAAGACGACGAGGGAATCGAACATCCCATATACTATTTCAGCCGAATATTAAGAGATGCTGAACTCAGATATCCCAAAGCATAGAAAGCATGTTTAGATTTAATCCATTCCATTTAGAAGTTTAGGCATTACCTACTATCAAACAAGGTGATACTCGTGTCTAAATCTGACCTTGCAAAGTTTTTACTTTCAAAGCCGGTCTTGACGGGAAGGACATGCAAGTGGCTTCTCCAAATGTCAGAGCTGGACATAACATGTACGTCACCTAGAGCTATCAAGGGTCAAGCAGTAGCGGACTTACTAGCAGCATTCCCTGGAGAAGACACTACAGGGCTCCTCGAGGATCTTCCTGGAGAATTTCCAGACATCTCTGTTTTGGAAGAAGAAGTGTGGCTCTTGTATTTTGATGGCTCTGCTACCCCTAGAAGTAATACTGGAGGAGCGGGCGTGGTATTAGTATCTCCAACTGGGGAAGTATTCTCACACTCTTTCAAGCTGGACTTCGAATGCACCAACAACTCAAAGCAGAGTATGAAGCCTTCCTCATAGGATCACACAGCCAAGCAAGCGGAGTCACGCGTCTGGAGATAAGAGGTGACTCCAAGTTACTGGTGAATCAGATGAATGGGGTATACGCACTGAAGGAAATAACACTAGCTCCATATCGATCAGAAGCACAAAGGCTACTAAACTATTTTGCTGATGTAACCATAACCCATGTTGGTCGCAGCAACAACAAACACGCCGATTGTCTAGCAACACTGGCTTCTAAATTGAAGTTCGAAGGTTTGGAAGAAACCCTGACAGTAAAGAGAAGAACCATAGAATCGACATGGATATCACAATACAAAGACACCAAGACCGACGATTGGCGAACTCCGATCATTCAAGAGCTCAACAGCTCACTCTCCCAAGGAAAGGTCGATGTCTTAAAACCCCGCAGAACTTCTTCATGCTTCATGGTATGTCAGATTATCTAACCCGGATGGTTCCATGTCAAGATGTCTTGGTGATGACGAAGCACAACTACAGCTGAGTCGTGTTCACAATGAAATTTATGGATCACTGGTGGTAACGCTTTACCGACGACTTCAACGCCTGGGCTATTACTGGCCAGAGATGGAGACTCAATCCAGACTACTTCAGAAGTCCTGATCAAATTGCCAAGCACCGCCACATCAATTGGAAATTTTTAACGTGAACCACACTGGGGACTGGAGAGAGCCATACATTAGTTATCTCCGTGACGGAACAACTCCTGCCAATCAAAAGGGTGCTATCAAGATAAAGCAAAAGGACAAGCGATTAGTATTGCACTAAGGGATCCTGTATCGCAAGAGCTTCGGAGGTGATCTACTACGATGCCTGGCTGGGGAAGAAATCCCAGTCATGCTGAAGGAGACACACAAAGGAGAACATCAAGGGAAGAGGAAACTGTTTCTCCGATACACGAGAAATACTATTGGCCGACCATGGAGGATGATGCAGCCGCTTTTGTTCAAAGATGTCACAAGTGCCAAATTCATGGGAACCTTGTTCATGCGCCTTCCACCCCTCTGCACTCGATAAGCAGTCCATGGCCATTTTACAGCTGGGGACTGGACATTATCGGGAAAATCAACCCTCCATCATCAAAGCATCACGAGTACATCATAACTGCGACATAATACTTCACCAAATGGGTAGAAGCCATTCCCCTGCGAGGGACTACAGGAGCAACAATTGCGGCTTTCATTAAAGAACATATCATTTGTCATTTTGGTGTGCCTAAGCATATCATCACTAATAATGGCACTCCCTTCGCCAATAAACAGGTACGAGAGTTACTTGAAGAGTATGGCATTAAACAGGTCTTCTCCACCATCTACTATCCTCAAGGGAACGGACAAGCTGAAAGTACCAACAAGACATTGATCCGGATCATCAGTCGAACAGTACACAATAATCCTAGGGAATGGCATGACCAGTTACCAATGGAGTTATGGGCATACCGGACATCACCTAGAAGCTCCATTGGAGTTTCCCCATACTCACTTGTTTATGGAGCGGATGCAATTCCCCCAGCAGAGATCAAAATCCCATCAGCCAGGATTGCAGCGGCAAACTGGATCCACTGGAACGAGGCTGAAGCCTCTAACTCTAGAGTAGTGGAGTTAGACATTCTGGATTTCAGAAGAAACAAAGCAGAAGAACGCACTCAAGTGTACAGGAATAGAATTTCTAGGGCGTACAACAAAACTGTGAAATCACGTGTTTTCAAAGTGAGAGATTTGGTTTTGAAAACGGCCAAACACATCCAACAAGACATGTCCGCACCAAAATTCTCACCGAAATGGGAAGGTCCTTACACAGTCACCAAGGCTTACAATACTGGCTACTACAAGATCATTAAGGTGGACGGAGGCAAGCTGGAAGCGGTCATCAATGGAAAATGGCACAAGGGATATCATGCTTGACCATTGTCCTATCTTATGACGCTACAATACAAACATTTATTTTCATTACATGTTTGAATCATCAATTATGGTCAGAGATGCATTAATAAAAAGCCCGTTTCACCAATCAAAAACCAATGAAATTTATTCCGCAAGGATGTTCAAAAGAAATTTTTTGACATAAACGTCATTAACAAGGAGGGAGTACAGCTGAATACGACTTAGAGGAGGCCATCTAGAAGATTATAGTTCCTTGAGAGCATCATCTCCAGTCTAGCTTGATATCGTTCTGTCCTTTTCTTCAAGCCCTGTACTGCCTTCTCTACCTCCTTTGATTTCGCAGCCAGAGCCTTCTCCTCTTCCAAGATAGCTTTCGCAGCAGGAACAACGTTTACGAGGATACCAGCTCGATCAACCTTGATGATATCAAGACGCTGTCGCAACCAGCCCACGTTGAACTCCATGGACTCGTAGGTAGATACCATATTCTCCCACTTTTCGAGGCTTGATTCGGCAACGTTGCGGATAGAAATATTCTCCATCTCAAAGAATCATGGGAAGAAGGCGGTTTACCGCGGTGACCAAAGCAGATGAACAAAGGCCGGACCACATTCCCGGTTGCGATATGGCCATACTTTATCCATAACTTTGTGTACAAAGGCACAAACTCCTTCCGCACTAAGAATCCACCGACATCTCGGTAGGGCCGGAGGATAAACATTTCATGCGAACATCGAATGAAAGACCCGCATTGGGGTATTCATAAGATGAGATACCCAGATCAGCATCTTCGAGGTCCATAGGGGTAGGCGTGTTTGATTTTGAAGGAAGAGGACTGTTTAAGTCGTCATCATCGATAACCGTCACACATGTTCCGGTAGGATACCTCTGCAAGAATGAGAGGATTATTCACCTGATCATTATGAAGAACAAGCAACTGTTCAGAAAAGGAAAAAGAGACGAACCGGTATGATCTTCTTGACTCGGAGAACACGAGAAGGGGATTCAAGATGAAGCTCGGGCGCAGTCGTCGTGCACGTTTAACGGAAGATCCTGGATGGTATGAAGAAGACGATCCACTGGTGTTCGACATGATGAGGAAACGGAGTTTCTGCGAGAAAGCCCTATTGTAAAATCGTAAAAGTGGTTCAAAATCTCTACACCTGCATATATGCTGAGGAAACCCTAAAACGATTACGGCGCCCGATATATGGGGATTCAACACCGACCAAGTCAGGCTTTCTTTTGAAACCTAATCAAGAATCAGAAGAGCATCTGGATACGAGCGGTTCAACCAGCAGTGTGTAACCACCCAAGCCCGGAATCCTAGTAGAAGAAGAATCTTATCCCTAACTCAAACACCTAAGGGAGGAAGCCGGTCCATCAAGGCCTGTGGTCACGCACGTATGGAGGATTTCCCATGATTGGTCAGAATCCCTCCAGGTAGACTTCCTTTATCTTGTCTTCTTATGTTTGTATATGTCACCATCTCATGCCTACCCCACAATAGTGTAACCATTATGTGCTAGGCAGGGGACTTAATGTTGATGGTGGATTTTCATTTAAGGCTAAAATTGTAAAGGCCAAAATTATGCGCTAACATCTTGCAAAACACCAAGCCATTAATAAGTGATGAATACTTCTTCACTTTACTAATTCACCTAGAATAGAGCATGTGGCAACAATCCTAGTATTCTGTGAATTAAATACACAAAATTCATCCAGGTTGGAGCATGTAGCAACAATTCCATATAACCTGTGAATTTACAACATTATTAATTAATGCATGACCAGCCTTGTATTTCCTGTACTCATTACCGGTGCGGCATGACGACTGAGTGTTGTTCTCAGCAGAGCAACACGAATCTCCAAGCATTAATAATAAAACATGTACGAAATACCCATTCAGGCTACAACTATCGGTGTGTTATACTAGCCCGATTGAGTATGTTTGAACTTGAACTGACCATATCAGTCTCGGAAAAGATCATGACCATCCAACTTCACCAGCATGATTGGATGGCCCAGATCGAATCCATAACCCTTAAGCAGGTATTGGAGTATTCACCACCGACTCAATACGGGCCCCGCATGGTCGGCCTCCCCAAGAGGGAAGCAACGCTTACCGGTTTGTCCACCAAAACAACATGGACGTGAAACCTAAACTAGGGTTACGGCACATTACATGTGTCGCAAATCAGTCTCAACCATCCATCTTCGCAGGCATAGATGGAGGGTGTAGATGTAGATTCAAAGGGCACGGAACATGTTAACACAAACACCGTGGGCCCGCCTATACACATGAATAATCTGTCAGGACCAACCATGTTTGGTTGTCCCAATTCGTGCGTGCAAAACAATGCATGAAGCACGGCCGACCAAAACCCTAATTAGGGTTTGTATCGATCACGAGCATCCGTTTTCTCCTGATCGAATGAGGGGCTTAGGAGACAATTGAGCAGGTCCAGTGAGCATCAGCATGATCACCGTAGAACTATCTATCTCCTTACCCGACCGACCAAAGCATACCCTGCCTGGTTTCTCCAAAACGCACGCCCAAACTAGTGTGGTCGCGCTTCCCAAATCACAAACTGATCTCTACCACTCAACTTCTCCGGACAAATTGAGTGGCTTAGATCACGTTTCTATGAGGCAATGAAGTACAGGCGTGAACACCAGCCTACCACCCACACGCCGAATCAATCGACCGGGACCGACCAGGCTTGGTCGTCTTGAAACGCGCGCCCGAAGTGGGCATGATGCGCGGCTTTTGCGGCACCAGATTTCTGTTGCAAATCGATCTCAACCGCTCCTCTTTGCCGGTCAAATTGAGTGGCCTAGATCGCGTCTTCATGAGACAGTGAGGTACGGACGTGTACACCGGCATGCCGTCTACACGCATGCCCTGTCGGTCCTTTCCAAAACACCTCCCATGCTTTGTTTCGACCAAGCTGAAGAGTGATGCCTGCGAACCTCTTCAAAATCCCTAAAACTTCATCAACGGTCGCAGATGAGTGTCACAGATCATCTCGTCCGTCCAACTCTACCATCTTGGTCAAGCAGCCCTGGTTAGGAGTTAAGAGACCAGCAAGGCGTCACCACAATCAGCGTCCACCACTCTTCCACATGGAGTGATCGGTCAAGTCAGGGCTTACCTGTATATCCTCCAAACGATCACTCGAAGATGGCTGGACATGATGTTATTTTAAGACGCTTAAATTCGTGACTTACTCCTAAGCCTTAAAAACAAAGAATGCTTCATACATGCTGAATATACTCGATCGAAGACTGCGTAGAATACACACGATACTTCACAGGTATCGATTTCCTAAATAATTTAGTTATTTAGTCTAGCATTACATGCTACTTTCTTTGGGTCCCACGATACACACACTCGAGACATCAATCATGTCACAAACCGGGGATACATACTTTTGGGTATTGGTCTGGCGGTTTACAGGCGTGCAGCGTGCAATGCGCCATCACAAGAACGTGTCGGGAAGTCATGGACGGTTAGAGATGACAGGAGAAGTGGGCAAGACTGGTCGTGTAACACTAACACACAACTCCACTACTCCATCACTCCACTTCCTCCACTTCCCACGAGAGACGTGAATAAGGCTCAAATGACTTGTATAAATAGGTTCTCCTCCCTATTTCCAACAACAGTTCAAGTCAAGACAAGTCCAGACAACAGAGGCAAGTGTTGATACCATCGTATTCAAACACTGTGAATCGATAGCTTACATCCTGTAAGTTTCGGTTCAGCTTTCTGATAAAAGTCATACATATCCAACACCTTCACAATCTCAACACCTTCTTCGCTTCCCTCCCTAAGATCAACCCCATCTCCTTCACTTTGTGACCGAAACAAGTCTGGAACGGCCATTTCTTGGTTTAGGCCGGATTTGCACAGATTGATTTCTCGAATCTACAAGCACTCACCGCGCAATGCATTTGTTTAGGGTTTAGATTCATTCCTCATCCACACACCCTAAATTACCAAATCCGGCATGAATAGTTTTCACCCATAAACAACCATGCTAAACTATATCCAATGAAAAAAAAAAAACAGCTTATCTATTCCCATGAGATCATGACTGCTGGTTCCTGGACATTGAACTTGAGTTGCATGAGAGCAGACAACCTTCAGCACAAAGCACACAACTGGAAGCTGGTCCCAAGACATTAATGAGGAAAATGAGAGATCTGTATGAACTGAACATATCAACAACACCTAGGAGATCTGTATGAATTGAACATATCACCAACACATTGGTTCCCATTTTCATTGATTAACCAACTATATCTCCATCTGCTTCACGATTAAAAATAGGCAAAATGTTTCGCTAGCATCAGAAAATTGATAGAAATAAATTCATATCAAGGTAGACTTCTTTTCACAAACTATACCCGAACTATAAGGCTTCTTACACAGTTCATCATGCACTCTTAAGGATGACACAATTAGGGTCTGTAATCAAACTTCAATATCTACAAAAAAACCATGTTATTTTTACTTACCACTGTTATGGCAAAGGCAATGCCGCTTGTTCCTGTCATAATGCTCCAAGTGACCAACGACCCCACACCACCATCCGACCATAAACGGACCACACATTAACATTAGTGGAAGGATCAGACAAACACAATTTTCGAACAAGGAGGAAGTAGGTATGAACTTGGATGTAATTTGACTTCAAAAGCATACCATAAAGAATCATTTTATTTCTTTTCCACGGAATCTGATACATGAAGGTCATGTGGAAGAGTATCAATTGCTGGTGCTCTTATCCTATCCCACTCCACAACTTCTTCTATCACAATAGTCCTCCAACCATGAAGAGTTAGCTACAAAAAAAAGAATAGATTAGCTTTCATTATGAAAAATAACTTTCTAAAGGGAAACAAGTCCTATTGGCAACTGCTTCCTATCGGCCTCGATGGTTTTAATACTCTAGAGGACCAGGCCCATGAAAAGACAGAAGCAAACTATCTTTGTCGCTTAAAAACAATGAACGTGCTCACTCACCACTCTTGAAGTGAAGTGTTGGAAGAACATATGCTGGATTTTTTCGGATAACCTCCCAGCCAATGAGATTGCATACTCTCGAAAAACAAAATGTGTGTAACTCATCCATTAATCGAATGTGGTGGCCAGTATCACTGGCTTCACGGAAGTAAACCATACATAAAAATTAAGCGTAAAACCCAAAATCCAATCGACAATGAACAACACCAACAATAAACCTGTAAGAAATCACTACTTCATGTGCTCATCCAAAGTTCCCGAAACACGCAAATAACAAGAGTACCAAATTTATAAGACTGGTTCAAACAAACATAAAAACAACAACTAATAAGCTAAAGAATACGAACCCTCAAACAATTCAAAAATATGAAGAATATTTAGGACATATAGTCATTATCACGTTCATCATCAGTCAGCAACATGGAAGAATAACATGAAAATGTGTCATAAATTAATCATTTAATGCCAAGCAAGGTTGTTCTACAAGGTGAAGAACCTGTAAGACCAAAACATTCTCAAACAGAAGCAAACGCAAAAAATAAAAAAAATATCAGAATATTACAGTATGGGTCGAGATATTGGGAAACTTAATATAAAGAAGGTACCAGACTTACAGGTGAGCCATGCATAAGACAATTAAATGCTGGCAAACTAAATCAAGCCCATAATTCAAATATAAGATACAACAACTCGGGAAAATACACTTTGCATCATAAAGGCAATTTGGTTAGTTCAACGATCATCAAAAAGGTTTACTGCAACAAGATGTAAAGAGTAAGATAAGAACCCACACCGAGTGCGTAACAGAAAAGCAACAACATAGAGCTTCTAATCTACTAAGGACAAAAAACATGAAAATTATCAGTTTTGTCACCCGTTAGCCGTTAGAGATACCAACCATCTCAATAAAGTGAGATGGTTTCATCTCTCCGTATCTTTCTGCATATTCCTCGACTCCAAACGAGACTATCCTATGCCACAGAAACCATATAATATATCATATCAGATGGTATCTCCTTTAGACGGTGTATTAATTTTCCATATAATCAGAATAAATTTATGCTAGGACAGAGAAAGGATTTTAGCCTTTTGGTGCAGTTGGTGGAGGACTTTAGGTTCTCAGCTAATTACATCGCCAGATAACGAGATTCCTAGCATGGAACAAAAAAACAGTAAAATCATTAACAGGAACACCATTTTAGCCAATCCCATCAAACCAAGGGTCTTAACTTCCTCCTTCCTACGAGGATAGTTTTCAACAACTAAATCTCTAAGAACAACAACTCTATTAACAGATTTCACTAAGAGGAGATCAAAGTTAGGTTCATAGACACCAACATAGACACCAATAACAACTATAGCACTATATCTTCAAAACATACCAAAACTAAAATACGAAATCTATACTTGGTGAAATTTGTTGCTTAACAAACATACCAAAATTGAAATCTGAAAACTGGTGTCTATGAAACTGAAATTTGTTGCTTAGTGAAATCAAAAAAAGAACACAGATCTAAAAAAAAACATCAGATGACTCAAAATCCACCCTAACTCCTCAAACCCAACCTTATACACACAA
Source organism: Papaver armeniacum (assembly GCA_023531295.1). NCBI lineage: Eukaryota > Viridiplantae > Streptophyta > Magnoliopsida > Ranunculales > Papaveraceae > Papaver > Papaver armeniacum. Next base: position 18,854 of record JAJJWW010005741.1, on the reverse strand, counting down.
CTGAATCGTTCAAACCAACTTCAACAAATCATTAAACAAAAAAAAGAACACCAAAATCAAACCCCCAACTCTTTCAGATACAATTCACAATTCATTCCAAAAAAAGAACACCAAAATCAAACCCCCAACTCTTTCAGATACAATTCACAATTCATTACAAAAAAAGAACACCAAAATCGAAACCCCTAACTCTTTCAGATACTATTCACAGAATTAGGTCAAAATAAAACGATCAACAAACTGATGATTTTAGATACAAATAAATTGAAAATTAACCAACAGTAGCAGTGGTTGAACATTTATACCTGACGATAATCCACAAAACTGCTGTTGAATCAAGTGTTGAATGATTTGATTTTGGATGTCAAGGAAAAATTGATTTTCTAGGGATTAGGATGATTTCAAGTTTCTAGGTTGTAGATCGACATTTCTTGAAGATGTTTTTTGTTGAAACGAAGGTTTTAATCAGATTTCAGATTGCAGGCTTGATGAAGATGGGTTTTGTTTAAGCAGATGAAGGTGGGGTTTTCTCTTCTTTTTCTGAAAAATGGGAGAGAGAGAGAGAGAAACAGCCGTGAAGAAATAAATGTGTCCGAAGGATATTTCTTTTCCTAAAAAATAAGAAAACATTTCAGAAAATAAAAAAGAAAAAGAAATACTAAAAGCCCATAACCATACCCAAAATGTACAACGGTTCTACGAGTTTCAAAAACGTTGCACCACTAATATATTTTAATAAATCAATAATGAAATAATTTGTGCAACGGATTTTCACGTGCGCAACGTATATAAATGTTTCATACTCTGCAACGTCTATATCCGTTGCACATCTCCGAAATTAAAGCGTTGCTAAATCCAGGATATGGTGTAGTTAACACTTTCCCAAAGCCCTAATAATAGCTCTTCATCGCAAAACTCAATTTGTAATCCAGGTAGGCTGCACCTCACCAAAGCACGAGATGTTTCTGATTTTTAGGATCAAACTTAGGCGTCCAATCTTGAAACTTAAATAACTGATGTCAGGCCTTCCGAGGACTATCATAGCTAACTCTTCTTTTTTCAATGTCATTATGTATTTTAATAATGAGAAAACCTTTCAACAAAGGTATGAATTGAGCATCTCCAGATAACTTTCATAGATTAAGAAGCTTCTGTTTCACAATTTCAAACTTAAAATCTTTCTTAAAATCCAATCGTCCAACAAGACTATAACTTCATTAAGACATAGCCCTAGAATGGCTTGCCTTCGATAATTTGACAACAAGGTAACTAATTTGATTAACTGATGGTGCATCAAGCATATCATCATTAATCTCTGAAATAACATGCTTATGTTTCTTAATTAGAGACGCAAAAGATTTTTCTTCGGACTTTTTGGACTTATCATCAACTTTCGAAGAATCAGTTGCCTTATTTTGATCACATGTATCAACTTTAGGTGTCTGATTTTTAGAAACCAAAACATTAACATCACCTACGAAAAAAGCAAGACCCTATCATCTGCCAGAGGTTTTCCATAAAAAGCAGGATGATTTACTAATTTTTTCACCATCACGAATTAATAAAATTGATCCAACATGATGAAATACACTTGAACCCTAGAAAAATGCTGAGAAAAAACACCTAAGAAACCCGAGCTCTTTTAGATAAGTATTCAGAGATTTTTTTTTTTTTTTTTTTTTTTGAATGAGAACATAAAAGGTTTCTAAAGGGTATGTGGTTAGCCTTTGTTTTCCATCCATTTGTGCATCTTCCATGAATTCATCATTTGTAGTTATAACAATATTATCATGTGTGATCATTTTATTAATAGCCTTGTTACAGCCAATCACATAATGGATACAAATGACAATGTATTGATATCTATAGATGATGAATGCATGGAAGATGCACAGATGGATGAAAAACAAGGGGTCACACAACACCAAAGGAGTACTCTTTTGGGGAAAAAAAGGACACTGCAAAAATGACGAACTGTTAAAACACTGAAATGGAGAGGTAGCAAGTACACCATAATATTTTAGATATCAACCTAATTAAGACACACCTTGTGTAATCTAATTCAGACAAGTTATGTCAAGGAGATTACTTTTCAACAAGGTGATACTGGGTATATAGAATAGGTATCAGAACCGAACCTAACTATTAGGATCAAAACCAATTGTTGGATTAACGTACAATGTAATTACTTTATCATAACTAAAAAAATAATTATAATGCCGAAAGTAAAGTAAAAACACAAACAAGATTTTGTTAACGAGGAAACCGTAAATTCAAAAATAAACCAGAGACCTAGTCCAGTTTTGAATACTCTCATAATTAAGACGCTATACAAAGACTACTACCAACTTCGTATAGTTGAGACCAAGTAAACTAACTCCGAGTTACTCAGATCCTTCAGTATCCATGCGCCTACGACCAATATGGTTTATGCACACGTGATTCCTTAGATAAATTCCACTATCTTAGTTGTTTCACCCGTTTGTGATGACTTCTTCCGCAATAGTAAAAGACTAATTCGCTCCGGTCTAGATCAACCAAGTTAATCAAAGATATAGTTGATATACAAAGGCTCTTCAGTTTAATCAATATAAACTCCTTTGTGTTGGTTTAGATCATCCAATATTAAGAATATCGAAATAATCAAACCTTAGTTCACAACATGTCAGATTAAGATTCTGAAGGGAACCACCAGGTGATAGATCGTCGCTCTATACAACATGTTATGAAATTATATCAAAGATAAACCAACTTGTCGGATCCCAGTCAATCAAGGTGTGTACAAAGTATAATCACAAAGATCAAATATCAATAAGAAAATCCTCTAGTCTTCAAATCTTCAGTCTTCACTGTACCGCACAAACAACTTGATTCCCTTGTGATCGATCATGCACTAACAGAACAGAATCTGTTAACAATGGATGATCACAAGTCCTATCCTCAGATCTTCAATCAATAAAGATCATATATGAAATTGTTAAATCTTGATCTAGTACGAGTGACCTTATACTAGATGAGAAGAATCACGGAAAAAACAAACTAGGTGCAATCAAGATTCAACTTTATCGTTAGTTAATCAAATCAATAATCGAAAACTAAAATAACAATACAATTTAGTTTCCCACCACCGGTACTACTAAAAGTTTCTTGATACCAAAAAAAGTCTTCAAATGAAGCTCACATAAGAGATTTCACCTAAATAGATTACTTTCCTCTTCGAGAGAGTATTACGAGAATACTACTAGTGGTATTTCCTCGCACTAAACGCGAAATTCTGTATGTTATGGGACAAATTTGTAAGAGAACAAACTTCACTATTCATAATGACAAAGGTAGTTTGGACATCAAGGAATTTCCAAAACAGATTATATCAAAAGATATGCAATAAATACCAAATTCGATTTTCACTCAGTTTCAACTACTGTCAAATCAATATACCGTAATATTTTCATGGATGACAACTTAATATTAGCTAGCATACAAGTGTACTTTACTAATATATAATCCATATATACGCTTTAATTACTGGGAAATTAAAGACATATAAATTCCGAAATCAAAAGTGATATTATGAAATATTTCGGTTTGGGATCTCACCTGAGTATCAAGGAAAGTAGTTGAGCATTAAGTAATGAGAGTTTAACACATATTCAAAATATTATACCGACATTAATGAACTTTCCATGTTAACCAAAACATATTCATATATCTATGAGAACCCTAAATTAATAAACAAATCGGGAATACGTTTTATATCTGGTTAACCTATTAGGGATCGGTCCTACTATACATCCCCAAGTAAGGGGTCGGTATATATCCCTGGGACCGTTCCTAGTATAGATCCTTGTTTAAGGGATCGATCCTAAAATAGATCCTTTGATTACTTTCAACTATGAAATAAGCTTCGAAGTCTACTTCCTTAAACTAATGTAATTGAACATTTTTTTCTAGGCATGGAATTAACCCAAAGTTCAACACACTAAACTAGTAACAAATTTCAAAGTGGTGTTATGTCGTAATTACGAAGTTCGAAAGATAAACGTTATACTTCCTAATCCAATATACCAAAGCTGTATAAAACAACTAATATATAATTCCTTGACACTTTGATCATAATGTAATGATCAAGTCACCAATACTATAAATATATAAACATATCCTCGTATATTATGTTTTCACTATAAACGACTTGAAAGCTACGTATATACAAATGACAACAAGTCAAGTAAGTATTACTAACCGCAAACAAAAGGATGATGTGTACGTTTATGTTTAATACGTCTACAAGTTTTTTCAGAATAACACGAGTTTATCTCAACATTTTTAATGTTCCTAGTCTAACCTTACGAAGTTGACACTAGCAATCTAATCAAGCAGTTTCGAGTTTTGGAGTTAAAATATGACAACCAAACATGACATACCAATGCTTGGTGGGTTTAACCGAGCAATGCTCTAACAATCTTCCCCTTTGTCAATTTTAGTGACAAAACTATTTACACATGGAGAATAAAAGAATTAAAAGATAAATATATCACGTTACATAACAGTCTCTTAAGTTTATCTTCATACGCTTGATTCCAAGTTTCAACAGTACAATAACCAGCGGATATTTGAATTATAAATGTTATTGTTGAATCATTTGAATAACAAAAAGCTTTACCCCCCTAAAGAAAGGATGGGTATATATTCAATCCGAACATATTTGTTATTCACTTTAGTAGTATGTAATACTACACAATATGATATGTTTCTCCCTCTTAATCGATGCTTTACTCTTTTCTGTTTATATATATATATATATATACTTTTCAACACATATATCCTTTCTTATTGATTGTAAGTCATTGTATGCTCCACATATTTCCCCCCTTTTTTGTCACTGTTGATACATGAAAAATTATACCCCTTAATGGTGCAAGGGTGCCCTTAGGAGGAGAGGTAAGCCCAGTATGAGAGATGGGGACTTGGAGGCTAAGCCTAAGTCCAACAAGAAAATACCCATGAAGAAGGAAGGACAAGGAAGGGATTAATGAATAAGGAGGAGGTTATGCTAAGAAATAACATTAGAGGTAATTAAGAAGGTTTAGGACATGTGTCATGATGACATAAAAAGAGGGACTTTTAGGAAAGTCTATATAAAGAAGGACAAGGTACAATGGAAAGGAAACTCTCTCTTACTATTCTTAGAAAAGTGAGGTCATTTGGTGTAGCTAGGGCGGGTAGGACCAGAATTGAATTCACCCCTCAACATTTGGCGACCACACCCGGAGGCCCGTTCCTAGCTTACCATGACATGCTTAGAAAGCGCTAGCTCAGGCGCGATGGGAAACCAAGCGACCAATCAACCTATCAACCTCGATGAGGTGACAATGGAGGACGATGACAACGAAGAAGAAATGCTGGCCCAGGACGCTATCAAACAAGCGGCGGGACATGGATCCCAAAACAAAGAGATAGTAACGACACAAGAGAAGAACACGCGAGTGATCCAGCTACCAAAACCCATGTCACCAGCTCTGTTGGACATGCAAAAGGAACTAGACGAACGCTCACAAAGGAAACATGAGCTTGAGGACTGGATAGCACAAGCAGTAATAGCAGGACAAAACACACCCAAAGAAGTGATAAAAGGCGAGGAGCACTAAAGTGACAAGACAGCGGCGATGTCACAAGAAGAAATGGAGAAATACTTGGAGCAAAATTATCATGTGGTAAAACAAGATAATCACTGTCGCGTAAGTAGTCCATACCCGGCGAACATCCGAGAATACCAATACCCCGAGGATTACATTTCTCCAAAATTCAAGACATATGACGGACAGGGGAACGCGCGAGAGCATCTCAGCCGATTCCTATCAGCAATGAATGATAGAGATTCCGATGGAAAATTCTGCCTAAAGGAATTCCCCAAATCGCTCATAGGCACATCATTCACCTGGGATGACAACTTAAAACCAGAAAGCGTGGACTCCTGGTTAGCTATGTCCACACTTTTTCTTGGGAAATCCTATTCAGCCAAGAGGAAAATCACGGCAATAGACTTGAGCAAGAACGTACAGAGTATGTGAGAAAAAAATAGGAAAGTACATCTTATGGTTCCGACGTTTGGCACTAGATTGTCATGAAGACATCAATAAAGGAACGCTTGTTGAAATTTGTGTGCGAGGAATGATCCCAGCCTTCAAAGGAAGCTTGATCAATTTCAGGTTCCAGACCTTCGTTGAGCTAGAAGAAGCAGCTGAGAGGATCGCTGACTGCGAAGAAGAAACACCCACAGACCCTGCTTGGCGCTATACAATTAATAGCGTATATGAGGCACCACGCAACGTAAGACCCAATACCAATAGGGAGAAGAGGGACCAATTCCAAACTGTCAGCGGGAGCCAAAGAAGAAATGGATGGGTTAGGCGAGACTCAAACCCACCACCACCACTTCCTTGCAGCAAGGAACCCGCAATCAAATTAATGGGTTACGGGAAAGGAAATTGAACTTCCCTCGATAGTGGTAGACATCAACAAGATGGATAAGAACGCGACCAAGTACTTTCACTATCATCGGAGGTTGGGGCACCCGACGGAAGAATGTTTCGTTATAAGGAGCATATTCGAACGAAAGCACGCCTCTGGAGAGCTCGAGGCAAATAGGCAAGCGATTGAGCGTGAACCATTTCCTCGTCACTAAAGCAAAGGGAGGAGGAGTAGAGTAAGAAAAATGAACTATAAATTGTTAACAACCTTCCCCTCTTTTTTCTACGGTAAGAATAAATTCTTTTTGGAATCTGTATGCAATGTGATGAAAAAGGTCACAGGAATGCCAAAGGCGCCTGATCGACTGACAAATTTACAAAAGGCTACGGGTATGCCAAAGGCGCCCGGTCGGCTGGCAAATCTACAAAAGGTCACAGGAATACCAAAGGCGCCTGATCGACTGACAAATCTACAAAAGGCTACGAGTATGCCAAAGGCTCCCGGTCGGCTGACAAATCTACAAAAGGTCACAGGAATGCCAAAGGCGCCTGATCGACTGACAAATCTACAAAAGCCTACGGGTATGCCAAAGGCGCCCGGTCGGCTGACAAATCTACAAAAGGTTACAGGAATTCCAAAGGCTCCTGATCGAATGACAAATATACAAAAGGATACGGGTATGCCAAAGGCGCCCGGTCGGCTGACAAATCTACAAAAGGTCACATGAATTCCAAAGGCGCTGATAGATTGACAAATCTACAAAAGGCTACGGGTATGCCAAAGGCGCCCAGTTGGCCGACAAATTTACAAAAGCCACAGGAACGCCAAAGGCGCCTGATCGACTGAAAAATCTACGAGAACACTAAAGGAACCCAATCAACTGACAAATTTCTAAAAGATTACGAGATCAATGAAGGCACTCAATTGGCTAACAACTCTACAGAAGGCCATAGGAATAACAGGAACGACAAAAAGGGGGAGTAGGCGCGTTCATTCAACGCCCGCCCATCCCACCGCTTCCTTCTGATAAAAAAGAAAGGGGGGGGGGGGTAGGCGCGTTCATTCAACGCTCGCCCATCCCACCGCTTCCTTCTGATAAAAATGAAAGGGAGAGTAGGCGCGTTCTACAAACGCCCGCCCACCCCACCGCTCCCTTCTCATAAAAAAGAAAGGGGGAGTAGGCGCGTTCATTCAACGCCCGCCCATCCCAACGTTTCCTTCTGATAAAAAAGAAAGGGGAAGTAGGCGCGTTCTACAAACGCCCGTCCACCCCGCCGCTCCCTTCTCATAAAAAAGAAAGGGGGAGTAGGCACGTTCACTCAACACCTGCCCATCCCACTGCATACTTCTAAAAACAAAGAGAAAGAAAAGAAAGAAGGGAGAAAGGGGGTAATGAGCGCGTCACAAAAACGCTCACCCAACCTCACATCTCCCCAACAAGAGAAGATAATTATGAATAGTTGATGCTGCATGGAACCCAGAATAACGAAAAACACTAATAACAGACTAATAATTAATCAAGCCCCATATTAATATCCCACGACTAATAAAAACAAAACACAACAACATAACAAACGCATCATCCCAAAAGACAAGTCCAACATAACCAAATAAAGACGAAGGGAAAAACAACACAAGAAGAAGAAGTGCCTTAAGCAGGCTAAAGCTTGGCCAACTCCTGCCGTTTGTCCTCTAGCTCTGCACGAACCGTTGCCTCCGCGGTCTCGGCTCGTAGCACCTCATCGTTAGCTAATCCAACATCAGCGAGCAGCATATTCAACACCTCCTTGTTACTGGCAGTTGCCTCAGAGCGCTTCTTCAGCTCCCCCTCCAGCTTAGAAATCTGACTTGTCAGCCGGCCACGAGGGTCGTTACGACTCTTCACCTTTGCCAATAACTCTTCCAACCACGTTATTGGAAACTGAACGTTAATTGCAGACCGCACAACAGTCTCCTAGCCGCACAATTGTCGTCGCGTCAACAGGACCATCCCCCACACGTGTGAGTTGGTCGGCGATCCCCAAGAGATTTTTGGTCATATAGCACAAAATGCGAACGCCCAGAAGACCCGCCTTCGCCATGTGACCACCACCACGCTCCACAATATCTCTATAAGCAGTAGCAAAAACGGTTGGAACCCAAAAGCCGTGAACGAGGGTGTGAGTTGAAGGATCTACTCCAGCTTCGGCGGTACTCACTGCCGAAGGGAAACGAAGATGCGCGTCTTCAGAGTCTTCTGATACAACAGGGATGGCTGGTGTATCAGAAACATGAACATCAGTCTGCTTCTCCTAAGGGGCAGAAGAACCGCTACCATCCATTCGAGCGTGTTTAAAAGACCCATCACCGCTGGGGACTACGCGCCGCACGCTGTCTGTATCAGGCTTAACAGTCTCCTTTCGCTTCTTACCCATATCCGAGCGCCAATGATGAAATTTTAGCAAAGAAAAAACAAATGAGCAAAAGTAAAAAAAAAAAAAAGAACGAAGGGACTAACCTCAGGAATCAATGAATCTGTCGGAATATCAGCAGGTTTAGAACGAGACGCGGAAGAACTAGAAGACGACTCAGAGTCACTAGTGGAGCCTGAAAAATGAGAGATGAGCACCATTGCGAAACAACTTAGATTTATAAAAAAAAAAAAGAGAAGAGAGAGAGAGAAAGAAAGAGATAGGAAAGAAGAATGATAAAAACGAAGACACGTATTAAATAAGAGGTTACCCGCAGGATCATTAATGGTAAATGCCACGTGGGATGAGGACCCACCAAAAAACTGACCGGTTGGACCCAGATAGGCTCATTGATTGCAGAACGGCACCATGAGACACCGGAGGTTCACCCCTAGCACGGACGGTCTCAGCCCGAAGAGGATGAACTAACGATATATAAAGGCGCGAAGATACCCAACCAGTCCCCCTAGGAAGGCTGACCCCTAGATCCCTCAACTGGTATACAAACGAAGGAGTTGGACTTATACTCGCACTCCTATGAGGCTGTGACGCGCTTCTACGATGACCCTGCTGAGGCTGTAAGGACGAGATGTTAGCGGAAGAACAAGGGCGCGGGCATACAACTTGGCTGCCTCTCGTTTTGCCTTCTTTGCAAGGCTCTTCTCAGTCCAATCACTCTCAGGCATATTCAGATACTCTTCCATTACATAAGAAGGCGCCTTCCACCCCACGCGATTGGAATGGGGAACTTCATGAGAGAGTAATTCCCGCCACCCATTCTCTATATAAAAACAGAGTTTTTTCGAGCGACGTGGTTAACCGGAGCTTCTGGTTGATTCTGGCCCCACCATTATTTATTTTTGGTAATGATTTAAGATTTTAACTAATAAAATTTGAGAAATATATTTTTTTACTCCAAAATATATATTCCGACCAATCACATTAAGGAAGAATATATTAATTAAAATCCTAATTATATCCTAACAATTAAAATACATAAAATAAATAAATAAATATAATACATCATAATTTTATCATCACATGATTAAAACAATCATAACATTAAAAAAATCAAGATTTTATCATCACCTGAAAAATAAACATTTAAAAAAAAAAATCCAATGTCCGATTATACTTCTTAAAATCAAATAATCCTAATTACAATTCCAAGCAACTAATAATTAAACTAATCTTATTTACAATCTTACAATTACAATTTTGATCTAGATAAAAAAATATATTAAAATTACAATGTCGATCTAGATGAAACTAATGAATCGTTGATCATAAATATATCAATAATTGAAATTTAAAACAAAAATACATGGATTTATGGTTGATTATCCGCTGATCAGAGTATACTTCTTCCTCCCTGGAATAATTATATATAGTTGAGAAAAATTTTGGATTCCTGAGCAAATTAGAATCACAAAAAAATAAAAATTATGAAGAAAGTAACAAAACAAAAATAGAAAATATCATTTTGAGAGTGCAAAAAAGAAAACGAGACATTCAATTTCGTGTACAATTTTTTTTTGTTTTTTTTTTCTTTATTATTCATTCTATAAAAAAAAACATTCCATGAATATCAAAGACTTTAATACAATTAATAAAAAATATTGTTATTATAGATATTGATATTTTCCATGAATATATATATATTAATATAATTAACCAAAAATAATACTAATATGTAGATATTATGCTTCAAAAAGAAAATCTTAACTAAAAATTAATATTGTTGATATTTTCTTGATATGCACCCATAATATAACAATAAAAATATTAGACTTATTGTTGGAAAGTATAAAATTTCATTCCCGAAGTTCACAAAATGCATCCATAAATATAACAAATTATTTTTGTAGAGCTATTTTTGGAAAATATAACATTTCATTTCCGAAACTCTAATTGATAGGGTTGATTAGAAAAGGAAAGATCTTTACAAATTACAATCTTCTTAATATAAGACATTAATTCCAAAATTAATAATATTCTCTCATGTATAAAAACGCTTCAACAAAAGCCAAAGCTCTTTTTTTGTTTGTTTGTCGCAGCCTGTTTTTAGGTTTTTGTTCTATCGTATGCTTGGAGAATACTTTCAACTGATCCATGGTCATCATTTAACTTTTGCAGGTCATAAAGAAAAATACAGTTAATGACCGCTACTTCTCTCCTTCGAAATCATATGCTTGGAGAATACTTTCAATTGATCCATGGTCATCGTTTATTTTTGCAGGTCATAAAGAGAAATACAACTAATGGCCGCTACTTTTCTCCTTGGAAATCATCTTAGGTGATTTTCTTTCTTCCTTCTTATTGTATAGGTGATTTTCTTTTTTCAAAATCATATTATTACTGTATGCTTTCATGTATCTGTTTTACTGTAATCGCCTCTGTGATAGCTCAAAATAATCCAAAATTGTCTTTCTGTCTATACGTGTTTAAGGTAATTAAATATTCTTAGGTTAGAAATTTATATGTTAATGACATTCTCAAATTCTGACTTTTATACTTTCGGGTGCTTTTTAAAAAAAATTATGAGCGGGTTGTTGTTTTTATTGTGAAATAGGGTAATAGTCGTTTTTCGGTTAGATTGATTGAAAAAGGATATAATAAAAATAGCTTAATCAATATATTTGATGAGAATTCTCAATTTTTTTTCTTTTTCCACGTAACATACAAACAGAAAAATTAACAGAAGCTATGGTTGATCACCAGAAAGTGCCAGAGCTTTGAGCTTAACAGTGGAATTATGCGAGTAAAGATCTCAAATTATGGCTGCACCATCACTCTCTCTAGGTTTGATATAAATCTATTGGTTTATAGGTTATTGAATTCCCTTAAAACTTTTTTTGCAGAGTTATTGATCTTGAAAGTCCTTTATGACATTAGCTGATTGTAATATTCAAAAAACCATTTGACAGTCCTTTAACATTAGCTGATAGTAATATTCAAAAAACCTTTTGACAAATCGGTTCTTTTTCAAGACGATTCTTGATACAGAATATGGATATAGCCTCCTATGAGTTATATGAACTCCTTTTAAGAAATATGGATGTCTAAACAGTGGATATTTTGGAATAACATAATGTGAGACTCCATGACTTATGTTTAGGACTTTGTTATACTCTTTGCAGGGCCTTAAGGATACAAGTCTATTATGGGATTCTTTCTCTTTATCATGGATGGGCCTAAGGAAATCTGCACATACAATTCTTGAAAAAGTAAATGAAGATGGTAAGTTAAACTTTTATGGTGAAATAATTACTCAAACTGTGGGTTTGAAATTGGATTTGGTTTTCTTAGTTACAATTGTAAACATATTTTGCATGTAAATGGGATATGTCGATGATGCAAATTTGTTGACCCAACGGGTTGAAGCGCATAAGAGCTCATTAGGTGGTAGTACACTACTATCTTAACTGTATTTTCGCTACTTTAGGTTTTATTCCTTTGTAATTGCTAATGAAAAATTAAAATTATGGAATTCTTATGCTGAAGTAATTCTATGTTTTGATGATTTAGATAATCTACAATCGGTTGCTTGTTTTAAAAATATAAGGTACGTCGATCTCGGATTAGAATACAGGTGCAGGTTACATACTTTGTCTCGGAAACTGTTACTGTCACAAGGCGGAACAACTGGTACAATTGAAGAATGGTTTTAGGCCATGGATGCCAGGCTCTACAACTTTTAGTTGTATTTTTTTGTTGTCCAGATATCATTAGCAGTGCCAAATTAATTGAACTAATAGGTAGGTTTGTATCTGTACATCCCTGCTACCATTTTAAACCATTATGGGAAACCTGCGCAATTGATAGTTGGACAACTAAGAAGGCATCACAATTCTCTAAATATTAATCAAAACAAATAAGACTAAAATTCTGCATTGAAAACTATTAACGAGTTTTTTCGAGCTTCCAATGGGAGAACATGAAACAACATCCATCATACTTTTTTGAGCACTTTCTTCTCCAAATGGGTGGTGTTGTTTTTATGTTCTGCGGTAAAATGCCCTTATTTATTTTATTTTATTTATTGAACCGTGAAGGTGAAGGTTTTTGTGTGTAACCCTTGAAAGTCAAAAACCACATTGGGTCAGTTCATAATAAAATTCATAGGTGGAGGTTGAATTATCATCACATTTTGATAAGCACCAATTCAGAGGTGGAGATTTAAATCACACCCACATGGAACCACATTGGTATATTTCCAAGAGGACCTTAATAGCCTCCAAAATGTAAGCGTAAACACTACATACACTATGACATCTTAGCATTCGGGACATCTATTTTTCATCATGCAATTGGTGACATATGAGTTTTTGATCTACGACAGAAAGAAGTTGATACCCTCGATGATGCCCCGTTGTTTCATCAAAGAAGTGTAACCGGAACCCAGTGAGGAGTGTACTTAAAACGAGCAGTATCTAAAATCAGTGCCAAGTCTCTTACAACATGGTACCCACCAATGGGTGAAAAATGGCATATTCCTGTCTGAATACAAACATAACTAAACCACTCACAATTCTTACAATTCAATATGTAAATCGGGCACATCAACAACTTAATATCATCATAATTTAATTTTTAAATTTAAAACTTGGATCGATCTTGATTATTATGATTTTTCCCTTTTTTATGTTGTTAGGTGGGAAAAATGGCAGGACAATTTGCAAAACCAAGATCAAATAATACGTGAAAGGATGGAGTGAATCTACCAAGATACAGATCGGATAATGCGGTGCATATATGGTTTGCGTGAGAGAGAAAATGATAGTACATGAATGGTTTTAGATTATGGACAATAACAAGCATATATGGAAGATTATTTCTATAGAAGATTATTTCCAGTAAACACTATAGCATTGTGCCAACACTATAGAATTTGTATCCCAATTTGTATCGTCAATTTATTTATTTTTAACTCTATTTTTTTTAATTGAAAGAGAAATGTATTTTAACTCATTAAGTTACATTGTATGTTTTCTTAGGCTAACCATTATGGTAAGAAATTTCACTCCGCTATAGCTTAATTGTGGCGAAATCCAACTATTATGGTCTTCCGTGTCGCTTAAATATAGCGATACCCCTTAGCTACATTTTAAAGTTGATCAGATCTGATGCGGGTTGTAACTAACTATGGGAAATCACACCGAAACTGAATTTCCGCGGAAAAAACTACTTTGCACAAACTGAGTTTCCGTGTGATTATCAACGGATACTTAATTCCGTTTGAGAATTTTCAATTTTACTCTTTGTTTTGGTTTTACTCTTTTATTTTTACTAAAACACCTTTTTCCTATTATATCTCCATTTTTTTCTCTTAAAACCTTGTTTTACCCATAAATAATATTTATCTAAATTCATGAAAAAAACATTTGGAAAAAAAGAAAGAAAGATCAGAAACTCTGGTACTATTTACATGGAAATTGAGCTTCCGTGTTATTTAGGTAAGGGATGGCGTTTCTCCATAATAAGGTTGGCCTGAGACCCATTTTTCTTAGCTTCAAATGAGCTATAGTTAAGGGAAATCCTTCATCATAGTGCTTGGCCTTATGGGAAACATCGAAATTTGGAGAAAATATTACTTTATGAAGCTGGAGGAAATATTGTAAGCTCGGAAGATGATGACGTTGCAGTACAAGCCCATAACTCTTTTAATTTTTTTTAGTTTATTAGTATTTTATTAGTTTTCATGGCTGTGCGGTAATTTTTTTTATTAATTTTTAATAGTGTTTTTTGTTTTGAATGAATTAATACTAAAACATAGATTAATTATTTCATACGCGAGAAACAGACCTGTGCGTAGCACGGGTGAAAAACTAGTTTTATCAAAAAGAAAGGGCGCGACGATAAGTAACAGACAAACGCAAAGCAAAAGAAACAACAAGTACCTGTGGTGCCAAAGGATTAACAGATGGTCTTACATCTATCCGCGGAGGCTTACGATCGGAAAACGACCCCTTCTTCGGCTTCGCGGGCTCATGACCCTCAGGAGGAGCCCAAGAAGTCACTAAAGGCTCCAAGGGGCGACCTTTATTGGCTGGAACGAGACGGTGCTCAGCAGCTACGACATCATCAAGTTTAATCCGACCGTATGCATGAAGCACTCGAAGGTCTTGAATAGATAGGTCACGGGGAGGAGACGATTCGCGCAAAAGAAAATTCAAAGCACGAAGACGTAAGAAATCATGGCACTCACGGGCTCCTTCTGTAATCGCCAAAGGGTGCGTGGGGACGGGATGCTTGAATGAAAAGTTGATCCCTCGATCAGACTGACGTGTCGCCCCCTTAAGACAAAACGGTTGAAACTGGCGATGATATCCCCAACGTCAGAGCTTTCCCAAGGAGGGAACCTACGAGGAACCCCTTGATCAAACCCAACTTGCCGAGCTGCACGATCAGGGTTGTAAGACATAACAATAAACTTGCCGGCATGGAAACCAGGGAGATAGCCAGGCAACACATCCATTGCCGAATCAAAATCCGCCTCCGTCAAAAGCTTTGTCGAGTGTAGCTCCGTGTCAAAAGGCGCAGTGAAATCATAATGTGCTGGACCCGATCGACCGTCCTGGTAAGTAAACGGTGCAAAGTCTTTAGCCACGTCCAGATGCTTGGCAATATCGCCTTTGGGAATTTTCCCCTTAAGATTCCAAAGAGCCATCCGGGGGTAGCCATAAACAACAGGAACCCTCTTAACCGAGCCATCATCTTGTCTAACATCTTCCTCGCGGTGAATCGATAGTTCATTAGGATCAGGTGCGTATGGAGGAACATGCTCCCAAGACCACGCTTGCATGAAAGAAGCTGGGATGTAAGTCTCAATATTGTGAGACGAACCCAGTGTCTGAAGGACCTGACAGAACAAATCTAGATGGCGATACAAGCCGCCTAAGAACATCGGCGCAAGTGGGAAAGAGACGCCGCGAGATAGCAACACCACCATCGGCACGAGTTTACTCATAATGATATCCTGGGGACTGTATTCAAACACATCATGACAAATCCAAAACAGGATGAAAGCGGCCAACTCCGCGCAAGGGTTTTTATCTTTTCGCTTGGGGGGAAGAACTTTTCCATCTACCAACCGTGGAGCCCAATACTTGAGCCAAAGAGGGAAAGAAGCGTGGCGGTTGGTCTTGGTAACCCATTCAGGACCGGCCTCTGTTGGAGGAGATGACGAGCCATGAATCACCTCATATGCACGGATAGAGCTAGTCAGTAGTCTCTCGTCCGATGGACGCGATGAAGGAGTCTTCTGCTCTTCAACCCATTTGGTCTTCCCCTTCGCGGTAGAGTTAGACGCCCCTTTCTTGCCTGCGCCAGTAATCTTATTGTCCTCTCCCTGTTTGGAGGGCACCTGATCCCTCCGCAACAACTCACGACGAGAAGCATCTTTACAATTCAGCAGATAAGTGCACAACATTTTGTCCTTATCAGCGCTCCATAAACATCCGCCTCATCATACGAATGACTACCGTGGATAGGTAACCCTGTAAGGGCGAATACATCCTCGAGAATAATGGTTGCTTCCCCCCATGCTGTAAGAAGAGTGTGAACAGGAGGAGCCCAACGACAAAAGAGTCGTGTTATGTCGCGCTTACACCTCTTCACTTCCCGTTTAAGAGATGAATTTATAGCTTCGTCAATACCTGCCCTACGGAGGGTAGCCACGTTACTGATGAGTGCCAAATATTGCATATTTATACACCTTTTTATTGGCACTTTACTCATCTTTTGTGCTCATAAATCAGATATTATCCCAGATTCTGTATTTTCCTTGTTTTCGAGAATAAATATTTGTACTAATTAATTTTGTGTTTTTAGGTACTAAATAAAGCTCGGAGAAATTGAGGAGCCAAAAGAGCGAATAATTGGAGACAAGCATCTATGGAGCAGAGAGCCAAAGCCCCGCAAGGCGAATCGGGCCCGCAACCCAACAAGGAAGACATGGGCTAGAGCTACCCGCGACCCGGATCCGAGCCCGTACACTCCCAGCCGTTGAGATCTCATCTTGCTGCATCCTACGCTCGCTGCACCCTACGCATCGACCCTTGATGTCTCCGCTCAACACCAAAACACCCCAACACTTCCTCGGCCCGTTCGATCTGTCCCCAAGATCCAACGCCGCCGCATCACTCTCATCATCACTCGCTGCGCATGCTCCATAGCAAAGTCACCTAACCCTATACCCCCACTCGACCTAACCTCATTTCACTTCCATATTCTCTTTCTTCTCTCGAGTCACCTCTGCAAAACCCATCCTTCTCCACCTTCACCCATACTTCTCACAGAGCCATCACCACCTCCATCATTACCTCCCCGTCAACACCATCACCCACCACCTTTCTCCGACTCCCTCACATCATTCATCTCCATCCATAGCTTCTCACTTACCCTAGAAGCTAGGGTTGAGATGATTGAGATTAGGGTTTCTCACCAACCACCCGCATGGCGATTCGGAGGCAAGACAAGGTCGACATCGGGTTTGGGTCGAGTAGTGGTTAGTTAGGATTGTTTTTGTGAGTTATAAATTGGGTTTTTGATGTAAGAGAAAGGGAGTCAGTTTTTAGTCAATTTTAGGGTTCATGTTTAGTTTGCAACTTCAATTAAATCTGTTTTTAATGTTCATCATGTGCTAAATTTACTTAGCTAGGATTGATATGAAACCCTAATTGAATGTTCTGAGTTTCAACTTGAATTGATTTGCTTTTGTATGTTTTAATTTATAAGATAAGCTCAATTCTTAACATATCATTGTTTCGCTGCTCTCACAATGAATGCCTTGTATTCATTGTAGTTAGGTTCACATTGTATTGAGTGTGTTGCAGCCCAAGTTTTATGTATTTTGGCTAACTCTCTTGACTAGTTGTTCTTGATTAGACAACTAGTGCTCTAGGTTAGCACATTAGCTGTGAATTGAGTTATCTCCTGGTGAAACCTCCTAGGTAAGTGATAGAGTTGACACACTATCCTCAATTGCCACAGGAACAATAGCATTCAAACAAGTTGAATCCCATAACCTGAGATAGGGTGGATTTGATAATCCTAGTGCCTGTCATATCATCAATTTTAGTCTATCTTGAGTTCATCTGTCACCACCTTCAACTCACCGTAAAGACTATAAACTAAAGCCTTTGTATCTCTGTCACTTACCCCTGAAAACACTTGAGAAAGCCTTAGAATAACATAGCACACCCTAGTTCTCTGTGGAAAGACCTGTGCTTGCCACTGCCTCCAAAGGCACTGTGCACTTGCAGATTAAGACATAGGAAATACGCTTTTGAGCTCCTATCAAGTTTTTGGCGCCGCTGCCGGGGAACTGGTAGCATGCTACTTGTTCATTAGAGCTTAACTTCATTGTTTTCAACCTTGCCCCATACATAATTGCTTTAAATCATAAGTGCTGTCTTTTGTTGCCTTGAATCATCATTGAATTTCAGTCTTATCCTTGTTTACTTATCACACCGCATCCTGTACATTGAGCATACTCATCTCGTTGCTTTGCCAAGAATCTTTGTTTCTAAAAATTTCAAAGATAAGTATCTTAATGTGCTTGCTTAAAGCTTTGCCAGTTCGAGAACTGAAATTTTCTCTTGAGAAGGCAGGTACTTGTGGAGCAAACTCAAGATAAACAAAGGAGCAGCCCACTGTGGAGTGCCTAAACCCAGTATTGCACCGGTGGTATTGATCTCTAAACCTTATTCTCGCTAGACCTTTAACCTTGCCGAGCCCCGTGCACTGAGCATATTCTTTTGCATCTCAGGCATTTGTTTTATGTGTTGCTTTGCCTTGCTAGCCCCCGAGCTTAGCCGCAAGCCCCAAGCCCCCGTAGCCGCAGGGCCGTGAGCTTAATCTCAGAGAAAGTGAAGTCAACTCGAGTGAGTTGACTCCACAAAACTCGTGAGCTATCTTTGCTACATTCAAGCA